>JBAMYA010000021.1:14964699-15025618 GCA_037176975.1 Arrhamphus sclerolepis | reverse complement strand
TAAATCTTCCCATATGTTTAAAAAAAAAAAAAAAAAAAAAAAGGATAACAAGGATTACAGGACAAGTGAGAGGTTGAAAATGAAAAAAAACAAAACAACTGGAAATACTTTCAAACATATTTGTGCTGTTATTCATTTGTATAACTGTTTTGTTACTGTAACATTGTACAGTTCGACCTTGGGGTGGACTCTCCCACTCTTGGGAAGATCGGCAACTGACGTTAATGTTTCCCACTTATGAATAATCTGTCTCACTTACACCAAATTGTTTGGAAATGTAACTGTGTAACTCTCTTTGGACTGATGAGCAGCAACAGCACTCTCAGATGTCTCAGATCATTGCTGATCTCTTTCCTCTGTTTTCTTAGCACACACCTGAATGCTCCAGACCAGTAAACTGCTTTCATGGAGATTTCCACGTTTGCTGGTGATCTTTAAAGAGTTGCATTTGATTAGTAGCACAGGGCTGCTAGTCACACCCTTGTTTGCAGTTAAAAACATAAAGATGGACTTTCATGATGTTTTGGTTTAGTTTTTGTAAAATAGTTTTAGTTTTTGGGAAAACAATCAATGAAATGATGCAGTATGTCATAGTTTATTTGTTGTGTCTTCATAAAACCTTGAAAGTGAAAGGAGATGCACTTCCTTTTTCTTATAACTGCATGCATGAAGACTGAGCGTCCATATGTTTTGCAAACCAGACCAAACTTGGCCTTTAGAAAAGGCTTCCTGCCATTGGATTTCCTGAGATAAATGAAGATGCCTTCAGGATTAGTCCGGTCTGTCGTAAAAATAAATGCTTTAGAAGCGCAGGGTCCGGTTGCCATGGCTGCATGTCTCACAATTCTGCAGCAAGAACAGAAGAAAAGGTCAAGTTTAGGTTTCTCGCTCTCTTGAGTGCAGTAGCGTACCCCAAGTGTGTTGTTTTCTATGAAAAGCCGATTACCTGTATACAATACAAGCATAATACAGCATATAAAACATTAACTAAAATACTCTGAGCTCTCGTTTGGTCCCCCCACCGCTGTTTTCATCTGAGCCTCAGCTCCCGACAGCAGGGCTCCTTCTCTGTCACAAAGATAAAGAATCAAAGTGTTTCTGCAGGGTGGTGTCTGGCTGCCTCTAATTTACTCTACGCAAGCAGTCTGTTACTTATGCCTAGACCGTTTTAATGAGAAGATGCCAGAATTAATGTGTTACCAGGACCTGCACTTTTTGCCAAGCACTCAAGTTTTGAGACAGGAAGTTGACTTTGTCCTATTTTTTTGATGTGAATCAGATCTTAACTTAATGTCTTTTTTCTAACAGGTCTTTGCAGTTACCTCTGTTCACATCTCTCTACTCATCTTGAACTTCAGCAATTATAATTTCTACACCGCTGACACAGTTTGAGTTAAATTTTGCCAGATGAGGCATTGTTGATTGGCAGATGGCCCATAGAGACCAGGCTGAGAGGAGTGGACCCTCTGCAATCTTCCGGCTAAATGCCACATTTAACGTGCAATTTACAGGGAGAAACTTTATTCTGGGCTATATGATATATTACATAACTTGTTGTGGGTTGTTTTCTTATAACCCTTAAAGTGGCTGTAAGGAGAAGCCAACCACCTAATCAAGAGTAATTACTGAAGCAGCCTTCATAATTAATTGGTTATTTTGGTGCCATGTTTAGAGATCCAGTCCTCCCTAACACAGCGTGGGACCATTTCCAGGCAGACAGTTGCTTGACCTGTTGTCTCTAATTACGGTTAGGCTGCAAAAATAGAATCTTTGACTATATGATTCTGTGGTTGTGTTTTTCTCTTTTTGCTTAAGGATTGGTACGATAAAGATCACTTCAGGAAAAAATAAATATGGGGCTGTAAGTACTGTTTTTGCACAGAGTAATTTTTTTTTCTCGCTCTTTAAGAAATGGCATCTGGAGGGGCAGACCACGTATGTGGAGCATACTTTTTTTTCTTTTTTTACTCTAGTGCTAGTTGTGTATATACATACATATACCGCCTTAAGCATCATAAGTATTGGGTATGATGGTTTGGGGCGGCATCCCCCTCACTGGAAAATGCAAAATCTCTCACTCGATGCAAAGAGATGAAACTCTGCATGTGCTGTCCCATATGTCCACTGTCTGGGACCAAACTCTGTCCTCCAAGATGAGCGCCATCACACTCCTCCACCAAATGATGTCACTCCGTTGGTTTGGCATTAGCAGAGAAGGTTTAGCGCAACCCACATGCTCAGCTCTGCTACTCATCCTACAAATGCACATTCCTTGCAAATATGGCACCATTTAAAAGGAAATAAGCAGGCTTTTCAGTATTTTTGCAAAGAAGCATTGTTACTACAAAGAAAATAATCTCCCAAACACAAATGTTCTTACTTTTGTGCTTAGTTTACATACATACTCAGGTGCTTCAAGTAATCATTGTCTTTACTGTTAGATAATCGGTGTGTATTTTCTCAAATAGTGACATTCAATTTAGCAATCTGTTAACACTATAAGCAAATTAGTGCTATGATTCAGGGGTAGCGAGGATCCAAATGCAGGAGATTCATAGCCTGGAGTAGCAATCAATAAAGCCCTTTTTTTGTGTGTTTTTAACCGAACACACTGCTAAAGCAGGAACTCCAGAATAGACATAAAAACACCCAGAGGCAGCTCAGGGGAAAACAAGGGCAGACAGAATGGCAGAAACACGGGAAGAAAACAACACAGAAGGACCAACAGAGGCATGCATGGAGAGACGCCAACAGGCGAGCAGAACAGGAGGGAAGAGCAGGACAATATACAGGGAGAGGGGCTGATGAGACACAGGTGCTCACAATCACGACAGGACAAGGATGCTCAAGTCACACAGAATAGCACTTATTAAAATAGCACAAACATTCAAGCTAAACACAAAAGAAGCACAAGAGGGACAAGAAACAAGACTAAGGTTAAGCCAGAGTCAACTATAAGTTTTGATTTGTGCTTCCAGTCTATGTATACATCAGTTTGTTTTTGCTAAATCACACAAACTCATTGAAGTGACTACCTGAAACAAAACTAAAACTATTGAATAATGTGTGTGAACACACTCTCGGGCAATATGCCTCCATATAAGGGCAAAAGCCTTGCAAGGCCTGTGTGTGGATCTGTGTGTGTGTGTGTGTGTGTGTGTGTGCATGTGTCTGCTGGGGTCAGGAGGTAGATTGAGGGTACTCTAAACACTCTCTGTCTGTGTCAGTTGCTCCATTAAATCTGTCTGCCTGCTCTGTCTAAACACTTATGTTGTACCATCTGTGGCCAGCTGGTTAGGGGGAAAAAAAAAAATCTCCCTGGTGCTGATCATCAGTTGTAGCATTAGCGAGAGGAACAACTGAAGTGTGTTCAGCTGTGTATCAAAATCATTTTCACGGTTGTGACTTCTAATTGGCAAAATTTACTGGTTATATGGGACACACTGGGGTCTCAGGTATGACGAAACCCCAGTCATAGTGAAGCAAAAGGAGAGCACCATCAATTTAAACGCTATGCACTGCAGAGGATCATGGGGGCTGGAGCCTGTTAAAGCACACATTTCGCAAGACGTGAGGTACACCCTTGACAAATCATCAGTGATGTGTATGGCTGACAAAAGAGGCAGATTACCATGCACGGTGATAGCCAATTTTCTGTCACTCATTAATTGAATGCTTGTCTGTGGTGGGAAAAAAAAAAAACTGTACAGTTATAGGGAGAACGTTTAAGGGCTGCAGCTGATTCAGAAACCTTTCTGCTGTGAGCAGGCAGTAAAGCCTTGCATAACCAAAAACTATGTTGCTCTGAAATATGATTCACTTTTGCAAATATATCCCCTTGAAATGATGTTTCTGTTATTTCCTTCACATCTTCGAAATTGAAAAAGATGTTCTTAGTAGTTATTTTGCTTCAAATATTCGATTGTTAATGTCTTTATCTGTAACCACACAAGTCTTCTGCATCCTTGTCTGTGTGAATGATGAGATTTTGAATTGTAATAGGCGTGCTTTTGCTCTTTGTCTCTGTGTCCTTCAGCTCTAGGCAACAGCCCAGAGTGCAAACACAGCAGCGCGCCCATTTTGGAGGCGTGTCTGAGTCGGGCGAGCGGAGGGACAGCTGACAAGAGCAGGAGAGGGGTCAATGGAAGAGGACCTGGCAGCAGGGCTCGGCTGCCGTCTAAACCTGAAGGTACACAGCAGCGAATCATAACAAATTCAGCCAGACGCTACAGAGTCCAAAGGCCGCAAGACACATCTGTAAAACTGTACAGGTCTTCATGTGATTCATGCAGTGGCACCTGCAAACTTATTGTCTGGTTTGAGACTCCTTCTTCAGAGCTGGGCTTGTTTACTGTGCAAAACACAAGAAAAATATTGATTACTAGACAGAATTACAGTCCATTGTCTGTTGATTGTACATATTGAAGTTGTCCTGGGATTGGCAAACCCTGAGGACCTCTTATTTGAACTGTGTTAATCATTCTACACTGATAAGAAAGAGGACAGGACTCTTTTCTTTCTGGTGCTATAAATTAGTCAGGGAAAAAAGGAAAGTCCCTTAGTTATCCATACGTTTTTGGATGTTAAATACAGCTCAGAGTCTTGTCATCTTTGTCTCTTGGGATAGCTCATACTGCCCCCTTCAGCTCCAGGCTGAAGCTGCAGGGACGTGTTTTCTTGTGCACAAAATATCAAGGAATTCAAGGTATTTTTTAATTCCCTCTGTCGTCTCTCCAGTGCCTCCAAAACCAGCTCACCTCCAGAGCCCAGTGAAGGCTCTCCCGTCCCCGCAGTGCCGCACCCAGAAACCACCTCTTAGAATCGGTATGGAGGACGGAGGAGGAAAAACGGGGGCTGTGACCCAAGAGAGAGCCAGGGAAAAACACTCCAAAGTGTCAGACCTGATCAGCCGCTTTGAGGAAAACAGGTAATGACTCCTGGCTGTTTCTGGTCCAGTGTACTTTGTGTCTTTCTAGAGGTCTAAATAAAGAAATGAGAATTAATGGAAAGAATATACTGTAAAGAAAATATTAAATGATGTTACTGTAAGATTTGTGTTTCCATCGGTTTCTGTCACCATTAACCAGTCACGATTGAATAAACCCCTTCTCCGTCACTTCAGGGCTTTTGTAATAAAACATCCTCAGTGCAGCTGTTGTAACCAAAGTGATGAAAAGGTGCTCCTTTCCTAATGTTTGATGCTTTGAGGATTAAAAGCAGAAGTATTACAATAAGAGTCTTCAGCCCTATATCGCTGATTGCACCTCAGACGTGAGCCGTAGAGGGAGCCAGTGGAGATTAGTTTGTGCCTGACAAGCCAAGCGTTAGTGGGGGGATGAAAGGAGATTTGTACAGGCAAGGGAAAACACAGGTCCTCATTCATTTGTGGAACAGGACTCACTGTTGTGAGATGAAACCCAGGCAAGTGAGGTAAGATCTCTGTGTGTAGTTCTTCTCAAATTAAATTTGTGTACTTTGATACTGTTCCCTCAAATTTTACATGGTGACTCCAGAATTCTGTTTGCTTTTGTGCAAAATGAACATCAGCTGATTTTTTTTTTTTTTAACTATAGAAAATAGCTTCAATTGCTGACTCTTTGATGATGTGAAATCATCTTCCTTTTGTGGCCATTGTGTTTTGTAACAAACCAGACTCCAGCTACCGTCTTTTCTCTGCAAAAGGGGCCCATTAAAAATGTTAAAAGGCAAAAGTTAAAATGTCTGGTGCAACAGCAGCCCACTCGGTTTTCACTTCTTCTCTCCAAGTCTGTGAAAACGGATTTGAGAAAAAAAAAAATCTATACCTTTCACTTAATTTCCTGGTGAAACGAAGTTAATTACTGCAATCTGATGCTTCTTTTTCATCAGACGCTGCTGAGCTGTGAGGATTAACCCTCTCGTGGCACTGGAATAGATAGGAGGGAGGAGAACTAGTCCACTTATTGTTTTAATCTGATTCACATGTTGGCAGCCTTAAATGCTCCTGCAGTAGGTGGCCTCACTGGAAGTGAAACTGCGCTTCATTTTCAGCTCGTTTTAAAACACCACCATGTAAAGGAACACTTGCTGTGCTGTTTGTATGCAAAGAGGAACCTTTGTGCTTTTGTGAGCAGTTTGTCACCAGTTAATGAGAGTGTTATGCATCTCTCTGTCTATACAGCTCAGGTGACCAACAACCCGGAAATGATTAATCTATAGAGTGCTTCACTAGCCTGTTCCTCTGTTGTTCCTCTATTTATACAAAGCTTCCTGTTTCTACTGGGCAAAAACACTCTTTGCCAACACACTACACCTCTTGTACCAGTAAGGGTAAGATGCATCAGAATTCAGAAATAGAAAGTGCCAGACATGCTACCATTCATAGTGCATTTGACTGCATTTGTGAGTAGTTTGTCAACAGGGATGAGCTCAGATGAACTAAGATGACATACAGTGGCCACTGTTGCTGCTTGTTGTAAGCCAAGGGGTCCGGAGAGAACTTCACAGGGGGAAACAGCTGCATCGAGTGCCTGTGCAGGATGTAGAACAGCTGAATTGTAACATTGTATGTGTGCATTTGTGCTTGTTTCTGTGTAGCTCTAGCTCCGTTCAAACTGTCTCATGAAAACTGTTTCACCGCCTCATTCACATCAGAGTAAAGATAGATTTCAGAGCACGGTAGACTCTCCGTGTGTGAAAGTAGAACACGGGGCACCTCTGGGGAGTGCAGCATCTCCTCTTCTTTTCGTTACCTCTATTCCTTCTTTGCACACACTTCCTCTGTGTTACAGCAGCTCTCTACTGTGTCACAGGGCAGCAATAAGTTTGTGCATCCCTTCAGTTTTATTGTTAAAACTCATCTACGAAAGCACTCTGCTTGCTGCTGTTCCCCACACTGACGAAAAGCCAGCTTGAGCAGCTACTGAACAGCCTCGTGCAATCTTTGTTGTTTTTTTTTTTTTTGTCTCTTACACGCCTTCTGTGCTCTTGTTGAGCTGACAGACTTCCTCCTTTGCTTTTTTTTTTTTTCTCTCTTCCTCCAGCAACGCAGACAAGAGGGACAGCTCACCGCTCAAACACATCAACAAGGCTTCCTACTGCAGCCCGGCGCATCACGGCTACCAGAGGAAGGAGGGCAGCAGGATCCAGGAGAACCACTCCTCTGTACCAGTACAGGATGCACAGAAACCAGCAGCCAACGGGGTGCTAGTGCAGATGGAGCAGGGCATGGAGAAGGAGGAGAAGGAGGGGAAGGATCATAATGGTGTGAGGATAAAGACTCCCGAGCTAGTAAATGGAGATATGGAGAGCGAAGAACAAAGTGAAGATCATTCACCTCCACACATGGACAGAAGTGGCACAGAGAGCCACGCTGAGGATGAGGACAGTGGTACTAAAACGGAGAGTGAGCAGAGGAGCGAGGACGAGAGCTCAGACCGAAAGGTACATACATTACTACTGGCTGTTTGCTTTTTTTTTTTTTTCATTTTCCTTTTACGGTGCCCTACACCCACGTGTTGTGTATTTTTATACCTTGTGTCACATATTTTCAGTTTGACAGAGCTGCCTTTTAGCTCCGTCTCTGCTGTCTAATAGAATAACCCCAAACATTTATCACTTTTCTCGGCTTTCAGTACAGTTAAATCTGCATGCATTGTTGAGACACAATGGAAAAAGTGTGTGTGTGTGTGTGTATTTCATTCATTTGTGTGCGACTTGTTGGGTTTTTTTCCTTTGTGTGTGAAGCCAGAACAGATGTCGAACACTTGAGCAGCAGAGTTTGTGCCCTGGCAACCTCTCCCATGAGAGCCTATGGTGTCAGCTGCTGTCTACAGATTACAAATATCTCAGGTCTAGACTAGTTTCTATCTTCTCAGGGCTGAAAACAACCGCACTGTCTCAATTGTGTGAAAGAGGAAAAGATTCTTTTTATTGTCCTTCAGTGAATACAAAGTATATTTTTAATGGTGTTGTTGACCTGTGGAGGGGCTTTGAGAAGTTGGAACTCGTCTTTGGCAATGATTTTGAATGGTTTTGTTGGGGCCTTCAGCTGTTTCATGTCCACTTGTCAAATCCAGAAGCAGAGTGGGGTATTTTAAACTTAAGTGTTTGATGTTTGTTTTTTGCATTACTTGAGCCTTAGTAGAGGAAGTAAAAAAAAAAACAAAAAAAAACACAAGAGTAATTTAGTAATCTACTGATACCAGCTGACAGTAATGTGCACTATGTCATTACACAGAAAAAGCAGAGCTCTGTAATTCCTCTCTTTTTTCTTCTTTGGTGTCAGAACAGGTGGCGTACATTATGTTAAGCTCAACTTAACCGTTGACTGTTTGGTCAAGGTTGGATTGTGGCATAGATCAGATCTGCTTTCTAAACTGACCTTCCTAAACCACCAATCACAGCACCGCCTATCTCAGACAAAAAGCCCTCCGTCAGTGTTGTTTTGCTAGAATCAGCTATCGCAGCTGCAGTCGACTGCTAAAACGTCTTTCTTTTCCTTTCTCACATCATATGTCCGTGATAGCAGGAAAGGCACAGGTACAGTGACAATAAGGCCCTGCTGGCGGTGATGCTGCTTTATCATTCGGCTTTTCCAGGAAACTTGTCAGAACTGATGTCACTATTTCCACGTGGATTCAAGTCGAATAGCTCCACTTGAGATTATCAAAAGTACAAGCATGTGCTGTGCAGTAAAATGGTCTCAAAGAGCAATCAATTTACAGTACATTATATTAAATACTCATATGTGCTGTAAGCTTGGTTTCACATAGCTGCAGTGGAGTGTGTTTTGAGCTACTTTATGCATTTAAGCACTCTAAGCTGGCAAGTTGGCTTGATATGTCAACTTTTAGCTACGTAGGTGTTTTGTACATTTAATTGGAAGAGATTTTCACTTAATCTGAAGCGAATTTCATCCAGCAGGCTCTACTGTAAGCTCTGATGTCAGTGATTCCAGCTGGCGAAAAGCAGTTTTGTGGGGCAGTAGACAAATCTCCTCTCAGGGTAAATGTATGATTGTTTCTATATAAAGAACTGGCACTGTGGCAGTGAAAAAGAGGCTTATGCAGTTCAGTCCCGTCTCACCTAGCCATGAGATCTGGGTCACAACTCAGATCTTTTCATGTTTTCATGACACAATTAACTGAGTTGGAAAGAAGAAACTGCAAAGTCTGCCACACAGAAACATTGTCATTATTTTAATTCCATTAATCTTTTGGTGAAATAATTATCACAACGTGCCTCAATCTCAAAACCTGCATCCAATCATGACAGCACTGTATTTATTAGAGGAATGTACATTTAAATCCTAATCTGAAAAGTAAAAACCAAATTAGTTGGGTGAAGTATTTTTGCTACTGCACTCCTTACACACTGATAGCAAATAATTAATTAAATGCTCTTACGTCAAAACATTAATCACCTGTGACAGGTCTCTAAAAGCACCATCGATCATCCGGCGTGCCATTTACAGTATCGCTAGATTCCTATCTTATCTGTGCCTCTTTTTTTTTCAGTGAACAGACGCTGCCTGTTCATGTGCTTCAGACGTGTAGCTTCAGAGGCAGATCTGTAGGAAGGGGATTGTGCTTTTAAGTTGTTTGTTTCGGAAATCTCTCTGACTCCAACATCTCCTGCCCAAACCTTTGATACAAGCTCAGATGAACAGCTACACACAGAATATTACAATGTGTGTTAGCACCCAGGTGCTTGGACATGCGCTTGAATGAGGAACTGCAAGTGTGAGCCCCTAGATGAGGAAAGAAAAAAAGAAAAGTTTTGGCAGTTCAGTGGTCTACAGCATCCAGATATATGTTAACAGAAAGCCAAAGAGTAAAAACATCAGCCAAAATATTAGAGAAGCAATTGTTCCACATCAATCAAGGACAGGATGGTACATTTAGCAAAAAAAAAAGACTTCTAGATCACAAGGAACGAGGTTCTTCAGATCAACAAAACCAAGCGAGATGTTTTCACCATGCACGGCGCCATGTTTTAAAATAAATGAATAAACAAACCACCTCAGTGCAAATACCTCATACCAGCTGCCAAGCATGGTGCCTTTCTGTTCATCTGAAGCCGGTTAACTCATTTTATGCACTTGTCAGGGTCCTACAGCATACATCATACAGTTAGAAGAGAGTGTAATTTTGTTTTTTAACTGGAAAGTACCATATTGAACAAAATTAATTTACAAAATAATAAGTCTGTAGCTTAGAAGTCAAGCAAATCAGGGATGCTGTGCTGTTGAGTCACGGTGCATCTTCTGCTGTCTGAGCAGACATCATTGTGAATCAATTGGCCAGTCAAGCAAATTAACCAAGATGTGAAAGCTTGAGCACAGTTCTTGGGTGGATGCACTTTCTGCTTTTTGTTGTTTGATATGAGAGTGTACCAGTCAGACACATTTCACGTGGTTTTCTGTCGACCATAATCCGTTTCAATACCAAAATGAGTTGCAGTCTTGCTATTCTGAGTATTCTTTGAAAATAAAGACGTGAGTGCCATGAGCAAACTAATGTCCCAATGCGTCAAATAGAATTATAAACGGTGCGTGTAATGACAAACAGATTCTGAGGAAGTGTGAGGCTGGTGGCTACCAGGTCACTCCGGCTAGCTTGTAAGAGGAAGATAAAGTTTCATTGTGGTTATGCACAGCATGAACCACTCTTGCTTTTATCGTTATTGTGTTTGCAAAAAATCTCATCTTGTACGAGATATCCCCTGGTGATGATTTTTTAGGCCTATGATATTTTCTTTCCCACCAAAAGGCTTCTCACTTGAGGCTTAGTTTTGCGTATTTGCGTCTTTGTTTAACTTGGTGTCATTTCCTTCTTCCATATTTTCATTTCCTGCTCTGAGGGACCCTCAGAGTATCACCCCGGCCCACACATTTCATTATTGTCCAGTGTTAATGACACACACACATACAACAACAAGCAAATCTGGTATTTAGTGTCTCTTACCTTTGCTTTAATGTACGCACAGTGATAGCAATAGAACAGGGATGCTTTAATTACCCTGGATGTTAGAATAGGCAAATATCCCACCCCTACACCCACCTTTGGTGTTGTTTATTGTTTATAGCAAATTAATAGTGAATTATTACTGATCGACTGTCAAATCCAGTTGGTGGTGGTCATGCACCAATGCTCTGCATTGCCAAAAAGACAAGAAGAGGAGGAGGAAGAGGAAGTCTTGCATTGACTTTATATAAGATCTGCAGCCAAACATCACTAAATGGAAATTTTGATGTAAAATAGGGTCATTAAGTGGTAAATGGTACATTTCATTCAATGCAGGCTTCTGCATTTTCATGAATTTACACCATTAGAGTTCATATCTGTCTCAAATCTATGCTGGTTTAGCTATAAACGTGTACTCGCGTTGAGGAGTTTGACAGCCATGAAGGAAACTGAAAAACACATTGCCAAATGTCAAAGGTGCAGGAATGGGTTAAAGTGCATTTGTACAACACGTGTTTGTACTTCTGCATTATTTTCAACGCAGATAAACACTATTTTTATGTCCCAATACTCAGAGGTCACTTTGGAGCCATAGAAGAAGATATTGCATACTCATCCTTAGAGAAATATCAGACTGAAAAGTTCAGTGTGCTTCACAAAACTGTATAACTGTCATACTGGCAGAACAAGATCCCTGTCACACCACACTAATGGTATCTTAGGAATTCATGTCATTCGTGTGCCTTCTCTTTTCAGGAGACAAATGAGCAGAAGTTGTTTAATATTGCCAGTGAGCTCTTGCACACAGAAAAGGCCTATGTAGCACGACTCAACCTGCTGGATCAGGTGAGGAACGCCCCAAAATCTCTGCTTAACTTCTTAGTTTACACCTGACAGAAAACCAACACACCATTAACTGTACTGTATGCGGTTCACCAGGTATTCTGTGCTAAGCTAATGGAGGAGGCGAATAAAGGAACTTTCCCTGTGGATGTGGTGAAGAACATCTTCTCCAACATCTCTTCCATTCACACTTTCCACGGCCAGTTTCTCCTGCCGGATCTGGAAAAACGCATGGGGGAATGGTGAGATATGTCTAAAAAAATGTAAAAAATAATAATAATGATATTACAAACCTGCCTGCTACTCAATTCTGTGCTGCTAAGACTGGTGTTGCTGTAACATAAAATGAGCAATTTGAGATTTCTTTTGGAGAAAACACACATGCACATATTCAGAGAGAACAAATGGCAGTGGTACAGTTAATGCAAATCACATCAGGTCATTTTGGCCTGAAAATTGAGTCTACGGAAAAATATCCATCCATCATTAGTTAGGGCTTATCGCTCCTTCTTCACAGGGACTCCACACCTCGCATCGGGGACATTCTGCAGAAACTCACACCCTTCCTCAAAATGTACGCCGAGTATGTGAAGAATTTTGACAAGGCCATGGAGCTGCTGAAGCAGTGGACCGACCGCTCGCCTCAGTTCAAAGCCACAATCCAGGAGATACAGGTACATTGTGTGTGTCAGAATCCAGTCGTGAAAACTGCACTTTTGAGTGCAGGCCATGCAAGCCTCGTACTCTCTACTTGCTGCGTTTTATTTTTTATTTTAGCGAGCCAGCTGGGGATTTTTCCTCTGACATTTCATGCACAAACATAATTCTTGGACTGATAACTATAAGAATCATTTGTGCCTTCTGTTTATATCTGGTCAGAGTCAAGAGGTTTGCGGCTGTCTGACGCTTCAGCATCACATGCTGGAGCCGGTGCAGAGAGTCCCTCGATATGAGATGCTGCTTAAAGACTACCTGAAGAAGCTTCCTCAGGACGACCCCGACCGCAGAGATGCAGAAAGTAAGCTTATGAGGCATCTAAACTTTTCATTCTAAGAGGGATTTCTTTTTTATTTCATGCAAAGTGTATTTTAGGGAGAAGTTTCTTTTTATTTAACTTTTTTTTAAAGATATATTATATATATTAAAAAAAAATTTTTTCCCTAGAATCTTTGGAAATTATTGCCACAGCAGCTACACACTCCAACAGCGCCATTAGAAAATCTGTAAGTAGCAGAGCTGATTCCCTGAGTCTCCTGGAGCTGAATGGCTCTGGTCCTCTCCTGTCCGACTTAAATAAACCCCCCTTCATCTTTCAGGAAAACCTAAAGAAACTGCTGGAGATATACGAGATGCTGGGTGAAGAGGAGGACATTGTTCACCCCTCTAATGAGTTCATCAAAGAGGGCCACATCCTGAAGCTGGCAGCCAGGAACACCTCGGCAATGGAGAGATACCTTTTCCTGGTGAGAGAGACTGTTGAGCTGGCAAACATTTGCCCTTATAATAAAGGGCCTTACGGGGAAATATGCTGAGACGAGACTTTGCAGTCTCTGCACTAGTCATCTGAAACAAGGGAGTCATTTGATGCCAGGAAGACGTGTGTGTGCGGATGCATGTGGGCATATGAAGGCATTTCTCAGTTACTCACATTGCCTCATCATGTGAATACCCACGGGTATAAGACGTATAATCCCGACGTATCCCAACTGCGTAATTCAGGTTACCTATAAAGTTAAGTCTTCAGTACCAGAAACCTAAAACTACACTAATGCTGATCAAAGCCATCTCATGTTTTCTTTCTTTTCTCTGCTGTCTTTTTTTTTTTTTCCTGCCAGTTCAACAACATGCTGTTATACTGCGTCCCAAAATTCAGCCTGGGAGGGCCTAAGTACACAGTACGAACACGAATCGGGATTGACGGCATGAAGGTCCTGGAAACAACCAACGACGACTACCCTCACACCTTCCAGGTGTCAGGCAAAGAGAGGACGTTGGAGCTCCAGGCCAGGTAGTTTATGTCTACACCTATTGTGAGTTTTGCTTTTAGGTTTGTTAAAGAATATCTCATTTCTGCCCCCATAATTATAAATAATGTTATGTATGTATGTACATTTTTAAACCTGTTATTCTGTAAATGTGCTCGCTAACCCCAGGTAATCGCTGCGTTGGTGTTATCCATTTTCAATTTGATTTATCTGTCTTTTATTCCTTCCTCAGCTCAGAGCAGGACAAGGCAGACTGGATCAAGGTATGGACGGTACAGCCCTATCACATTTCTACTTGTTTGTGTGTGTTTAACACTTATAATTTAAGTTGCCATTATTTCTCAGGCTTTCCAGAATACCATCGAGATCTTCCAACAAAAGAATGAGTCGTTCAAGAATGCCCAGAAAGTAGAAGAAGTGTCGGTCAGTGTCAAATCAAAGCTGTGCACGTTGTATATGTCAGCGTGTTTGTTTATATTATACTTGTTTCAATGCAGAAAGCAGAGCTGGGGAAGCGGGCCCCTCGTTGGATCCGTGACAATGAAGTGACAATGTGCATGAAGTGTAGAGAGCCTTTCAATGCGCTGACACGGCGGAGACACCACTGCAGAGCCTGTGGCCATGTGAGTCATCTTGATGCTGCTGTGTCATGCATAGCACATCTGCGGGTGTTTGTGCGGACGGAGGGTGCTACTGACGTTTAACCTGATACGGAAAACAGCAAGAAATGACAATAATACGCCATTTAAATGAATACTTTTTTCACTGGCCTGTTTTTGTACTAAAAGGATGAAATGATATCTTGCATATGTTGCTTCCAATAGAGTCAGGGAGCCCATATGTTACATCGAACTTGTACTTTTCTTGTTTGAAACTGCACACGACCAGCAGTTTTAATAATCTCAGTGATTTCTGCATTTTGGTGCCATATTTTTTAATTTTCTCTTTATATGCGTAAGAAAGAAATCATTTGTATTGGACGTGAGGATATGTTGTAAATTTTTCTTTCCGAATATTATTGATTACTAATTTTTTGATGTGTTGTTTAATTTTACAACCCAGCTAAATCAATCAGTAAAAGAATATAATAGTATCAGCAGCAAGTATCTAACAGAATTATACAGAACCAGTTACCAGAGATGGTAAGGGTGTTGTATCAGTGTTATTACTTAGGTAAAGGGTATTAATACTTCCTTCAGGTGTCGCTATGTACTCTTTTGTAACGAAGATTTTCTCCATCTCAGGTGGTGTGTTGGAAATGCTCGGACAACAAGGCGCCACTTGAATATGATGGCAACAAGGTGAACAAAGTCTGTAGAGACTGTTTCTCCATCCTGATGGGAGAAGGGGTCGCCGAAGGCAAGAAGAAAGGCATTCTTGAGGTGATGTTGAAAAAACAAGTACTGTACACATGCTATCAGTTAAATCGGAGTATCAGATAAGGATGGTGTAGCATACCACACCATTTTATTCAGTCCGTTACAATTTTTCATTAACCGTCTTTTTTGTTGCCATTAAGTTACCTGGCGCACAACGAACAGAGCGCAGGAAGCTTTTCAAAATAAAAGCATCGACTATCAAACAGGAAGTATCTCGTAACGGATCATAAATAAAGGGAATAAGCGCTGCCAAAATAAAATATTGCAAAGAATGAAATGTACTTAGGGTTATTTACAGATGGTCTGCATTACTGCATTACTTTAAATAAGCTGTTCCCCCTGCATCCCTAGTAAGAATAAAATAGATGCCAAAAAAACCCTGCTCTTCAACTATAACTTTTTAAAATAATATTTTTTTGTGTTTTGTGGCTGTCTTCTCTGTGTAGATTGAGGCAGCCCAGTTCACAGACAGCAGCATCATGTGTGGCTTCCTGCAGCACTCTGAGAAAAGCAAAATTTGGCAAAAGGTTTGGTGCGTGATCCCTGAGAAGGAGGGTCTCGTGCTCTACCTTTATGGAGCTCCTCAGGTAAATCATTAAAGGCATGACGCGAACGTGCAACCAAATATGTTGTAACTTTGACAGTATCAATCAGTAACTACATTGCGCTCTGATTCTCTCTCCCAGGATGTGAAGGCGCAGTGTACCATTCCCTTACTGGGTTATTCCGTGGATGACAGCGTGCGACCAACGGACCCTCCGGCCAGCTTCCGCCTCTCCCAGTCCAAGTCCGTCCACAACTTTGCTGCTGAGACTGAAGAGCTAAAGCAACGCTGGCTAAAAGTGATTCGAGTGGCTGTGACTGGAGAGATGCCAGCGCGGCCTGAAACCAACGGCAACAACGGCAACATGTTGGATAACAATGACGCACAAGAAGAAAGTCCTGACAGGACTTGAGCGGAGTGTTTTTTTTCTGCACACAAACAGCTGTGGGACTTTTCAGCATCCAAACTGCTGTTGGATTGTTCAAAGAAAGACAGATGCCCTGTCTTCTGTCCCTGAGTCTTAAAGACAAACTGGAACAATTTGTGCTGGATAAGCTGCCTTTCCTTTTATCTCAGCTGTTTCCTGGATTTTCTTCTGCAAGAACTGTGCTGGATTACTAACGGACATTTCTGGTACAATCAACACTAGAGCAGAGAACCCCTCGAAATGCATCAACTCCAGCTTTCAAACACAAACTATAAAGCACAACCCACACTCGGTCTTTATGCACCTCGTGCCCGTGGACCACCATGGACTAAACGCTGTGCTCTGCTGAAGATGTCAATCAAAACAAAAGGGCAACCTAAACCTGGTCTGTTGGTGCTGTAGCTCTGTGTACTTGTACAGTATAGTTTCATTTCTCTTTTCTTTTTTTTTTTTTCTCAAAAAGGAACATTTGTGTTTTATGTAGAGAAAGTAGTCACAAGCTTCATTTCTGCAAAAAAAGAAAAATACCTAGGTCTAAGTACTAATAATATTTCCCTTCTTTTCTGTCCTCGAGAAAATGATTCCAGAAATGTAAAAATATATATACATATATATATATATATTATCACATGATTGGATAATTGATGGTCTCATCTCTAGTCCCATATCCCGCTGCAAAAAAAAATAAAAAATACTGGATCAATATCAGCAAATATCAACTTATAGCGTGCTCTCTTGTAATTTGATAGGACTTTAGCATAAATGGATTCTCATTTAAAAAAAATACTTGAGTCTGATATGGTCTAAGCAAGTAGTCAAAACAGATTAAAACATCTCCTTGTCATCATTTTATAGCAGAAACATCTTGTATGATGAGGTTATTTTTGCAAAAATAACTAAATATGCATGCAGTCTGTTTATTTTGGCTTACGTAATCAATCGTGTATCTGAGGAGTTTTGTGCTGCATTGATGTAACACTGATCTACAAATTTAGTACCGTATCAGCTCTGCTCATTAGCAACATCATTTACAATGGCCAACAGGTGCGCAGGGAATTTACTTCCAAAGCTGGCAAATGTGTGGCAGTAGCTCATAAAAGTTCTCGCAATGCTCCTTTTACATGTTTTCATGCAGATTTTGTCTTATACCTCAAGCCCAAGCCAAAGCGAAAGAACTACGATAACATCATGACGACACTATGGTTTCTGAGTTTGTCCGTGTAAGCCACAGGAAACCTGTCCAATTAAGCGGGTAGAACCTCCGTTAATTAAAAAGTATTTCAGTGCCTTTTATGAAAGGTTCAAAAATTTTAAAGAATGATTATTTGGCAGTTGTCGAAATAAAATGATTTGTCCATGGCAATTTTTTTTTAAAGCATTTTGTCCTTCCAACATGTGAGAAAAGTTTTTTTCTTTTCAAAATGAGGCACGAAGGTTAAAAGTGTGGACACATAAATCATGAAATGCAACATGTACGACACGAAGGAAAATGATGGGTCACAGGGAAAGAGATGAGAAAGATCATCGTTATCTTCATGTGGCAGTTTTTTTTTTTCTTTTCAGGTGCAAACGCAGCACAATCAGACATAGCACACTGATGCGACGGATGTAAATGTGTTTTTTTTTTAATGCTCTAATTAATTTTATTATTTAAAGTAACTTATGGAGTAAGACAAGCATGAACTGTTAAAAATCGTTCCTTCATTGTCAGCTTATAACTGTATCCTTTTGCTTCTGGAATCAGATTTTTGTTTTTCTTCAGAAACACATCAAATGTGTTTCAGCAGCCGCTAGCAGTGCTGGACAGACGGTGAGGGGAAATGTGCCTCAGTTTTCCAGTGTGTTAACCGCTATGCTCTTCTACCCAGTTACCCCAGTTCAGTGCTGGTGCTTACGTCTGCTGTCTAACCCTCTCTGGAATCTCTTCCCTCCCTAGTACTCAAAAAATAAAAAATTCAAAAGGACAAGAAATAAAAAAAGCATTACATTAGATCTGAATGTAAATCCAGGTTTTTCCTTTTTTTAATGTGTCCTCTCATCCCCTCTCCAAAGGTTTGAGAATCTACGCACTTTACGGTCTAAAAAAAGTGTACCTTCAAAGAAAATAAAATAATTCAACATTATTTTGTGGATCTGAAGTTTTTAAATCTAACCAGCCTGACATTTCTGGTCACTGATATTAGTTTTGTTTTTGTGTGTGCTGCTGCTGCTTTCAATAGTGTATTGTTTTGGTTCCGGTTTCTGCATCTCCTGATGAGAAGTTTCACAATGAGTCAAGAAACGCCTGTATTAAAAAAAAAAAAAAAATCAGCTGCCATTAGACATAAGTAGTTAAAATGATTTAGGGCGACGAGGGTGATTAATCAACGTGAGCTAGACAGACAGTGTAAATAAATACGTAAACTAGACAATTTAACAGACTTAGAAAATATTTATTTTCACAAAAGGAAAAAAACAATACAAGACAAAGCAAAGATTATCAAAAATCGACTTAAGTAAAATACCATGTTGTAGAAGTCAATGCAGCGTTAGCTGACAATTAGAAATTGCTGATACAATTTGTTACCAACTGTTACATTGTGGTGTTATTTTCATTATTATAGTAACATAAACTGTGTCACTCTAATAATCACACCACAATATTTAAGAAAAACAGATCAGACAGCAAGTGTATATCACTGATGCTTAGAAGCCTTCAAAGTCATCTGGAAAGAGTTTTCATTCAGCTTTTGGACTGTTGGAGCAAGCCACGGATCCTGCGGACCAGGGCCTGAATAAAGGTACTGCGAGAGCGGACTTGGCTGTACAATCCCTCCACCTCCACCAGTTTCCTCTGCAGGGCCTCCCCAAATCCTGCGGCCATATCGCTTTTCAACTGAGCCCAGAAAAACAGTGGACAGAACACGTGGATGAAAAATCACGCAAGTGGTCAATTCAGCACTTGCTAGTCTGAACTTAGATTTATTTTGTAAACAAGTATCATTCTCAGACCCAAGACGCAAATGCAGCCTATGTCGGTTTACAGCCAAATTTCTTACCAAGTCTAGATCTTGCTGGCTGACTTTGGACATGCCAAGTCCACGGCCTCCACTAGCCTGCAGTCCGACCAAAGAGTCTGAAGAAAACAAGGATATTAGTGATGCCACAGTCAGCTGTTCTAACTATATATCTGCTCAATATATCACATCTGCTTTAGTCAGTGCGTGCTCTTTTTTTTTTTTTTATTAAATATTTACTTACCATCTGCGAGGCGGGATCTGAATAAATTGGCGCCAGGCAAGAGGGACCCCTTGGGGTCAGTAGGAGTACAATGCAACAAGTAGTACTCCAGGTGGCGCCACAACACAAATAAGCAGGTCTCAATAACATCTGAGGAAGAGGAAGGTCAAGGCATTTCACTGTCTTATGGTGTAGCATTTATACATGTGCTATTGTGTAACTCATTTCCCTTATACAACCATAAACTATAATATTAGCAGTAATAGAAGTAACTAGAAAAGCACTGGGAGAGCGAAGACCTCCACCAAGCAGCACAGTTCCCCCACATATTGTGACTTACACCTAAAATAATATTCCTACTTGTGCTTTTTGTATTTTATTGGATTCTTTGACCATGAAAACATACCCTTAGAAATTGGAATCACATTGATATAATTATTAGTTTAATAATTATTCGCGGAAATCAAAATTCAACAACTCATAACTATTGAGGATGCATCAAATCTGTTAACATACTTCTGTTTCAGCAGACTGTCAGCTACAATTTGGTGTTAGTTGCATGTCTGTATCTTCATTTGTTACCTCACAGTGTTGAAAAAGGTGATAACCCCGACTTTTTTCATGTTCAGGATCTTAGTATCCAGAATATTCCAGGATCCGGATTTTTGCCAAGCATTCAGAGCATTTATTGTGGAGATATATACACATATCCTGAAAATGGAGCTATATCGCAATGATAAAGAATCCTTTAAAAAATTCCAGTGATCCGGATCACCTCCATAATTTAATCATTTGTTTGCTGCCCCAATTAGGACATATCCTGAAATTTTTATGTAAATCCGTCCATAACTTTTTGAGTTATGTTGCAAACAAACAAACAGACAAACCAATGCCGGCAAAAACATAACCTCCTTGGAGGAGGCAACAATAATAATAATAATAATAATAATAAAAGCACAGACTAAAGCCAAACAGTGGACAAGAAGAAGGGATGTGCTGAAAAAGTCACTAAGATATTTCATGCTGTCAGCGTTGTGAATACATTTATGCTTGCTAGAGCCAAAGGATACAGGAGCACAAGGCCATGAGCTTGGCTCTGTTGTTGATAAGTTGGACCAGTCGTCTCTTGGCCAGCAAGCTCCTTTGAACTGATGAGATTTTCTCCACCCCTCCTGGACCTGACACAAGTCCTTGGCACAACTACACAGAAGAAGTATGTGGTTAAAACTGAAGACAAAGTACAATCAAGTGCACAGAATAAAGACTGTTTTTCTTTTTGTTTTTAAACATTTTTATTTTCTTATTTATTTAAAAGTTGTTATTGAAAGACTAATCAATGATGAAAGTCTAAGTTTCAGGGCCTACAGAATATAATACAATATATTGTGTCCAGCATCTAGTGAGTATGTACAATTTTAGAACTTTTTAGAAAGTTTTTTTTTTTTTTGTGCCACCTATGAGTCAATAGATATAATAACATGTATAATGTCATTAGTGAAAAGTAGCTGTGCTTACTGCTGTGTAATTGCTGTGAAAGAATAGTGAATTTAAATATCAGTCCATCATCACCTCCTTGAGCTCCTCTGGAGGCAGCTGGTCCAGGCTCTGCAGCTTGCCCAGGTTCTGCCTGTGACTTTGGTGAAACTGGAAGAAGTCTACAGCGCTGCTCTTCAGCAAATACAGGACCAGACCCAGGCTCGGGATGCGGGAGTAAGCCACAGATGGCAGAGATATTGAGAGATCTGTTTAGAAATAAATAAAAAGGTAAAAATAAAAATAAATAGTTGTTTCTGAAAACAGAATATAGACATTGTGGACTTCCATATTGATCAAAAAAGGAAGAGGCTCAAGTCCTATTTCATTTCCCTCTGTATGGACAGAATGTCACTGACCAGAGCGTCCTCCATCTCTGCCAGCTGGTTCGCTGCCAGACGGGCTGAAGAGGCAGATGCTGAACTGAGCCTGGGCTGAGCTCTGCAACAGGAGGGTTTGGCAGTACTCCATAATGTTGGCACACACCTAAGGACAGAGGAAATCATGAGCCAGGTCATTGATGATGCAAAACTAAAAACCTCCTAGACACTGGGGCAGTTTTATTCCTCTTTTTCTGGCATGCCTTTCACTGCCAGAATGCTTCACCGCCAACTGTTTCATGTGTCTCATGCAGTGACAGGGATTCTCAAACCTGCTGCATGGCCACCTCAATCTCCTCTCGTTGCTCAGCTGACTCTCCAGGTGCAGTGATCTCAGCTTGCTTTAATAACCTCTCTCGCTCACTTCCTCCCAGACGCCCGAGTAGGGATAGACACAGACGCTACAACAAGAAAGACATGTTACCAACTTCTCAGTTCTCACACTGTAAATAAGATGCATTATCATCCATGTATATACAGGATCTTACCAGGTAATGTACAATAAAAACAGGAAAATGTCCAACCTGGAATCTGTTAATGTGACCCTGGAACTCCATAAGAGCAGCACTGTTGACCTCTCCGCCCATCTCAAGTACACCTTGAAGAACATCAAGTCTGTTAACCGAGTCACTGATATGTGGGATATGTTATTAGAATGGAAAAAGTTCAGGGCTCAGAGAATTAAAAGAGTAGAGTTACTTTTTTTCCCCTTCTTCCCAGCAGTCAGCATATAAATATTATGCAATGCAGCAGATGCAAATGTGTTCCCTTCACCAGACTAGTCATTTTCAGCTTAGTATAATTGACTGTTTTTGTACCTGGCAGAGCTGTTTTACTGATGATACCAGTGAGCAAAGAGAGTTCTTTCAAGGCTCCCATACCGAGTTCCTGACAGCGCAGCAGGGACTGGATGGTGTCTGCATGAACTATCAGCCACTGGAGGACCTACAGAGATGCACACATTTATCATGTGCAGTCAGATTGAAACCTTAATTTGCTTTTTCTATCTTAGTAGTCAAAGACAATGAGGCGTTAAACCCAGCAAGGATCAATAAAGTGCCCACGAGTCCAAGATAGACCTTTCTCATTTAATACTTTAAAAAGCATCTAAAAAAAATTGGAATTTTTATGGTTAAAATATAATTCCAAATGGATGGGAAGCGTCTTACAGACACTTTTGCTTACTTGTGCTGCCCCCTGCTGGTGATTTACTGATGTAGACGTTAGTATCACTTGAAGGAGCCGCAATGTCGGTAAAAGAATCTGCCTGTAGCGGTCCATAGGAGAAGGGATGAAGCCTGATGGGTCCCTCATCACCCTGCAGCAAACAGAAGAGGACACACAATGGTCACTGCAAAAACACAGAGCTCATGTACGTCCAGACCGAAATCTGTTCAACACACCAAAACACTGGAAAAATCTAAGAAACAAATATAGTTAAAGGGTTCACAGCTTAAGTAATCATTCAGCAAACTATACATAAAAAAAATCTGAAAAGCAAAGAGTTTATCTATACACGCTTTCCTCCAATACCTGTGTGAGTCACTGTCAGGTACCATGTCAAACACCTGACACTCAATCAGTTGTGCCACCAGCCCACAGCGCAGCAGCTCCACAGCTCCCTGACAAGTCTTGGCCACACGAGTCAGCAGAGCCTGAAGACACGCAGGTCGGTTGGTATCCCCCATCATTACTTCCATATACAAATAACAAAAAGCAAAAACTGCTCTTATCATGTTCTCACCATCTTGCTTTCATAGATGTAGAGCGGTTTGAGCAAAGGTGGCTGAGGTGTGAGGAGGCTTTGCAGGGCAGCATCATCCTGTCTCAGACTCTCCACTAATGAACGCAGGTAGCCGCTGTTACATATGTAGACCAGCCACTGATTCTGACGGTCTATAGAAAGGATTCGGTCCAGGACCGCCAGAGCCAGCATCTGACAGAGGAAAAAGAATGGGATCAAAAACAGAGTCAGGACTTTATGTATTTGGTTAAAAGAAACAGAATGAGAATTTTTTTTATTTATTTATTTTTTTGAGAATGCCTTTAGATCTCACCCTGCTTATTTCATGGCCATCACAAGCATCCCTACACACGATCTCCATCAGAGCCTTGCCATAGCTCTCAATGATAGCAAGGTTTTCTCTCTGCAGTTTGGAAAATCCATCCTCAGGGGCTGTGAGACGTTCCCACATGGCTTTTCCTGTTGCAAGGGAGTTCTTTGTTTAAGCTATTCCAAATCTGTTTTTTTTTTTTCTTTTTAAAAAAAACCCAACTGTCTGCATATTGATAGTTAGTACTATCATCAACCTTGTCTTTAAGTAAGATAGAAAGTATATGTAATTTGATATTGTACCACATCATGTTAGTTTTCCTGTGCAAATGCAAACTGTTGTTAAGAATTTTACAAAAGACAGATTGACATTTGTCATATAATACCAACAATCTTCAATTCAGAACATTTGTCGTAGTCCAGACTGAACATGAAGCAGATATAAAAAAAAAAAAAAAAAATTAACAGATATCTGTGTTGTACCTGTTTGCAAAGTGTCAGGTTCTTCAGGTTTCTGGGCAATTTGAAGGTAATAAAGCAAGGAGCCATACAGGTGAGCGCGCAGGCGCTGGTATCCACCTCCTAGAAGTATGTAAGACATCAACAATTTGTTCTGACTAAATGTTTTCCTTGTAACATGTCAGGAGAGGAATGTGGGTCTAAGAGTCAAAAGGTTGTAAGTGATCACTAACCAGTGCAGAGGATGAAGTCCAGCAGCTTGCGGAGGATGAGATGAAGGGCTGAGTTGGCAATGGAGGCAAAGCCTGAGGATGCCTCTGATCCCGCCCCTTGTTGTTGCTCTGACAACACTGATTGGCTAAGCTGGGCTGTCAGAGTGAAGACGGCACCAGCGACAACAGGCATCAACTCTCCTGCAGCATCCTCTGATAATACCTACGTAAAGCATTTCATTATCATTCTGACACTGTCCTTTTAATTACTTGAGCCTTTTACACTTATTTTCTTTTATATTTTCAGTATACACACTGAATACGTACGCTGCATAGAAATGTGCATCGACGTAAAGAATTATCTCATTTTCAATTTGTTAAAACAATTTGACTATTCTCATTTTACCTATCATTTTTTTAATCAACGCTCACCAACCTTATCATGCAGGTCGAGCAGTAAATCTCTAATGATGAGCTGTCTGTCATCGGGAGGTATGAGATCAGCCGGGCAGGCGGTCAGCAGTGTCTCCACCAGGCTTCTCCAGGACTGTAGCGCATGGCGTTTTGCACTTAGACTCCGACGGACGCGGTTACGTTCCACCACCTGCTGCAGGATAGAGTTCACCTCCTACGAGAATATAACCAGGGATGGAAAATCTGCTGTCAACAACTGGGAATCCTGTTGCAGGAAGAACTAAACCTTTGAATCAATTATTAGTCGACATTTGGAAACTATTTGCTGCCATTGGTTTCTCCTTAGATACTTCTGTCCCACCATATAAATATAAATGTCCATACAACTACAATGGTCCCTTTAGTTGTACTTTACTTACTTCCATTAACAAGGGCCTCTGCCCAATTGCTGCCATCCCTTGCAGGGCATTTACCTCTGCAACAAGCACTCTATGAAGCAACTGTGAGAAAAGTAAGAATTAACAACTCGGTACAAAAGGAATAAAAGATAAATATGACCCATAAAAACTTAAATTATCATGCTCCATCTGGAAACCCACCTTAACATTACACACAGTGTGTCCTTGTTCGTTGACGTGCTCGCAGTTGGAGATCACCTGCTCGATCTGAGTGCGCTCGAAGAAATCCAGCTGCAGCAGCTCAGGCATATCCTGACTGAAGTCGATTGCATCCAACACACTCAATAACTTTCGGCGCACTGATGGTGAAAATGCAAAAACAATGTTAATTCTTTACCTTTTTAAACATAGAGCTTTAAAGGACAGTTTTATAAATACTAAAAATAATGAAATGTCCATCGCGATTTTCAGTGTCAGCTGCACTATTTTTAATTGAACGTATGTGATGCAAACCTTTAGAGACTGTGTCAAAATGAAGGAAACCACTGACTGATCTGGTTTCTTCTTCCATGCCCGATTCCCCATCAGCTAGAAAAGCAAAAAAAAAATAAAGTTCAATCAAGTGTTCTTTCATAGACAAATGTTGTGCAATATTTCACTTTCCATTAAACATATCTGATCCAAACTTCTCTGAACAAATGACCAAAAAGACAAACTTAAAGCAACACAAAGGAGTTTATTTTTAAGTTTTCAGGTTAAAATGTGAATTTAAATCCTATTTTAAAGATCATGATTACTTTTAGGAAGCGTTCTCTAGCTGCCGAGGTCTCACTACTATTGAAAAGAAGAAGAAAAGAAAACAAACACCCAATGTAACTTTGGACTTCTGTCCCAGTCATCTTTTACAAAAACTGCTCAACACTTCTTGACACTATGTCACACGACAACAATGATGGAACTGTAACGCAGAGTTAAAGAGTTGAAATCACGGCAGAAGTGACTAAAAGAAGACGAGATAGTAACTGAGCAAGAGACCCAACAACAGTAAATCTTGGATGCTGAAGTAGAAGTGACTTAAACTATGGGGACCTTTAGCTAAAAGTGACAAAGGTTCCACAGATTTGAAAATAAATGAAAGCATTACCAGAGTGCTTATTCACAGAAAATAATATAATCAGTTTACGGTATACATTCTGTAGAAATTTTAAGGAAAAAAAAAAAGTTTTACCTGCTTGCTGAGACTGAGGCTGATCATCCAGTAAGAGGTTTACGAGGCGCTGTGTATGTGAACGCTGACGGTTCAGTGACGTCACTCTCAGCTCGATTGCAGCAGTTTTCATGAGCCAAGACATCTGGGAGAGGGCAGCAATCTGATCACCTGACCAGATGAGAGAGAGCAGAGTAAAGGCGTTTGCAATCTTTTTTTTCCTGAGTTTAATTATTCTCTTTTATTGCTTCTTTAATGTTCTTATTCCAGTAAGGTTTTTGAACGAACCAGGCAGGATGAAGGGTAGGTGTTGCAAGTGAGAAAAAAGGAAATCCTGGCTTGTCCTCAAATAGCGCATGGCAGGTCCAGATGTGTCTGGACAGGCACACAGCTGGTAGATCACCTGAGAAAGCAAGAAAGTGTGCCAGGTAAGCAATTCTGTCAGTCCACTATTACATCTATACATAATTTTTTTCTCCTTATTAATCCTGCCGGTCAACATCATAGTACTGTTCTTCATTACTAAATGCAGTTACTTCCATGTCAAAGCACCTTATTTTGTCATTACCTGGTAGCACAGCTCAGCCAGGTGAGGAGCCTGCTGTGTGAGTACAGGACCTGATCTCTTCTCAGTGCCTCTCTGTAGAAGACTCAGGATGGCGTGCAGGCAGCTACGTGGACATCCCAACACACCTGTGAAGGACGATACTTAACTGTGACTAAAACTTAACACTTTCTCGAGTCATCTGTTCCCTTTTCCACTCAACGCAAATCACAAAAAGCACGTTAATTTCTGATCATCACCTTGATCTTGGAGATTAGTTGAGGACACAGCCTTCTTAACTTCATAGCCCAAAAGATAAAGGGCCAGATTGGGTGCCTTCAGCTCCAATGAGGTAATGAGCAAGTTCAGGATGTGGATTTGGGTTTCATGGCGGATTCTTGCCACCTTCTTTTGAGGGTCTGAGTCTGAATAATGACAAAGTTTGACAAAACAAGGAGTGAGTTTGAGCTTCAAAGATGTGTTACACTAATTCATCTTTCACAGATTTAAATGGGATGATTAAAACTAAACCAAATGCAGAAGATGATAGGGGCTTAAGGCTCGTGTAACATGCAATTTAAGCAATGAACAAAGAACCCCGTCTCACCGTCTGCTGTTTCAGGACCCTCTTCTGCTTCTTCATTATCCAAACACTCCACAAATCCAGCCATGAGCTTGTTACTTACAGCCTGATGGAGATGGACACAAATGTTCATTTCTGCTTTAGAACACAAGATTAAACCAAACCAAAATCTTTCCTGAAATTTTGTCATTTATTACGTAATTCTTATTTTGAATACTGAAGACTGGAAATTATACAGAAAAAAGAAAGAAAAAAAAGCATCTTTTATGTTTTAATTTTAAGGTTAAATTGTATCAGACAAAAAGTAGTTTAAAAAAAAAGAAGAAAAAAAAGAAGCTCAAATAAGATGTTGCATGCGAAGTCCAAAACTGATGGGACCTGCGTTTACCTGGTCGTGTGTGAAATCTCCCACCAGCCTTATCTGAATGTTGGGGTAGTTAGCAATGCGCCGCAGAATCTTGGCACTCTGAAAAGCAGCCTCTGGGTTTGAGCTGCTGTGGTAAAGATACCTGCAAGACCAAAATCAGGGGGTGCCGATGATGCCGTGCCTCTGAGCCAGCAATCGTTCTTTGAGTACACGATGCCAGCAAGACAAGTCTCACATTTCAAACAAGAAACAGCATCATCACTTGTAGAAATCTGGAAATGCGTGTACCTCGCAATATTGACAATGTGATCAGCTCTTCGGGTTTGGGAGCTGACCCCCTGCAGAAGCTGCTCCAGGGGAGACACCAACAGGGAGGCCTGGCTCTCCCTGAGGAGGTCCATGAACACCACTTCCTTCTGCAGAGCCAAGTCCAGCAGGCATAAACAATGCAGCACTGCTGACTCCAAGTGCTTTTTACCTGTGAGAGAGGAGTGATGAATTACATTGCCAGAACAACCACACACACAATTAATCTTTATTTTTGACATCAGCAGTGTATCTCCTCTCACCAGGGAAGGGTGCATAAGTGTCCAGCTGGCGTACACCCTCTTCCAGCAAGCTAAGACAAAGCGCTAGCATGGGCGAGTCATTAAGCAGGTGGAACAAGATGCTGTGGCCGGGGGGCTTGTGGGCCGGGACCTGCTCACCCTGCAGTTCTACCATCTCCTGGATGAAGTCTGATGGCTGAGGCTCGTAGTCACGCAGCAGCTTGTGGAAGACTTCCAGAACAGAGTCAGCTACTTCCCACTGAGATCAAAGATAATTTTACAAAAAAGAGAGAAAATGTCAATGTATGCGTAGCTAAAAGAGAATATATGCATGCTTAAACTACAGGACAACACACCTCGACACTAGAAAATGAACATACCTTCTCAGCGGGACGACGATACGCTCTGGTGGGGAAGGGGAGGAATACACAGTCACGCAGGAAGTTCAGGTAAGGCTGAAAGCCCGGTGCTCGTAGACCTGCCCCCAGATTAACAGGCATGCTACTCTCAACTAGTGTGCTGATCAGATGGCAGAAGCCTCGCGTTAGTGGGTACTCTTCACAGCTCGACTCGATCTCATTCAGCTCAACCTGAGTCAAGAAATCAGTTAAATATGTTAGCCAAATGTCCGTCTCCTTACAGATCAAGCCTTAGATAAAACAGAAATCATCCATAATGTGATGTGGCTCAGCCATGGTGCTGTAATTACACAACCATTATACAGAGCTATTATTCCCATCATGTAAAATATATAAAAAAAAAATTCTGGCTTATATTCATGTCTATTTCTGTCTGCAAAATAATACTCTTATTTCCTCTTGATATCCTACAAAATTGCAAACTAAACAATTCAGGCAGTGATTTATCAAATATTATGGTATAAAAATAAATTAATAAATAAAATAAACAGAACAGACAAAGAACTGAAAGACAGACTTGGAAAAAGTCTAAACTTTAAAGTCCTGAAAATCTAACATCAGTTTAATTCAAAGCAAAGCTCACCTCAATTCCTGCTGACTGTCTCTGTCCTGGGGCTCGAACTGTCTGAAGGATCTGGGACATGAGAAAAAGTTTGCCGAAATGTGCCATTTTAGGTTAAAGGAAAAAGTCAAAAACATTTTATTTCACTAGCTTCCATTTACACAAAGTCTCTGGGAGTAATTTAAAAAAATGCTGTGTTGGCTTCAGCACATTACTTCCATATATAAAATGATAAAAAAAAAAAAAACTTCCTGGTTTCT
Organism: Arrhamphus sclerolepis; assembly: GCA_037176975.1. Taxonomy (NCBI): domain Eukaryota; kingdom Metazoa; phylum Chordata; class Actinopteri; order Beloniformes; family Hemiramphidae; genus Arrhamphus; species Arrhamphus sclerolepis. The sequence continues at coordinate 14,996,336 of JBAMYA010000021.1, read as the reverse complement.
ATAGAAAATTGCCAACTAGAACGTCCTACCTGCGTGTACTCCAGTGACTGCCAGAGGGAAGCAGCAATCTCTGGTGACTTCCCAAAGGCTGCCAGGCAATACAGGAGCTCAGACTTCAGAACGGGTGGAACGCTGCACTGCAGCAACCCCAACATTACAACAATAGGCGTCCACTGGGGATGCTCACACAAGGCCAGCCGAGCATTTTCACTCTTAGAGGAAAAAAGAGAGAAAAGAAAATGTCTGTGTTACTTTGCACTGTAACATGAAAACAAAATTTAAATTTGGCCTCCATCCTTGCCGCATGTTGTCTCGTACCCATGTAATGATGGTGGTGAGTAACTGCAAAAACGAAGTTAGCCCTTCCAGCTCTCTTTGGGTGATGCCTCTGATTGGCAGGTGGCGATAATGTGCTGCATCTGGATTAGGGAGGTCTCGTCGCAGGTTCTCATGGTAGAGCATGAGGGAGTGAAAAAAATGTTCCCAAGACACTGGACTGCCTGACACTCCCTGGATATTGTCACCTGCACAAGCGCGTAAGAAATTAGCTGATATTAATTGATCACATAGATATGCATTCAACGACAAACTGAGTCAGGTTTATAATTCTATCAACAAAATTTGAGTACATATTATTTTTTGTATCATAATGCTTGGAAAGAGAAAAAATATTTAACACTTTAATTCTAAGGAAATTGCCTCTCAGATTACCACATAAAATGATCAATTTATCTTTTCCAAGAGGCATTCACAGTAAAAAATTGTAAAAACTTTCACCTGTCAAAAAAGGTTTCTAAAAAATATAAAAAGAATTCTCCTCCATGTTGGAAAATGTATTTACAAAATGTTTCATATTAGGTCAACAGACTGATCTTACTGTGTGTAGCTCCATTGGATTTAAGCAGACTGAAGCAATAGTGAGCGCATTGTGGACCATTGGCAAGGCCTTTGAGCATGCGGAGATAAGAAATGTAGAGGGTGGAGGGCAGAAGATCTCCCATCTGACGCACAAACTTAGACAGAACCACCTGCATCCAGGAATAAAAAGAGACATTTTAGTAGACAGGTACACAAAAAGCTGAAATATGAATCTGGAAAAATCAGACCTTTACCTGTTTGTGAGGGGGCCTTTGCAGGGCCATTCCCAAGTAGGATCCATGCAGTGAGGTATGTTGGAGAGACTCTGTAGGGCACCAGAACTCCAGGCCCAGCTCAAGCCCAAATGGGTCCTTATTGTAAAACTCCCCAATCTGAAAGCCAAACCAGCAGTGTTACAGTCTTTCACCCAAGCTGTGAGGCCAACGCAGCCTTTTAGCTTTTGTTTTTGCTCCCATTATCATTAAAGCTGATAGTTATATAATAATAATATATAATCATAGAAGGTGACCTAAATCTACATGTATATGTTTGTTTATGGGACTGACCAGGACCATGAGGTGATCTAAATCCTTCCTTAACAATGACGGAAGTTCACTGTCCATTTGTAGAGACATGTGCACTAGCCGTGCATCCTCATCAGCACGGTTCCGGAGCTGCTTCACCTAGAGGTCAAGCATGGAAATATATATTTCACTGAAAGCGCCAAAAAATGTCCTAACCTGTAGAATATTTAACTGTAAGAGGAAACTACTAAATACAAATATGAGTAAGTTGCACAAATGAATAAAAGTGGAGACTAATAACATCTCGAACCTTCATTGGCATAAGTGCCAGAAAGTCTGTGATGAGTGAATGAAGACGGCGGATGTAAAACTCTTCCTGGGTGAAACTCTCACATCCCAATATGCCCTCTTTCATGAAGAGGAAGACGTCTCCCAGTAAAGCCTGGTCAGCCAGGGCCTCATCTGCTTCAGTGAACTCAACAAGAGCTGTACATTACACATGCAAAAGACACATGAACATTATTATTCAGTGACTACTACTACTACTAGTGAACCAATGTTACTTCAAAACGGTTATTTATTATGCAGAAACAAATAAATGTTTTACCTGAACCCTGTGGTAACTGAGAAAGGACCCTTAAAGTCAGAGCCCAGGCAAGTGAACACAAAGCCTGCAGCCCTGGAAGCTTCCATGGTTGGCCATCCATCAGGCGACTGTGCACGGCAGACACGTACTGCCTCTCTGTCAGCAACGGCAACGCCTGCAGGAGATCTGTGGGAAAACGTCACAAAATCAATACCTGTGAAAGAACAGCAATGACAACAGTAGCAATCTAATTCAGAATTATAAGTAGTTCACTTGCACACCGTATGCACTAACATAGGGGCTATCCAAATGGTGCAAAAATGGTATCCTCTAGGTGGCAGAACCAGTTAAAACCGGCTGCATTTGGAAGATATGTAAAATTCCAGTGCTGAAAGAGACTATTCAAAACACCCACTGGTTCGGAAGGCACTGATTTAGCATGAGGATAAGGACAAAACGGGGAAGAAAGTCGACGTGCTGAAACTCAAAGGAAATTCCAGACTACATTCCCATCATTTTGAAAAGGAAAAGATCAGCACTAACAGCAAGACAAGTGGTGACCCTGTCTACTTTGCCCAAAACAACCGGAGGAAGCTGCAGCGCAGAACGGCGCAGGTGTGTAAAGACCTGGAGAAGTGAGTTCTGCCACCTTCCACGTCATCTTCAGCAGTAGTGGATAGACTCTACTGAACTACTTAACGTGCACTCACCTTCTCTGTCTTCAGTTCCCTGCTCTATGAAGCTGACGTCCAAGCAATAGAGAAGCGCCATAACAAGAGCAAGGTTGACACTGTCCAGCGAGCCATCAGCTTGCGCCGTCACCGTCTCCAAGTGGCCAATGAGAGCCAAAGTGTTGTCTTTCGTCAAGGGTGACTGGCAGGTCCACAAAAACAGGCTGTCTGCCAGCGCCTGTCGACATTCTTTGATGAGGTCAGAGACCTGGAGACAGGAGCTGAGAGTAAATTTCTGTCGTTCTTTTCTTTCAATCAATATTTTTTCCATCAACTGCAACCAGCAGGCATAGTCATTGTTTCAAAAAAAATAAATAAATAAAAATCACACATGCCACATAAGAATTTTTGTTTAACATTCCAACAATCTCTGAATGGTTCTTCAATTAACTAGTAAATTTTTCCACAAATTTAAACAACTTAGAAATCCTCAAAAGTGGTGATTCCATAATTCTTGACATGGGTTGTAATTAATACAACATGTAAGCACGCACCTCCTTCCTGTGTTTTTCATTGCCCAGACCACGTTCCTTCTGAAGCCGTTCAAACTCATGAGCCACACTTATCTCTGACACCAGCGTTAGGATGCGCCTCGTCAGTCCCTGACTCATTAAGTCATCAGTAAAATGTGTTGTCAAAGCCACCAGCTCTCCACTGAGAGAGAAAAACAGACAAACAAAAAAACATTTAACAAGAATACAAGCTCACCATGGAGCACCTGTAAAGGGCACCCACTAATGTGTGAGCATGATATATATATATTTTTTTTTAAACAAGTTTTACCTTAAATCCAGGGTGAAGGTCTTGCCATGGCGTGACTGAATGAGTGTGCGCAGAGAGTTGGCCAGGCAAAGCTTTCCATCCCAGTAAAGTAGCACGGCCACTAAACCTCTCGTCAGGCCTGGAAACTGAGGCTGCTGCTGTTCACCTGGTTAAAAAACAGGTGCATTCAGCATTCTTCAACATTATGCGTAATTAAGCGTGTTATTAAGAGTCACACAGGCATTTCCCTTCAAATTAGAAATATTGGGAAACTACAAGAAAATGTCCATCATAAAATTTGACTGCTGTATCTCAACCACAAAGAAATGCAAGTCACAAATTTCGTTAAAAACTTGAAATACATTTTCATTCAGTCAGTCATGTCTTCTGATCTTTTCACTACCTGCCAAGAGAAGCTCCAAAGCTGCCAACTCCCCAATGTCAAACAGGTCACTAAGGATGAATGCCTCCGTCAGAAGCTGTTCTGGAAGGAGACGTGAACCCTGCTGACCTTGGATGGCGATGCCTTCTGTACTGGCTTTGCGCACCTTCTCTCTCTGCTCTGCACTTTTTGGCTGAAAATGATTAATCACATATATTTCACATTAGTGTCAGAGGATTCCCTCCATGCCACTGCATTACCTTCCAGACAAGACGGAATGTAGATTACACAAAGAAGTTTCGTTATCTCACCGGATTCTTAAAGAGTGATAGAAAGAGGGGTTTGTGTTTCTTGAGTTGCAAGTCCAGGAGGTGCACACTCTCGGACTGTTTCCTTAATACAGCTCCATCTACTGTCTCCCATAGCTCTTTCAGGGGTCCCCACAGACTGGCTCCTGGATGAGTCAAATTACATTTAAAAGTCTTCTTTCACCACAGAGAGATGAATTCTGACATACATCTTATGCCACGTGCAGTAGCTTCTTATTATCATACTTTCTGGTACTGGTTACATATTGCATTCATTTCATTTAAAAAATAACACAAACGTTATTCAGAATACTGACAAATAAAATTTGCTTCTTTGTCCTTTGCTTCTGTTATTATTTGCAGAGGATTGCATCATGTTTGTCCCCAGAAATTTACATTAGATTTGCATGCAGTAATAATGATGCTTCAAATATAACAAGAATTGTGCACTGCGTTTCGTTGTTTTGCAATTATTTGACCGCCTTCATGCTATAGAAAACAGCCTGGAATCCAAACGCCACCAAGGTATTCTGACTGAGATGTATCTGCAGAGATCCATATTTGAAACAATCTCTAAAGTGGTCTGACTGCATCTAGTTTACACAAATCCCAATTCTGTCTTTCTATAAAATAGAAAAAAAAAAAACTTTGTACCATATATGTAGAGGTTTAAAGGTAATCTAAACAAATTCTACGTCATATGCATGAAGTATATACATTAAGTAAATTGATGACAGATGCTGACATGATTAAAAGCTGGCATCAGGGTGCCTTTATAACAACGTAAAGTTACCCGCAGGTTGTTCTGGGAGGATTGTCTAATTTCAAAATGTTCATATAATTACATTCTAGAGGACTAATTGTTAATGGTTGTTTAATTAACGCATTGTTGTTCCCAGAACCCTAAAATGTACTTTAAATTGAGGACTGAAAACTATTAAGAAGCATTTTAAAAGAAACATGACATGCCTGATAATACTTTAAACCTCAGTCTTCATGAACTTAATACCAAGTTGTAGCACCAAAAGAGAAAATCAAAAGTACAACAGAATATCCCAAGTACTGTGCGTTAGTTTCATTTTTATGTTCAAATAAGTGAACACTCCAGCTGACATGTCAGACAAGTGATACGTGAAATTAAATTATCACGCGGACTGCTTCAGATTTATTTTGAAGTTGAGCTGTGGCAAATCTGCGTTTTAATAACAAATGCTAAACCAGCGTTTACGAGGCCCAAAAGCCAGTGTCCACAACCATGTGGTCAAAAAATGTAATAACAAACAATCTGTCAATGTAACCCGATATGTTTGCGCTTATAAACACCAAGTCAATTTATTATTCTGAGATAAATTAATTAAATAGCATTTCTAAATGAATTAAGCAGAATTACCTGAATTTACCGCCATCTGAGCCGCCATGATCCACTCTCAACATTTGGACAGCAGCGTCTGGAAGTGTGCCTGTGTGAAATTTAAAAGGATAAATGTCGTAACACTTTGGATACATTTGCTTGGCAACATTGCTTCTCTTAATATAGATGTGTAATCTCTTTAGGTTAGTTTTACTGATATTTTTTAAATAATTTTATATTTATATATAATATTTTCAGGCGAGGTCCTCTTACCGCTGTTGTATTGCGGCGTTGCTGCCTCTGATGGAAGTTGTAGTTCACCACCAGGAGCGGTATAGCGGGCAGTCAGTGGCATGCAGCTCAAAAAAGTTAAAGGTAACTCAAGAGATGATTTGGTGAAGATACATTTTGAAAATAAGATCATATTAAACTTCATGTCAAATTGGATTTTTCCTCCCCCCCATAGTGCTTTTAAAAAACGTTTCTCCAAAATATCTGAAATGCACCACGTGCGGCACCAATATTATGATCCGCTTTGTTTTGGTCCGGAAGAAATTAATGTTACACCACTTTGCCCATGCAGTAGTGAATCTGTGACCGCTGTAAATTTCATGACTTTTAAGTCGTTTCTACCCCCGTGAATGTAGCACATCACCCGAATAGAGATTTAGGGGTTATTTTAGCCATGGCTCGGGTTGTCAAAGTATTTCGGACTCTACGGAATCACTGGAAGAAGTCTACATTTGCTGTTTGCGTCCTGTCATACGGAGGGTACTGGCTGTATGGTAAACACTGGTGGGTTTCTCAGATTATGGATCTTCATTGGCTCCAATTCGGGTGTAATTGTATTGTCTTAAATTTTGTCTCTTGTGTTTTATTAGTGACAGTGTTCTGCGCAGAGAAGCTTGTCTGTTGGCCAGGGTAAAGTATAGCTTTTTTTCCACCCCTTCTTCTCTGGTTCTCAGTCATAGGCGAACACATCATAATGACATTTTATTTAAAGTGAATATATTCTTAACCATCATCACTCTTTTAGGAATTTGGACGTCAACAGATAGCCCCACTAGAACAGCTGAAGAAAGCGACTGTAATTTTGAACCCAGCAGCTTGTGGCGGGTAAAGTACTCTTGAATCAGTCAGACTTGGATTCAGACTTCTGTCTTTCTCATTTAAAAAAGTCACTTTAACGTTTTATTTATTTATTTTTCAGAAAAGCCAATAATTTATTTGAAAAGAATGCTGCTCCTATTTTACATCTCTCTGGTGTAGAGATTAAACTAGTCAAGGTATCATTTACTTTTTTTTAAAATCTTGATAAATATCAGTTATAAGCGGCTCTAGTCGAAGTCATCAAGCGTCACACCGTGTCTACATATCATGTATTTCCTCTGCAGACAGACTATGAAGGCCAAGCAAAAAAACTGATGGAGTTTATGGAACAAACAGACATGTTGATTGTGGCTGGAGGGGACGGCACATTGCAGGAGGTCATCACAGGTTTACTGCGAAGACCAGATCAAGTAGGTGCAATAAAGCAATATGAAGATGTCAACTGCATTAGCATGGTTGTAATGGTTGAATTTGGTTTGTTGATGAGTGTAAAATGAGAGTACACATTTTCTGACAGGACACCTTCAGTAATACACCGATAGGATTCATTCCACTGGGTTCTCGAAATACCTTGAGCCCAAGTCTTCATCTCCTCAGTCAAAACAAAGTCAAGTAAGTAAATTGTAAATGTAAAAGCAAAATATTAAAGCCAAAACCAAAAAAAAAAAAAGCTCAGGATTTGTGTTTAATGTGATGAAACTATGTTTTTCAGGGACATCACGTCAGCCACACTGTCCATTCTGAAAGGAGAGACTGTACCTCTGGATGTGATGCAGATTAAAGTGAGAAATCACATCATCTGTTAGACATAAACAAAATGGCAGTCCCCAGTGTGGTTTTATTTAAACTTCATGTTTATTTATTTTTATTTTTATTAATCTGATAGAATATTTCCATACTGTTGTTATTATTGCTACTATCATTTTTATTTTTTTTTAACTTTGCATTGATGTTTCATGCATTAACTTTTGGACACATGTTGAATTTTAAGCTCTTGTGGACTTTTACTTTCGTAGGGAGAGAAGGAGCAGCCAGTCTTTGCTCTAATCGGGCTGCGTTTTGGTGCTTTTAGAGATGTAGCAGTGACAATCAGCAAGTAAGATTACCCATGCTGTAACAATGGTGGCATAATTTATTGGGTAGAAGAATAATTAATTACATTCCCTCACAGATATTGGTACCTCGGACCACTGAAGACGAAAGCAGCGCATTGGTTTAGCACTCTGAGGGTAAGTTTTATTTCCTTCCCTGCACATGCTTGAAACACAACAATGTCAAGCTGTGATTTTTATTTTTTTATTTTTTCGATACTACAAACCCATTTGCTTCTTGAGAGCCATGAAAAACATTCTTTACGTGTACATGTTAAGTCATGCATGTCCAAATTAAAACTTATTTTTAAAGGAAACCCTCTTGAAATTTGCTTTTATTTTCCACTAGTATTGAATATTGAATCCCTTTTTTATAGTCTGGACGACACAAATGATACATTCTTTAACTCATTAATGAACATACCCATTTGCATTTGTGAGAATTCTGACATTGGATTATTGGAAATCTATTGCTGTTATTTGGGTTTTAAATGTCCCTATATCTGTGTAAAATATATTATTGCTGCTTCCTTAGTGAAATAATTTAATGTAACTTGTTTCATGTCAAAGACAACTTTATAATGTAGTGGCGATTAATGAATTTCATTTCACATTGCTGGGCATTTTTGCAGGAGTGGCCTCTGGTCCGGGAGGTCTCAGTGTCCTATTTGGCTCCCACCCTTCGACCCCCTGACCTGCCCCCTCAGAAGCCCCCCAGACCCAACTTGCTGTACCGCATCATGCGTAGACTGAAGAACTACTGGAACCCCCCAGTGGAAGGTAATATGCAGTATATAATTGTCTTGGTAATTGAATCAGAGCACAACAACACGTTTGTTTGGATGTTGTTGGGTTTTTGTGCGTGTGTGTGTGTGTGATGTGTTTTGATTGTCTGTTTGCTCAGAGCCTCCAAAGGTGGAGGTGCCAGAGAAGTGGGAAGAGCAGGAGTTGTCAACAGCAGAGCTCTATATTCAAACGCACAACAAAAACCCAGTAGAGAGGGTCAGTAATAAAAATATTGCTCTTTTTTTTTTTTTTTTCCCCCAGATCTTGTAAATGCTAAAATTTATTTTCACTCACATTCTCCACAAAAAAAAAAAAGATTCCTCCTTTCTCTCACAGATTTTAATTCTTATGTTTGAATTTTCAGCGAATGAACGACTCCCTGATGATCAGTGCAGAGCCAGACAACTTCACTGTGGGCGAGTTCATCAGTGTTGGGTCAGTCGCTACAATTTTTATAAGACTCCTGCACAGGAAGGAAACCTCCACAGCATTACAAATCATTTGAAAGTTTATGTTTACATTAATAAAATAGTTGTTGCTAATCCTCTTCTTCTTCTTAGAGCTACAAAAGAAGAAGACCCAACAGAATTCACTAAAGACTCCACAAAACTGGAAGCCAGCGCTTGTCAACTGAAACTGCCAGAGGTGAGAAATCTTTTACATCCTTTTAGCTCTATATCAAGGAGAACCTTTTTTTTTTTCTTTCTTTTTTTTCTTTTTTGGATTGTTCCAGTCTTAGTGAATCGGCTCTTGGAAAGTTAGCTGACTTTGAGTTTTGTTTTTCTCCTTGTCATTCAACTCGTGCATTTCCCCTGCAGGGCGTCTCCGGCTACTATAATATTGACAACGAGGAGTACGAGGCCATGCCTGTAGAGATCAGGCTGTTGCCGAGGAAAATACGCTTCTTCATCAGTGCCGAGCGCAGAGAGCAGCTCCTCTCACAGACGCAGTGATGAGAAAACACGATTTTGAGAGAATTACCAGATGCCATCAAAACCACAGTTCATTTTCAGGAAAAAAAAAAAAATCTGATTTTGATTTAAATAACATCGAGCTACTGGTCTGTGCATTTAAAAAACTTTCTACTACATGTAAACCTATGAATTTTCTTCCAGAAGTGCAAACAGCATTACAGGTGGTACATATAAAAGGACCAAGACTGCTTTTCAGAGCATACCCATGTACAACATGTCTTACAGAAGGATTTTAAGTTTACTGTTGTCATCACATTTGAATATGGTCACGTCTGCAACTTTTTTTTTTGTACCATTGTTTCATTTCTGTATGCATAAGAACAACATCTGACTTAGATGAGGAGTACAGGAAACAAGTTGAACTCAAAAGTCTCTGTTAAACTAAAGTTGTGGTTCTTATTGATGGGGGTGGTGTAAAAGAATACAGTAAGCGTGTAGAGGTTTTTATGCGGTGAGAAGAAAAAAGTGTCTGTACTTTGAATGTGTTCCAGTAGCTTGGATCGGGAGTACTGGCTCAGCTTGGCAAGAGTGAGTCTGATCTGACAGATGGTGTCGACAGCAAATCTGCAGGATTAAGCTGGTAGCTGCATTGCAGACATCATATTTGTTTAGGAGAACACAAAGTGACGTTTTAAGTATTAATTTGGTTTCATCATTTGGTGGCAAAGTGACTAGAAAAAGCTCAATTTTTAGAAAAATTTGTGAATATATATATATCATTTTTTGCTGATGTGTATATTAAATTTTTACATACGCAAACTGCTTCCGCATCCATTAGCTGTACCCAGTTCTGAAGTGTAAAACGCAGACAGACTCATGTTTGAACCTCCTGATTGTATGTTTTGTGTAATTGTTGCAATACATTAAAATATACATTTACTAAAAAAAAGAAAAATAGGGAAAATTGTAGTTGTTTTTTTTTTTTTTCTCAAACACTTTGGAAACTTATAAAAAAAATCTTTCCAAACCACAGTTTTAAGAGAAAGAATATACTGGTTTTCAAAAGTAGATCATCTGGGATAAAGCTTAAAAGCTTAAGTTTCATATATCAGTAATAGATTTTTTTTTTTATCGGCGCATTAAAAGTTAAGCAGACACCTGTACGCAGATGTTTCCCCAACTTTTTTTTACTGCAAAATCAAATGTACATTTCATTGCACATAAAGCTAACGTACATAATGAGTCAGCATTTTTTTTTTTTTTTTTGCTGATTGGCAGTAATTGACAAACTCAATAACTATATTAAGTTGGAAGGATGCATGATGACCCCCCATATGATCCCGCAAGTTGTTTTACACACACTAGTATAGTAAGAAAATGAAAAAGAGAGGAGACCAGGTTGTACATTAGGGAAAAAGGATTGTAAACAGGAAAATTCATGATGGGAGTGAAGCAATTAAAGGGTTAGATGACACTTAAATGGTATCGACGTTTTATTGTTTTACAATGGCAGTACAGTGAAAGTGACAGTTGCTCATGCTATTGAGTTCTGTGTACATAACCGACAGTTCTTACAGTGTTTCACATTAGTTGTGGTGGAGACTTATTCGTTATTCTATGAATACCATTGATTACGATACAATCAGGAAGAAAACAGTTACATGGATGTGTTGCAACACGAGTGCAATGCTTTTGCCGAGTTTAACATTCATTGGAGTGACGCATCGTACATGAAGTCTGTTTAGCTGCTGCTGGTACACATCTGTGAAAAGTTCCACAAAGAAGGCAATTTTATACAGTGGCGTGTGTTGTGTACATTCTGTTTGACATTTAATATACACCTGTAAAGCAAACGCTGTGGAGAGGAAAGAGATTCCATCTGTGGACCAGATAACAAGAGTCGGCGGAGTCCACGCTCGTGAAAGTCTTTCAGAAATGTGAAGGACGATGCACTCAGTTCTTCAAATAATGTGGTAAAAGAAAAAAAAAAAAAAGACAGAAATGAGACAAGGCTCTTTGCTCTTGTGAGTTTGAGAATGTGGTTTTTAAGGCTCCATTTGAAATATAAAGCTAAACAATCCTTTTGATTTCACGTATGACCCTTAGTGCATTTCATTATTTCATTTAATCCAGGAAACACCTTCGAGGTCAAGATCAAGTACAGATCAAATTATGAAACCACTCCAGCAATTAGTAGTTCTCAGCTTGAGGGATTAAACCCCAAACCCATTATATTTGGAATATAACAAAGAACTAAGTATCAGCTACTAGATAAAAAATAAAATAAAATAAAATTAGTTTGCATAAGGGTAGGATGGGTCAAGATACAATACAGTTTAAATTGAAGGAAAAACAAAACAAAAAACAACAGCTTCATGTTCCAACATGGAACAAATAATTCCTGTGACTGACATCGTGATGCATGAACTGAAACATGTTCTTGAATGGGACTGAGATGAAAGGCCTGAGGGAAACCCTCAACTGGTCCAGACTGGCTCGTTTCAGTGGATCTGCCCATAGAGGAGTTTCTGCTCAGATTTTGGCAGGACATCAACAGATCTCCCAAGAAGGAAGGGGGGAGGGGGCACAAGGAGATCTTTGTCGATAGAGACAAGCAGAGAGAATCACTTTGTAGCTTACTTGATGATCAGTGACAATTCCGTCAAGTACTTTACTTTCAGCAGGATCGGCCCGTCTCCTCCACATCTACAGGCTGGCTCCGACAGTAAACCAAACGTAGTATCAAACACAGCATATAAAAAAGTTACAGTTAAGCATGACTGTGCGCGTCAAGAAACAGTCCAGTGGTGGACGTGGTGCAGCATTTACGATAAGTGTTAACAGAATTCATTTATACAGTCCTCCACCAATGATAACAAAAAGCTACAACATATAACAAAGAAATACGTTTCCAGAACATCCCCACACTAGAACAAACGCAGGTAAACGTAATCACATCTAGCTTGTGTGGAAAGTGCATAAAGCTTATAGTATTTACAATAGCCTTTCCCTTCTCAACAGCTTCATATTATTTCCCCATCCCAGTAAGAAAAAAAGAAAAAAAAAGAAGAAACACTAGTCACGAAAGGAAAAGTTAAGAAATTCAGCGAGACTGAATGCACTTTACAGGAACAGGAATAGAACACAACTGACTCCTATTGCTTCCTCTTTGAAAGGCAAATAAAGTGGTCAAAAAGCTTTCATTTTACCATTTACAGAAGTAGATTCACCAGAACAGGAAAAACAGAAAAGTATTGGGCTACAGCGGAAGGTCTGATTTTCCAGTTACGAATTTTTGAAAACACAAAAAATAAATTATTAAAATAAAATAAAATAAAAGCAATTTCCAGCATAGAACCATTCCTAGATATACACATACACATATATATATATATGTATATATAATACATATATATATATATATTATATATATATAGCTATTTTTCAGGCAAAGTGGAGGTGGACATCAAAGCTGAGGGACTGTAAAAGTGTCAGTGACTTCTGTATTGTGACAAGTGCAGTGGAGAAGAACCAATCATCCTGCTATGGTGACTTAAAAAAAACAACAACAACAAAAAAAGACTTTTAACCAGTGCTGCACATCCTGACAACATAAGTCAGAATCAGTCAAATGATCACAAACACAGGAATGTCATATTTCTGGACATTCTGGATGAACAGGACTCCATAGGTGGCATTAGATGTGAATAGCTATAAGAGCTCACAGCGCTGTGGAACTGTCTGTTTGCAAGACATTTATCACCCGCTGTGACCCAGGGTGCCAAGTTAGGTGTTCTTATCACCCACAGTGGGGTGTCTCCATGGGTTACAAGACACATACCAAAGTGGAACGAGACACCCAGAGGAGGACAGCACACAACAGATAAACTTCCATGATGGAGGCAGTGTGTTCAGTGTCTCAGTGAGTGTGGGCCTTGCGGGCATCATAATCCTGGGGCGGGCGGGACTCAGGGACAGCAGAGGTTGTCTATGACAAGTGTGACATTGATGCCGTACACCTCCAGCAGGTCGGCGAGGAAGGAACGGTCCGCCTGGGGGTCCAGCCCCATGGCTCTAACGTGATCGACAGTGAGGGTGGGATCAGTGCTCCCCGCCACCTCAGACAGGGTCTGAAAGATGCGATTATTCAGCTCCATGAAGAACCTAGGACGGCGTTAACGATAACACCATCAGCACATGTCAAAACTGCTGAACTCAGAGTTTCTTTGAAAGATTAAACCAAACAGAGCTTTAAAAAAAATATCATATTGCTCTTGTAACACATCATGTTATTTGAGGACGACTAAAGTATATTAACAGCTACAAAAACACTGAGGACTCACAAAATGAAAAGATCCTCTTCATTTGACGTACAGTCTTCGCCCACTTCCTGAGAGTACAGCAGCATTTGTCTGAGGAAAAGAGTTATGTTGTCAGGAAATATGAAAAATGGATCTGATAACAAATAATAGAGACTGCCTCCTTGTGTAAAATCATGTAAAATCTAAAGTTTTCATCAAAGATAAAAGACGTCCACGAGTCTGACTCATCAATCAATCAATCAATCAACTTTATTTCTAGAGCACTTATCACAGATAGAAATCACAAAGTGCTTTACAATAAAATGCGGAGCAAGATAAAAAATAAATTTAAAACAAACAGGGATTAGAAACACATAAAAAGAAATAAAAACAAAAATAGATTAAAAAGGTTGTTCAGTCAACTAAAAGCTCGTCTAAATAAAAGGGTCTTCAATTGTCTTTTAAAAGAGTCGACACAGTTGGTCATCAACAATCATACACAAGCAGAAACACCGTGGGAATGTCCAGCCATCACACTGCTCACAAAGACGGGTTCTGTGTCCCAGAAATTAATGTGCGTTGGAGCAAAACGTGTGTATCAACCCCAGAACAAAAACACAACACCTCATGGAGATGTTGTCTGGAGCTGGCAAGAGAGTGTTCTTATGTAGAAATATAGGCAGCCTAAAAACTGACTCAGTTCCATCGGTCCCGTCAGGAGAAACGAGCCTAAATTACAGCAAACTATCAACCATCAACTGATCAATCACCTGATGGATTGATAAATATAGTTTCTGGAGGAATGCTCCAGCACAACAACAATAATCCCCCATTGCACAATATAAGCTACCGCATAAAAAGACATAACTACAACTTTTCAATTTAAGCGAAGGTCAAATTACTATATTTATAAAATAACCTCTCAGTGTATGAAGATACCCCATCAACTGGTTACTATGGTAACACTCTTCCAACTTGCACAGCTACTTTCAGGAAGTAACATGTTTGTGCACCACTGCATCCAAAAATGCACATCCCGCTGTTTGTTCGCTCAAGGGTATGTTGAGCGATTCTGCACGTGTGTGAGGCGCAGGTTGTGTCAGTGTACCTCTGTTCACTCAGTTTGCTGTATTTCTCCTTATCTGCTGCATTCAGTCTGAGCAGTGGCTGCAAGTGGCTCCTGTGAGTCTTCACATTCTGGTTATCGATATAGACATCGTACAGCTCCTTCTTCTCCTCAAAAATCTTCTCTGTGGTGCCTTTAAACACACAAGAGCACATTTCTACATGGATAATCAATCAATCACTTTATTTATATTGCACAACCTTTAGAAGCTCAGGGGTTTCCAAAGTGCTGCACAACAAGGTTAAAACACAAAAGCAGAATAATACACTCTACATGGTGTCAACAGCTTAAGAAAAAAGGTGGGTTTTTAGAAGAGTCTTAAAATGAGACAGAGATGAGGCCTGTCTTATGTGCAGTGGTAGTTCGTAACAGAGTTTTGGGGCATCAAGGGCAAATGCTTAAGCCTAGATGTAGGCGCTGTCAGGAGCAGCTGGTCGGCTGACCTGAGAGATCAGTTAGGAGTGTAGGGGTGCAACAGCTCAGAGAGGAAAGATGGAGCAAGTCCACTGAGGGCTTTAAAAGCAAATAAAATACTTTTAAAATGAATCCTAAAGTGTACTTGCAGCCAGTGAAGTGAAGCTATGTTAAATGGGTGAGATGTGCTCATACTTGCTTGTGCCAGTTAAAAGACGTGCAGCAGCATTTTGTACCAGGTGAAGACGACTAATAGAGGACCCAGTGGAATGATGACCAGTTAAAGGTAGGGTAAGCATTTTCTGGATGATATCACACCAGGTCCTCCCTCCCCTTCCGTCCAGTGCAACTGTGTAGAAATGCTTCCCCCTGCCTTTAAGCATCTGGTGTAGGGTAAAACTTTACTCACAAGCCACATATGACAGCTCTGTTTCCAGGGTGCTGATGTCTGCTATGTTAATGTAGAAGAAAGGCCGGAGTTCAGGTACAGACACCCCAATTCCAGGTATAGAAACATTGGCCAGACAGCAGCAGCAATACACTGAGGGGAACAGAAGAAAATGATTAAAAATGAAGAAAAAAAAGAAGTATCTAAAAAGACACATAATAGAATGTAAAAGAAAGGACAGCATTTCTGAATTTGTTAAAAAAAAAAACAAAAAAAAAAAAACAAGCAGCACAAATAGCTGCCAACAAGTCCACATTCTGCATGCTTTCACAAGCTAAAGAAGCTCACCTCTGTAGCAGACCACACCTACAGGTGGGGGAGAGAAGATGAGGATACGCTTACGAAGCAGCGCAAACTTCCACAGCACCATTATCTGCTCCCCGAAAAACTGGATGAACTGGGACATGCAGCCAGCAGGGTGGGTGATCTGCCGGGAGGAAGCGGAGACAAAGATGGTCTTTCTCGTCGCTGTGTCACGTTGCTCATGTAAGACGGCAGTTGGTATTATGATTGTAAAACCTTCATTTCTGGATGCATGCAGCGGTTTATAGTGGTAACACTCCAGGCTGGGCAAGCTGTGACCAATCCGTTTCCAGTAGGGGGGAGAACGGCCTTCTTATCCTCGTAGAAGGCCTCTAGTGGGGAATATTGGCCTGGGCACTGCAGCTGGTGTCTGCCAGGAAATGCCAACAAAACCAATAACATTGACATGTGTGAATCCTCCAAGTCTTTCAGGATTATATAATCAAGCAGAATTAAAAAAAAAAAAAAAAGAAGCTTGCTTTAAGGAAATCGGATGATTGCTTTTTTTTTTTTTTAATTTTGAGATTTCTGCAACCTTAACATCTCCATATTAATGTCCTGAGGATACACATCATGCTCACAGCTCATGCTAAGCTAAGGCACCATAAATTCCATCGGAAATTATTCCCTCAATCAGCATTTGTTAAAAACTCTAAAAGAGTGTGTGCTTGAATGCATCATGAAACATCAGTACTCTGGTCACAAATACAGAAACTGTAATTCATTTGTCCTACTAAGGACCAAAACACCAAGACTGAAAGAAACCAGTTGTGCTATGCATCCATCTGTTCACCTAGCAGATATTTCCTACAATTCTGTGTCATTCACATAACTCTGTGGTTGTTATTTGTCCAGTTTTGCTCATTTTGTTAGTCTCTTGCATCGTTTGAGCTGACTTTGTATTTTTACTTCTCTCTCTGCTGCTTAATAAAAAAAAAGACTCTAAAGCTGCGTTAACGTTATTGAAGTATAAACTAGGTAACCAAGGCAGATCAACTTATATTTGTAACAGGAAACTGAAGCGATGTCATAAATATTCAGTGAGAGTCGGGTTGTTACAAAAGGACTGAAGAAGAGGAGAAGTGTCGCAGAAACAGAGAAGAAAAGATGCTGTCAAGGTTTCTTTCGGCTTTGTGATTGAACTCCACAAAAAAAGAAAAAAAAAAAGAAAGAAAAAAATGCATGTCAGTGAGTTCCTGTGACAAACATTTGCCAAACTGGGACTCTGGGTTCATGTTTAATTGATGAGAACATTTTAGACAAAGAAAGCATGGATTGGGGGTTGGTGTATGAAGAAAAACATGGGAAGACATTTGGGAGAGAAATGAATAGAAAATGAAAACAGACTGTTGCAGAGGGGGGGGGGGAACCTCAAGGCTCAAAAAGAATTTAAAACCACTCGCACACTGCATACCATACCTGACTTGGTTCTCCAGGAAGTGCATGTAACGATAAAGCAGAGTGTAGGAGGGAGACAGGATTCCCACAGACTTCATCCGTGCTCCTCGCTCCAGCTCACTCTCCACAGGCATGTTGGCAAAACAGGCCAGCCCGAAGTAACTGCCTTTGCGAAAATATCTACGCAGAAGAAAAACGAACAACAGGGATAAACACACAAAGACTCGTGGAAGGACAGGGGATTTAGACTGTATAGGGTACGTACATAAAGTCATTGGTGATCCGATGGGAACCGCTGGCCATTGACTTGAATTCAACTCCATCAAGGTTGATGTCATGAGGCAGGCACCATTCTATCATGTTTCCTGCCATCCACACAGAAACCAACCAACCACAATGAACACACATACACACACACATATAGACCATGAAGTCACCACTCAAACTTCCACAACTTTCTTCCTGGCTATTTCCTCAAACTATGAAAGTCACTCGTGTACAGTAAAAGGTCAGGCACACTGAGAGAGGACTGACTCAGCACTACAGACTGTGTGAACCACTAGCTGTTCTGTTTTTTTCTCTTTTAACATCTGATGGAGGGGTTTTCATTATAAGATAAATTAGGTTTTTGGTTGTTGCCTTCCTGATGAGTTCTGCAAATTGTTTGACAGTTTGCAGCAGGAAAATGAAGCTTCATTCTTGTGTAAAGGAATAATTAGGGTTATTTAATCAGTTTGACTTGTCAAAATCTATGACAATCTATTGCATTCAAGCAAACGGAGATCACGAGATATCACATGATAATAATTTATAGGCTATACCATGCAGAGGAACATGACAGGCTGCTCACTTACCTGATCTCGTATCAAATGTAACTACAAACACTGCCACGATCTGGTCTTTTTCTTCCCACTGATCTCTGGCCGTGAGGCCCGGGAAAGAAGCGTTACGATCCGTGCCGACAGGCTGGGAGTGATCGCTCCCGCGTCCGGACAACTCTGTCCGCTGACGGATCGGGCTTCCGCCCCTGCTGACAGCAACAGCTGTTGTTGTGTTTCTTGTCGGGCTACAGGTGACAACGGCAGTGATGGGGGTGCTGCTCCACCCAGCACCAGCCGCAGTGGTCGTCGGTGTGTGCGTGCCGGCTGAACTTTTCTCCGCCGCGGTGCCTTCCTCTCGGGGCGGCTGAGGCGGTGGCTGGGCCGCTTGGTTCGGATCGGGCGGAGGAATCTCCTCCCAGTCCAGCAGCGGGGCTCGATCCGACTGCTCCACCATGGTGCTGCAGCCTCCGAGGACACGGGAGGGGGAGGGAAATGACACTGAACTCCGGTGAGCTGTTGTTTCGAGCGGGTTACTGGCGCTGCTGGAGCCGGACCATGGTTTCCTGCTGCTGACTGGGTTTCTATGTATTTGTAAGCGTGTCACATCCACTGACGGGCTGCTCCTCTTTCCTCCCCCTGTATCACTGTTGTGATGACGTACATACTTCCGCCCACGTGTCTATATTACTATTTTATACAGTGACCCATTTTTTTTCGAGTTGTTTATTTAGCTATTTTGTGTTATTTAAAAAAAACCATCATATGTAGTTGGAATCTAAATGCGATTATTCGATTATTAAACAGCTTTATTAATGTGTGTGTGTGTGTTAATATGCCTTTGATGCACCTTCAAAAGTTACGTTAAAGTCCCTTCAAGACAAGCTATAATTTTTTTTAAAATATAGTTTTAAACCAGCATCAGTTCTAATCATACATATCAAATATTGATGCCATTTGTTGTTTTTTGTTTGTTTGCTTTTATTTCAACCCTTAAATTTCAAAGTTTTTATCATGAAGCAACTCCATTTTACTGTGTGAAAAGTAACCCACAATAAATCTTAGTAAATCCCTCAGAGCACGTACACAATCTTGCATGTTTTATACTTCTTTAAAAAAGAGCATGTTAAAAAAAAAGAAGTTATTTTAATAAATTTCATTGTGCACATTTTAGGGTCTTTAACGTATTTGAGTCCACGTCGTTTACATTAGCCTACATGTACAGTAGACACACACACACACACACACACACACACACACACACACACACACACACACACACACACACACTCACACACACTAGATCTGTAGTGTGTGTTTTTAACAACTATTGAGCTCTGCAAAGCTGCTGAAAACTCTCTTGAGGGGTTTCAGCATAAGAGATGTCAGGCAGGGCCAGGTGCTTAGCCCGGCTCACGTTCCTTCTGTACCGCGAAGAGCTTTACAGCTATTCCAGAAGATTGGTGACAAAGAAAGAAGTGATGCAGACAGAAGATCCTCTTTACTTCTGGTGCTTCACATTCCATTTATTTGGTAGATGCTACAAATAATATTCCATCTTCTCGATCTTTTTCACCTTTCTCAGGGTGATGGAGGATTGGAGCTTATCCTGGCTGACATTTTGCTCCAACAGTCGACACGCAAAAGACTTTGGCATGCTTTCACATGCGGAAGCTTGTGGTAAAGAATTAAGGATTACGCATAAAATGGGAAAAAACCCCAATATAGGACATTGATTCTGGATGTCAGTCAAGTTTATCCAATGATGCACTGATCCTTCTTTCACTGATGACACACAGAGAATCGCTAATGAAAGCAGAGACATGCCAGGAAGTTTCAAAAATATTTTTTTTGATTATGTTTTGATCGACTTGACCTTTTGAAGTTTAAAAATGGATTACCCCGGCAAATGAATGTTCATAACAGCTGTGACAGCAGGCACGCACACACAAACACACCCAGGTTGCCTCTCTACAAAGCAAATATAATTTGCCCTCTACGGCTCTATCAAAATGCAAAAATGTATGAATGTCAGCATGCTATTTATCAATAACAAGAAACTTAGAAGATTAGTTTATTTAACTATTAATCTTTTACCTGTTTCACCCCAGGCCAGCTCCAAGATAAATGCTAAAAGATTTTGCTTATTTTATCCTATACTTCCTAATATCCATACCTTATACACAAGGTCACCTGTTTTACAAACATCCACAGTCCTGTTCAAAGTGCAACAGTATGTAACTGAGTCAGACACTCACAGGAACATTAATCAATAATGTCTCCAGTAAACGCGGCAGTTGAAAAGACATCTATGATTTACACTGCTGGAGTCAGATCCATCAATAAAGACCATGAACAGGTGATTTAATATCAACAATACCAACTGCCACAATAGAGCCCACTTGTGAGTCTCAGCAGCTGTTTGGACAGTTTGCAGTGTGTCGAAGTCAAAAAGCTCTGTGCACACTCTCAGTTATGCCTGCGGCTGGTACAATATGAAGAATTTCCAAAAACAAGCTTTTCCCCATCCTCAAGCACATCTTAATAAATACGACTTTAATTGCCACACAAGAACAAAAGGGGAAAATAACCAGTTAAACGGGGTCATCCTTTAAACATGATTTAAAATAAACTCCTCAAAGTAAATGTTTGTAGACTTGGATCACAATTTTGAACCGGAGTTACTGCAAGGAAGATGAATACACACTTCTGCTTTGCTAAATATGTGATATACCATTGAATGCGAATCATGATTTTCTGACTATTTAAAGGCTATAATCAATGAACGTCAAGCTGAGCTGACTGCCGCATAATCACTTGAATTATCTCGCTCTGTTTTGATTTAATGTTGTTTTTGCAATCACGCTGGCTTTTTCAGTTCTGCTGTTGCCTGCCTGCGTTCACAGACTCCTGACTTTGCCGCAGTGCTTCTGGAGATCGTCAGAGTGATAGAGAAGTGAGAAAAGACCGTCAGGTGTTGGAAAACAAAGAGGCACCGGGAAAACACGGCAGACTATCAGCGCTCCAGTCTCCACCTGCAGATGTGAGATAAACTCTCTGCCTCCAGGAAGGAAGGCACCGGAAATATTTGCCATCCACGCCACCATGTGTGTTTTCTGTCATCCCACTTGTCTATTCAACATGTGAGTTTATTGGAATGATGCATTTACAAAGCTTTTACATATCCCTCCTGTTTTTTTTGTTGTTTTTTGTTTTTTTTTCTGCTGCTGAGTGTTGGCCTGAAGTAGGAAATTATAAACTGACTTCTCAAATCTCAAAGCTGGCCACTCTAGGAGAGAAATTCAGTCTTTTTTGAATTTTAAATCAGAATTACAGTGGAAAAAAAACATGCTAAAAAGCGCAAAACAACCAAAGCCCTATAATTTCTTAGCCTGATTGCGTTGCTTATACTTATAATCAGTGTAAAAGCACCTTACCATCATCCATGTCTGGAATAATTACAATTCTGGCTGTGGGGAACTCTGAGCCCAGGCGGCCCCCCATGGGCATGCTGAGGGTGACATTGAAGCTTTCCTCC
Organism: Arrhamphus sclerolepis; assembly: GCA_037176975.1. Lineage (NCBI taxonomy): Eukaryota > Metazoa > Chordata > Actinopteri > Beloniformes > Hemiramphidae > Arrhamphus > Arrhamphus sclerolepis. Next base: position 14,974,587 of record JBAMYA010000021.1, on the reverse strand, counting down.
TCTTCATACAAGGAGTCATCGATGATCACAACCCGGCAGGGTTTCTCTATCTCTCCTTTGTCGAAGCGCAGGATGCTGTGATGGTCTTCAGGCCTGGAGATATAATCAGAGTAGGACAGCACTGTGGTGGGGACAGTGCCTGTGGCCGTAACTGAGTGAGCAAAACAGAACAACAAAAACAGAAAAGATTTAAACTTTGCATTGGTACAAAATGTGTTTTTTTTTTTTTTTGTTTCTTTTGTAACAATGTAACACATTCTTGTTAAATTAACAGGTAAGTTTAGTGTTTATGTCTACCAACATTATACTATTTCTAAAAATAAATAAAAGAAATCTTGACAAGATGTACCGTGAGCAGTTCAAGTTAGCGACTGAACGTAGAACTGTTCACATCCTTGATTTTTCTCATCTGCACTGATTAAGTGCTGCTTGTGAGGAAAATCTACTCCCTCATTTGAGTTGGAATAATGCACCACAATAAACGCCAGTGTATTTTTATTTATAACACTGACACTTTTGCTACAGTTATGCCAGACTACAACAGTGAGAGCAAGCATCAACAGTGAAAATTATGGAGGGAAAAAAAAGAGGACTAATTGGAATCTTGCTTCACAATTTCCTCTTCTGTGCAACTATATACCCTTTAAATGACCATTACCAGAAGAAAACTTCGTTAACACAACGTGCATTGACAGTTTGAATAACAACATGTGGACAAAACAGTTGATTTTGCTGTCGCACAGATCCAGACTCAGTCTAGATCTTTTATTTCATGGAGGCATGTTAATTATTATTGATAGTTATAGAGTCTGCAGAGCAATACTGTCTAGCTCAGGAAGCAGTTTGCGGTTAGATTTCAACACAAAAAGGTGAGTTTATTGTTACCTTGCTGGGTGTAGCATACGACCATGAGCTCTTGACTGACATCTCCACTCCTGCGGACAGGGATGAGCAGCTCGCCGATGTCTTCCTCGATGTTGTACACGGCTGAAGGTAGAAACACTGTCGATTCTGTGTGCGGAAAAGACGTCATGTTAAACCTCTTTTGACTCCTGGATTGATGTTATCTCTTTCATACAGATGTTGATGATATTATTAATAATAAAAAAATTAAAAAGTGTGTGTGTGTGTGTGTGTGTGTGTGTGGTTCAGAATATCTAATCATATTTGACATTATGTACATCTGAAGGTTTGGATAGGTATGCTTACGTACTGGGACAATGCCAGCTCTAAGGACAGCTCTGTGGTTGGTGCTTCTATTATACTGCTTATCAAAACTTGCCATTTACTCATTATCTGGCTGAGGCAGATTTCGCACCCCTAATTGGCTTACACAGCATAACGCAGACACAGTGCTGCTTTTTAACCTTGTCGGTGATAGATGTGGAAAATGATATGTGCGAGATAAAATAGTGTAGTATGAGTCTTTGGAGGATGAAGGAGAAATGTGTGAAAATCTGTGTCTTACACAGTTGCCTTCTATAAATTTGCTTGAACAAAAAAAAAGATTTTTATTCTGTGTGCACGCAGAGACGTGTCTAAACCCTTCTTTCACCTCTTTGCCTCTTTATATAAGCTTTTTATGATATTCAAAAGGGCAAACTCACAACGCTTCAGCCATGAAATTCAAGGTTTTGTATTCCTCACGGCGAGCATCATAGATGGCCACATTAACAACACGTTGGTAAGTCAGCAAAAAAAACCCGACTTGATCTTTTTTAGTCCCATTGCAAATAATGCATAGGTTAGCATAGCTGCGCTCCACATCTGGCTCCCAACGCTCTGTGTTTCCAGCGTGAGCTAATTTAGTCAGTCTGGTCTGAAATCATTTATTTTCACAGATTCACGGTGGCAGCCCTTGGGCTACTCTACTTTATGCTCTCAGAAAAGAGATTCAGAATGTACATTTTTATAAGCCTTCAGAATTTATTTGACCTTGACGGACCAAGAAGCATTCAGATTTTACAAACGGTAAACAGTGCAATGATACGTTAAAAGACTTGGCTGTTGGACAGCAACGTCTGCTTAAGGCATCAGGCAACAAAAACAAAATCTCACATCTTGCAGAAAGATAGCTGACAGTCATTTTGTTAGCCCTCTAGGGATTACTGTTTTCTCCTTCAAAAGATTTTAATTACCATGCGTTATTTATAGAGAAAAATCCATCTTTTCACCCACCGAGGTTGTGTGTTTCCAGTATTTGCTATTTTCTATATATTACAGTGCAACTGATTTCTAAAACACTATTTGTTGGTGCTTTTATCATACTTATTAAATAACAATTTAGCATGCATGATAGGCCAGTAATGAGGTCAGTACCTTATCATTTTGCATTTGTTTAGCTATATTTGTGGGGGGAAAAACCGCCAACATTACATTAAATGTAATTTTCACTGGAGTAGTAATTATCACTGACCATCATCAGGGTCCAGGATCTCCACAGTAGCAGCTTCTGGGAACTCAAGAGCGGCCATCACTGACTCGGACAGAACAATCTGGAAAGTCTCTGACACTTCATATTCACTATCTGACAGGATTCTGACCCTCCAGGTGGCAGTAGTTTGTCCTGGGTTGAACTGCACCTGTTTCTGAGACTTCCCACGGAAATCTTTGTCCTTTTGTGCTGTGCCATCCTTTGTGCCAATACCTTTAAAAGGACAGGGGAACAAATGTTGTTAGAACTGTGATGTAGCATCTGCAAGCAAGTCAGAATACCACACAGTCAGTGAGCTGCAAGGTTTCATTTTCATATGTACCTCTCTTCAATGAATCATGATCTTTATGTATAAAGAAATACTGACAAAGGAAATTGATTTAAAATAATGTTTTTCGTTCCCCGTAAATGCAGCAAATGTTGTTTGCATCTCCATTCCTTCGAACAATCATTCTGGAAATAAAAAACAAAACAAAAAAAAAACAATTTTCTATCGCGCGTCAGCCTGGTTTTAGAAGAACACACCTGTCCGACCTTTAGCATGTGAGCTGTTTGATGGAAGTTGTGACTGGCTGTTGGAATCCAATTTAAAGCAATTTCTCCTTTGTCACCACAGAGCATGCATTATACAGTATACAGAATAAAATGGCTGCACATCCAAGGCAATCACAAGCTGTCAGAAATGTAGGAAAATAATGAAGCACTAAAGTAACTCTACCTTAAAAAAAGAAGAAAAAAACACTGGTCACAAATGAGTTATTGTGGTCAAAAAAATAAATAAAAATAAAAAAAAGAGTGAAGATTTCACAGGAAATTGTCAAAAGCCTGCAGATTGAGAGTTTCTTTTCCCTTTGAGATTCTATTCTTTGATTAAAATGAAAATGTACTTTGATATGCAAGTGCAGATCAGGAGAAAATGTCTCTGCACATGTGTGCTAAGATAAAACTGTCACACTTAATGGGGCTTGAAAGTTCTGCACTCTTCAAAGAGCAGCTCTGAGAAGAGCGAGTATGACTTCCCCTGGATTGAATGGCCCTGATCACAGCAGCCATTCTGAGGATTAGTGGCAGGTGGGCTCAGTTTTTCCTTCAAACTGGTGTCACCTCCAGTGTAGGCATTAAAGAGTGGGGTACTCCAGCCCACCAGTATCAGGGCTCTCTGATCACAGTTCACTCAGGTGGGGGTGGGGGGGCAGGGGAAGACGGGGTAACGCCTGTTTGTGAGGAAGCACTGGCACGGCATCAGGTGCTTTCTCTCTCTCACGCAAATGACCCCTCCCCCCCAACCCTAACGTATCGAAAGGAAGAAGAGAACCCGCTGTGAGAAAATCATGAATGCTCTTTGAATTTTCATAGACAGATACAACTTTAGCGAGACAAAATATTTTATATTAGTCGTGTACCTGCAGGGGGAATACCGCAGATGCATTTTAAGCACCAGCATAAATTATACACACAAAAAAAATAACCAAAATAAACGTTGAATTTATTCATTTCTATCTCATCTTGCTTTAAGAAAATCAGCACTTCATCACGCTAAAATTTGACTATTTAAAACACACAACAACAAGTCTGCAGGCATTTAAAACCTCATTCTCTCTGCGCATTGAGCACAGCGGATCTGCTGTTCAAAGTTGCACGTCTTTATCTGATTATGCAGCCATTAATAATACATACCAGTGCTCCAGAAAATCAAAACGCACGATCATTATTTGCGCTTTCTGCTTGTACAAAATCTAGCAGTTTGTTGTTTCACATTCACTGGCAAATAGGTGATAATAGTTCGTCGCACTGACAATTCAGTTATGTTTTCACTTTCTGTTTCTTTTGTTTTCTCTCCGAGGGAGAGCAGAAACACTTTGATGGTTCCACATCATCTCAGAGATGCTCCATTAGTCCTGACGCTGTGGGCATGGCAGGTACAGAAAAGAAAGGATACACATGTGGAAGATACAGAAAAGACACAGACAAGAAAGGAAATCATCCTATATAGTATTCAATGTTTAACATCTCGTCATTTTAATTGTGACTCATCTCAGTGGATAAAACAAAGGGCTGCACTAAAACAAGCCAGTCGTAAGAATTCCTGCCACTTGAAGCGCTCAGTGTTATAATTTGCCAAGTTCTTGCCAGTAAATGTCTTTGAATAACATTTGGAGTGCCTCCCATCTATTGCAGCTAACTTTAAGTGACCTTTTGCATGTGGCTCTGCAGTCTTTGTGGAAATGACCTGAGCTTTTGTGTGATTGGAACACAAACACTGGCCAGAAGAGAGAGGTCAGAGGTCATGACCCGCGTGACCCTATTGAATATCTGGGCCAGCCTAACTATTGTCACAAAATATATCTAATGACATGGTCGTCCATCAGTATGCATGCTTCCCTACAACGTTCTCTTTGTTTCCTTCTATTTCAGATCGAACTTTAGCAGAGCATAAATAAATCTGATGATTTTATTAAAACAAAATGTATTCAATGAAAATGATGTGATTTCCTGCAGGTAGTTTCTTTCTAATATTAAACACCATAAGGGATCACTGTAACTAATAATTTTAAAGTTTGCTTACTAACAAACGACGTCTCTCCCAGGTAACCACGACGTTTCAGCACCACCTCCAGGAACTTGACCTCCTCATCCACAACATAGTATTCCTTTTCCAAGGAAATCCAGGCCCAGTTAAGACGAAACTGTTGGTTCCTCAGTTTGTTGCCTCCTACAAACAAAAAAAGAATAACTGAGGATTATTAAAATGCCTCGCTTGAATTCATCAAACATCAAAAGAAAAGACAGAAGAGAATTAAATAGCATGACCAGGGATTCAATAATTCAAATATGTTTTGAAAATTAATGCAGCATTTTGTTTCTGAGCTGGCACAGTAATTTAATATCCCTTATTATTATTATTGAATACCTTAAGGAGTTGATTTTGAGCCCCAGCCAGTACTCAGTGGGAGGTATGAGGCGTGCAAAGCCCTTTTGTAAAAGGAATAAGGTTTGTAGAATCTAATTGCTTTATTTCTAATTAAGATGAAGGGTGACTGTTTCCTGTCTGAACTGGGTTATTTTATCCTCGCCGTTTGAAGTTCATTCAAAGGATTTAACTGCAACACTGGAGGCTATGGCAGCTACTGTTTGACCATAAAGCCTCAAAGTGCATAAACTGGCATCAAACACACACAGAAACACAAACTCTGACATGAAAATAGGAAGACAGACACAACGTAGCTCTATAGAAACTAAGCTGCTTGTGTAGTGTAATTTTCAGAGCAATATCTATAAGTCTGAGCACAAACGCGCTGTTCAAAAACAGTCAAAGGACATTCACCAGTGAGCCCTGCAGTTGAAATAGATGAGCAAAGTGAGAAGGGGGGAGTAAAAACCCAACGGCCATGACAGTGGCAGAATTAAAGTCAAATTGCCCGGAGGTTGCAGGGACTTTGGAGGATTTGAGTTGTTTAGGTTAGACACAACTGAGAGTTTCTCGCCCACCCCAACCTAGTTGTTATGGTCAGTAAATCTGTCACTTCCAGCCGACCACTTCACTGCGTCAATTTCCTTCCTTTTTAAGCAGAGTGAAACCTTTAAACATTTACCCTGGGTGTTGCATTATGTGTGAGGGTGAATGCATTTATGAGTTTGTGAGTCCGCACGTCCGTGTGTGTGTGCAAGTGAAATCAGCTCTGCACCTGTTCAAAGCTTTTGCCTTTACTTTAATGGCATATACTATTCACAATATATACACACACAGGGTTAAAACTACGCCTTAAAGCTCAATCCTTACGTACCACTAAAATGTAAAGGGCACATTCTGTGTTCTGCACGATGATTAGAACCAGAACATGCTTATTGTACATACACAGTTAATTTGAATTATTCATTTCAATGATCTTTTGACTTCAGGATGCAGAGACTATAAACGCAGTAATGTTCAAAAGGAAACAATCCTTTGCCTCTTTTATTGCTACAGATATTGGATGTTCCACACTAATGGGCTTTAAAAAATGCTGTACAGAGAAGAATACAGATGGCACATGCTAATGATACTTGAACCTAAAAATCCATAGTGAAATAATTGAAAATTAGATGGACTCAGTTATGGCAATGCTGAGCTGTAATGGAGAGATAAAGCTGCAGAAACTGTGAAGCCTCAGCCACACCTTTGTGATTTTTTTCTGTCCTGTAAAATCAATAAATAGTTTGATTCATTTAACAGAATATAGTGTATAAGATTGATCTCTCTTCTAGTTTTTTTTGATAAACTTACAATGAGGAAAAATAAATCAGTCTGCTCTAAAGCCTGTATGTGCAAAGCAGAAAACATATTATTCGGTGAGACATGTTTGGCACAACTAGGTGTTTTTTAAAAGATATTGTTGCCTGTGTGAAAGTTCTGCCATTCTCATAGATAAGAAGTCAGACATTCTCCGTCTACCACAGGGTGGGAATTTTGCTTCGTGTGTGTTCCAGATCAGTCCTCTGATGACAGGTGACCTTTGTATGACAGGACTTTGCTACACCATCTTGATTAAAGGCAGCAGCATGGTACTTCTGGCACTGGTAAATGCTGCTCGTATGATCTCTGAGCTATGGAGCCTTTTCTCCACTGAAGGAATGGAAAAGGAAAAGGTCTTGGCTATCTGTCTGACTTGACTTGTTGCCCATGGTTTTGGAATACTTGTGGCATGGCTGGTGCACTTGATTTCAAGGACACTTCTAGAGAGATTAAAGAGATTGTGCATGCGATAAAACCAACAGAAATAAGGATAAATTATAAGGACCTTGTGTTCCAAGAATGCCGTACATTTCAGTGTGTTTTGAATACATATTCATGAAGAGGTCACTCTCCTTACCAAGATGTATCACATAAAACGCCTGTTTTTTTGTTCTTAAACTGCATTTGCAAACATTAATTGGCTCTATTAATTATTCATCTTTCACATCTAGGCATCTGATGTCAACCCACGACTACCGTTTCAAACCACTGAACGACTGAATTTATCTTGCAAGTTTATACCATCACTACCATTATTTATACCAGATCTCAAAGTCACAGAGAAGCTGCAGTAATACGTCCTTTAGGGAGCTGCTGAGTGGAGGTGCTCATTTCTAAAGCACCACTTCACTCCTCCAAATTTCTTTCTAATTAAGATAAGGGAGGGAGTTGGAGTAAGTCCACTTCAAAGAGGCCCCAAGGAAAACACCAAAGTTAATCTTTAACAAGAACCTCACAGCAATGAGATTTTAGTGAACAATAATGGTATTTCCTTATGTTCAGCTCTTTGCACTGTGGTGCAGTTCATTGGATGAGCTGGACCTTCTTCACCTCCTCCAGCTCATCCAGGGGGAACTTCTGCGGCGCTCCCAAGACAGCCAACAGCCCCATAATCTCTACAGCGTGTCCTGGGTCTGTCCTGGGGCTTCCTCCGAGTTGGACATGCCTGAAACACCTCCTAGGTCCCCGGAAGGCAACCGAACTAGATGCCAAAGTCCTCCGCTGGTTCCTCTCAGTGACTCTACTCCAAGTCTCCCCAAAAATCACTGAGCTTCTCATCCTATCTCACAACTTATGTACTACGAACAAAGGCTGGGCAATGTGACCTAAAAGTTACACTGATTACAATTAACAAGCAATTATTTTAGTTTTGTTTTTGTTTTTTTGCTACGAATATGATCAACTATCAAAACTAAGATATTTTTTTACAATAAAACAATACATAACTTTGATTAGACATAACTGAAATAACTGACATGACCAAGACTGCATCGAATATCGGTTATGAATGTCAGTTTCCATTCATTTCCGACCAATTGCCCAGCTTATTTCAGCTGCTTGTATCCGCAACCTCATTCTTTCGATCATTACCCAGAATTCATGTCCATAGGCTGGAACGTGGACTGACCAGTGAGCAGAGAGGCTTGTTTTTCTTTTCTCAGCTCTCTCTTCACCGCAAAAGAACGGTAAAGAGTTTATTGCATTATTGCATTATCGCAGACGCAGCCCCCCCGCCAATCACCCACTCTACTCTTCCCTCACTCGAGAACAAGAGTAGAATCTTAAATTCCTCCACTTGAGGCAACATCTCATTCCAAACCCAAAGAGGGCATTTTACTCTTTTCCAACTGAGAACCATGGTCTCAGATTTGGAGGTGCTGATCCTCAGCCCCGTTGCTTCACACTCCACTCCAGGGAGAGATGAAGATCACACCTCTGTGATGCCGACAGCAACACATCACCCAGAAAAGGTAAAAAAAAAAAGAGAGAAGTCACCAAACCGGACCCCCTCTGCTCCTTGACTACACAGAGACATTCTGTCAGACAAAGCCCTGATGGAGTCCCCCTCTCACTGGAAACAAATCTGACTTCCTACCGGCAGACTTTATTTCCTAAAAATATACATTTTTCCAGGCCAGTTTTCATGTCGTTATTTGAATCGATTGCTTGCCTGCACTCTGCACTCCTGCTTCACACTAAGCTTATAGCACTCAGAGCTTAGTTTTGCAAATCCCTTAAAATTTAAAGTCAAAAAAGTTTCAACCTTTACAGAAATACACAGTTGTATATGAGCCGTTTAACAAAAACCCTCGTACAGTTCACAGAGCTGCACAAGTTCTGTTCACTCGTAGTGGATGTGTGACGAGGGAAAGAAGCCTTTTGTGAGTGGTAAAAGAATGTTCGGGGCCAGACCGTGCCAGCTTAGTGCCCCTGTCTCCTCTTTGCATACATGTTGCAGTCAGTCAGGCCTTATTTGGTTACCGCCAAGCACTGCAGAGCGGTGGTGCCCCAAGGACCCTCATCCGTTAATTCAGCCAGGCAGACAGACAGGAGGCCCGTTGCCCACGGAGACAGGTCCACACTGATCAGGCAGGACAAACGAGTGACCTATGAATACTTGTCAACTGACACAGTTCATCTAAAAATACATAAAGAACGTGTGTTCCAACCTGATTTGCAAACTCTTTATTTATATTTTGTTTCCTCAAAACACAGAAAAAAACATTTAGCCTGATGAACAACTGAAGCACAAGGACAAGGTTGCCTGTTAGATAAAACGAAAACAGCAGTGTTTTACTTGGTAATGTTTTCAATTATTTAAAAAGGCATTAAATTTAGACACTGCTGAATGAGGCTATAACCTGTATTTTTTATTAATACAATTCTTTACGCGTAAATCAGACTAAAAGACAATTTTACTGCATTCCTAAATTAAACTTTAATGTCTTCTTTAACAGGGAAGACTTTTATATTACAGAAATACTAGAAGAAAAACGGCAATTTAAAGTTGCTATTAACTTTCTGTACTACCCAAACCATCGAAAATGATCTTCGTTTTATTGGAAAGCAGCAGCTGAAGTTTTGTTTACAAGATTAACAAAAAAAGAACTATGTTGATAACAAACATGCTGGGACTTGTATGCTGGAAATCACAGGAATCCATTTCTTTAAGCTAATACAC
>JBAMYA010000021.1:14943864-14964599 GCA_037176975.1 Arrhamphus sclerolepis | reverse complement strand
AGGAGACCCAGAGGAAGACCCAGGACACGCTGGGGCGACTATGTCACTCGGCTGGCCTGGGAACGCCTTGGGATCCTACCGGAGGAGCTAGAGGAGGTGTCTGGGGAGAGGGAAGTCTGGGCATCCCTGCTCAGGCTGCTGACTCCGCGACCTGGTTCCGGATAAGGGGAGGAAGGTGGATGGATGTTTTGATTGCTGCACCTTTATATTAAATGATAAATCTTTGCATTATTAACAGTAGCGTTTTCTTAAGCTGTTTAGTCCAAGGCAAATTGTTAAAAAAAATAGTGCAAAATAAAGCCGCTGTCAACAAAATAGACATGTTTATCGTAAGTGTATATCTTAAGAGGAAAAATGTTCTAAAGCACCTTCCAAAAATGAATTTTGAATGAATAAATAAACAAATAAATCATCCAAAATATAACCTAGAGGATTAGTGCAACAGTTGGGGTATGGAGTCTTCTAATTTCACAGAAAATAACTGCTTATTAAAACTTACTCAACCCAAGATGAAATAAGTTTGCTTTAATTTCAGGGTAAATCTTGGTAACATAAACACAACAATGCCACTAAAAATAATGACTTTTGAAAAATACATTGTATTTGAAAAAGCATTTTATTTCCCCATAAAAGTCATGTAAAGACTTCTCTTGATTGATGACATTTCAGCTACAATCCATCTTGGGACGTCTGTTTAGACTGCTGATAAACAGTGAGGGGCTTTGCTTTGATTTTAAATAGATCTCCAAAAAGATACATCTGTTACAAAAGGTAATTTAATAGTTTCTTTATGTTCTATTACATTTAATTATAATTTTGTTAAATAAAAAGCATTCTAGCAGGGTATTCCAAATTATGTAACAATGCAGCAAGTGTCTAAACCACATGTACACACACATTAATAAAGTGCACAATTATTAATACTGCAAGGCACAAACTATCAATATTAAGGACTGTCTTTTTTGCCTCTAATATAAAAATATTAGGAAAAACACATACATACAAAATGTTATATAGTAACAACACAACAAGTAAAACCTTGTCTAAATCCTCAATAAATTTTAAAATAGGTTCTGTGGTACACGTATAAGAAATTACAGCATATGTATATACAATACATTCTGTTACAAATACACATTTTATACTTAAGTAAATTGTTAAACAAATATTAGACATGGGCTCATAAATATTCCACAATAAATAAGGGAAATAATTAATTATCAGTAATGTATGTCATAAACTTAATTTCACTATCAAAAAGTATGTGACAGCTCATTCTTTGTTTCTGTTATCAATAAAGAAAAAAAAACATTTGGCTCAGCCTTTATTGCACTCAATCCGTCAAATCTTTCATCATCATAAAAGGAAAATGATGTTCAAATGTAAAGCAGAAATAAAGAACAAAAATTTCTTAATTTTTTTTTTGAACCATGCATTCGTGAAACCAGCTACATTTTTTACTTTCATGATGGAAACTTGAGGGAAGTCTACCTGTTTATCTGAGCTTTTCAATGCACAGCAAAGATGGATTCAACAAATAATACAGGAGCTAGTGACAGTAAGTTGTAGTGCTGCGATGTACATCTAAACATATTCGTTCTAGTGTTTTAGTCTTATAAAAAATAAAATTGACAATTGAGCTCAGCATCTAAAAAAAGTCATAGTGTCACGGAACAAAAGTAACAGCTTGACTGTTGACTTAAAACAACAAATAGAAGGTGTTCCTCTTTGCTGATGAGCAGTGTTTCTCCTGTACATCGATATTTTATTCACCTTGTGGGAGCTGAATAGTTTCCTACATGTCAGTAGAAAGCATCTTTCCAAATATGACACTAAGGTCTTTCTCTGAACTCTAGCATGTTGACATTATATAGTAGCGTGGCCATGTTGAAGGTCAAACAAACGCAACTTTCTTGGACATCCAGTTTGACCAGTCCTTAGTTCCATTTGTCATCAGTGCAGCTCAATTCCCTCTGACTCCGACAACGATGCTAACACTGAGCCCGCTCCTGGCTATCTTCCCTTTCTGTGCCCACTTCCTGTTGAGGCTTGATGATGATGTGAACAGGCCTCTCTCCACTGCCCTCTTCCTGCGGTGTATCCGTGGAAAGCTTGCCCTCACTCTCACACACCTCCTCCTCTGCTGAGGCCCCGATGGGCCGCAGACGCTCGGCAGACGCCATCTTTGATCCAGATGCTGAACCCTCCCTCTTCAGCTTGTCACTGCTGTTTCTTTCTGAGCTGACCCTCTCTGCTGTACGGTAGAAAGGGACATTTAATCTCAGTTGACTTTGATTTAAGTGTAATATCACTGTGTATGTCATTCTTTTATGCATAATCTTTACTTTTACTTCCAAGTAATATACAAATGCAGGACTGGCTGCAAGCTCTTACCAAGCTTGCTGTTGGCTTGTCTGTCTGTGCTGGTCGAACTGTCTGAGGTCTTCTTGATGGTAGGTTTGGTCCTGGCTCGGACTTTGTTAAAATTTCCCTCCAGAATCCACTGGTGTTGTAAACCCTCATCAGGAGTCATGCGTTTGGTTGGATCCCACCTGAAAGGCCCAGAGAAATAGATCAAGTCTCCAAGGGGAAATTAATCCATTAACTAAAACAACTGTTAAGCAAAGAGATCATTACAGAATGTTTGAATAAATGATGTAAAACATGAAGAAAGTGAGTTAATAAATTGTTGATTAATCATACGTGAGGCAGCTTTTGATGAAATCTAAGAAGAGAGGATCAGTGGTTTTCAACGCAGCTGACAGTTCCTTGGAGCTGGGCCTCCGCTTCTTCCCTTTGCTGTTTGTGATGTTCCTCGGGTTTCCTTTAGAGTCTGAACATAAAATATAAACATATAGTAATTAGCAGCCAACACAAAAGAAATCAGAAAAGAGCTAACCTTGTTCCTTTCGTACGTTGATAACTTGATAGTAAGAGTTCTACCAGCCTTCTCTATAGGTTTACATACTGTATTTTTCTGTGCAAAATATAAAATATCTACAGAAATAAAACTTCAGTAAGAATATAGGGTGAAGTGAAACTCACCAAAGAACAACTTCTTCCTCGATGCTGACTGAACAAAATCGTTTGGAGGCATTCCAAGAACCTGCAAGTTCAAATATCAGGACTCTTTAAAACACAGATGCACCAACCAAATATATAAATATACAAATATATACATTTTTTATCTGTTTCCAAATTTGAGGCTTTAAAACTGAACCAAATAAGTACACACCTCCATTATGCAAGCTATCTGCTCCACTTCACTTTCTCCGGGGAAAAGAGGATAGCCTGTGTAGAGTTCAGCAAGGATGCAGCCCAGGCTCCACATGTCAATGGCCATGCTGTAAGGGTGGCCCAGGATAACCTCTGGAGAGCGGTAGAAACGACTCTGGATGTAGGTGTACACTAAATGAAGTGCAAACAGAGGTCAGAGCACAAGACTCAGCATCTTCTTTAAATAGTGTAAAGCTGCACTTTCTCTGTATGTTCGTACCCCTCTGTTGCTCATAGCAACTTGATCCAAAGTCAACCACCTTGATGTTTCCTGGTCCTCTATGAGAGAGAAGGATGTTCTCCTGTCAAGAAGCAGATGCAAATGTTTTTCAAAACTATCCTTTCATTTGTCAGTGGTGCAGTATTGTGGTGGTCCACAAGATGGAGCTCAGATCTTAACAATGCAGTCTGCAGCAGCAGTACAGTGGCGCAGTAGAAACATGTGTCTGGCTTGCCTGAGTGTCAATCAGTCTCCTAGATAATTTTATCTAAAAACAAAACAAAACAAAAAAACAAGTTTATGTGTTACAGGAGATTTAGTTCGTACCGGCTTGAGGTCACAGTGGATTATCTTTTCCCTGTGCAGCATCTGCAAGCACTTGAGAAGTGCATGAGCAAAGCGACGGATGAGAGCGAGACTGAAGCCCTGGAAGTTGTTTTTTTTGATGAGCTCATACAGGTTAACTCTGTCAAAAGGGACAAACAGGATGTGTTTATGGTGCTGACAAAACATAAAGAGCGTTTAAAAACTTGATTTACTCCGTGTCTCCGTACAAAATATTGTGAACAGGAAGAAACAAGTGATTACTACTCTTTAGGCTTACATGGGATTCTATTAAAAAAAAATGAATGAGAATAAGAGCTCTGTTTTTCACAAATAAATGTGAAGGCTGCTGAATTTATTGTAACTCAACTATTTCACATACGTGACTGTGCAAAAAGACACAGCGCATATCGTTCTGCCATTTCTTAATTCTTGTGATAAGCATACACTTCTTCAGAGTGTGTAACTGGATACTTCACACCATGAAGCAAGATGAGGTAAGAGATAGGGCTCTGATCAAGGTCTTAACTAAAGGATTCGGTGACAGTAATATTAGACAAGGCGCCAGTCCAAGACATCCCCTAAAGGTCATTAAGCTAGAATGATATGCAAAACCCTCCCCTCAAATAGACATTAGTGGCGATCCAAGCTAAAATATAGAAGGATTAACATAAACGGGTAATCACCAAACTCTTTAGTGACTGTCATAAATTTAAAGTAAAACTAAGACCAGTGACAATTTGCTTTGAGGAACACTGCTCTAAAGCAACTGGTGTACCTGGGAAAGGCTACATGCCTTTGATGAAGAGATCAATTATTCATTAATGTGTTTAGAGCGTTCTGCACAGGCCTTGCAGGATATGGGTGCACATACTGACCCCAGAAGCTCAAAGGAGATGCAAAGATGGTTTCGAAAGTAAAAGTACTCCTTCATGTGGATGACGTTGTGAAGATTGTCTTTGTCTTTTTTTTTTAAGACTTCCAGGATCTTTAGCTCAACTAGAGCTTGGTGATGAAACCTGTGGACAAAAATAGAAAATAAATAAATAAATAAATAAGTATATATATAACATAAATACTTTTGAATTTCCAGGTGAAGTTAGGCCCGAATTTAAAGCACACCTGCTAAATAATGATACTTTGAAAGAGGTTTGTTATTCTTCAGCTCAATCACACAGTTAGCAGGTTCAGCCGTCTGCCAACCTGACAGAGTGAAATGTCCCTCTAAGGCAGAGCACTTGCATTTTGCACTCATTTTGTTTTCTGCATTATTGAAGTAGAAGGAAGTCCCTGTGGTTCTTTCATCTAACTAACAGGACTCAGCAACTGTGATCCTCAGGGAAGAAAGACAGGTAAGGTAACACCACCAGGCACTGACTTTTATCAGGCTAAATCTGGTGTCAACGACTTGGAAGACTCCTACAATGTAAAACGACCGCAGTGTGCAGACGTTGGGAGAAAAAAAACTCACTACAAGCAATCAGATTTTAAATAAATGTCAAAGTTACCCCTAGCATGAAATAAATAACTCATTTAGTTTAGTGCAGACAGAGAGATGGCATGCTTTAAAAGCAAGCAGTAGCATAGATTTGTTTGGGAAAGTCAGAATTAAAAAGTAAAGCATTCAATGAAAAGTATTTAAGCTTGCACCTTTTCTTATTGCGGATCATCTTAATGGCTACGTGTTCATTGTTCTTGTGATCCAGACATTTTAGGACCTGCCCAAAGGAGCCTTTCCCAATCACTTCAAGAACTTCAAACCTGTAAGCAATGTGGTCGTGCAGCACCTGAAAGACACATGGGATAATATAAATATTTGAGGAAATTTCTCTCTCATGACATCAGACTACTTCATGTCCTCTGCATAGCTACTGTATTACTGTGACAGTGAAATTAGCCTCAATTGACATGTGAGAGAGACTTATGAGGGCTATGACATTCATTACAGTGCATATTGCCTGTTAAAACAAGCCTGACAATCATCTGTCTGGTTCACTCAAAAAAAGCTAAGCCTGTTGACACTGTAGCTTATACACAATAGCGACTCCATGCATCCAGCTGCTGGAATAATGCAGCTCAGACAAATTTGCAGTATATGAGTAAATGTCCCACATTTCCACTTTCTCTCTTTACTTAATTATCATGCTGTTTGTATTAACTCCTTTTGCATGTGCTATATGTGGATATAGCAGAGGTATTTCAAGAGCAGAATGTAATTCAGAGAGCAACACGTTACCCTAATGTAGCTTCCGTGCTCGTCGTCATATCCAGAGTTCTGTGGGGCTCCTTGGGAACCCTCGATTTTTTGTGAACCCAGGCCCAGAAACCAAATCTCTGCATAGTCATTGATTTCCTCCTGCTCAAAATCTGTCAGCCGCTCCTGGAAGTTGTTCAATGCCTCTGCAAAAAGGAAGGACGATGGGATGAGTCATTGTCACATTGTCTACCGAGTGTAGAAGATAGTGAACAGTTGTATTTTAATGTAAGATTGTTATTTTGAGTCATCTGGTAGGATGGAAAATACTAGTTGGTTATGTGTCTGTGTGAGAACACCTACTGCAGACTTAAATATATTAATAACATCTTTGTGCCTCTGTCATTCTGGTGCATGACCCATTCATACCTGAAGGTGACATGGGTAACCTTTCTCCCTCACTTGCTTTCTCTTTCTCCTGCTTGTTGCTGACAATCTTGTTGTTGCGGGACACTGACACTTTATCCATCGCTGCACCTATTCGCATGGTGAACTGCTGAGTGGGCTTTGGCCTCTCATCCTGTTAAGGAAAAGCACAGTTGTTTCGCCTTATTGGAAGAAAAAAAAAGAAACCTGGCTCTCTGTTTAAATGATGCCATATTGCAGTTTTCTATTGGATGAGAGTCTCACCGAGTGTGTCTGATAGTGGTTTTGACCGCCTTTGTTGGCAATTTGGGGAAGGATGTTTTCTGACTGCTGGTGCTGGTTTTTGGCATTGCTGACCACCACCTGGACCACTTGGGGCTCAAGCTGAGGCAGCGTCCCCACACCAGAGCCAAACTTCTGTAATTGAGATGGCCTCAAGTAATGAATACATCATAGAAATGTCATTACAATCAAAAAGCAACCACAAACTTAGCATCAGAATATCAGTTTGATTTATTAAACTCCAAAAGCGTTGTATTTATTGGTTGCGTAAATAACTGTCATTGCTGAGCTTATGTGAATATTTAAAATTGGCCTGTTAACTGGGACATTCACAACTTCTAAGTTCTGTTTCACACATGTTATTTCAGTAGAAACACCTTTTCCCACATGCAGTTCGTTACATTGTGCTGCTTTTGGTCTGTTTCGGTTCATGCTCTCAGACGAGCTACCTCCCTTCCTGAGGGCTCAGGTGACCAGGACCCCCAGCAGATTTCAACTGGAATTACTGATCAGGGTGAGAGTAAAACGAGGACAAAGCCCCACAAAGCCGGGCCCTGACAGAGTCTGTCTGTGGAGGCTTTGTGGGGGAGGTGAAGTGCAGCAACCTCTTTTTCTCTGGCTGCCACTGTGATTGCTCTCAGAGCACGTTTACATGTGTTGCAGCCTTGCAAGGCTCAGTGATGGCAATGATGGACAAAATTAGACCTCTGCCCTTTGCCAGATCCTCTGCAGAAAATGAGATCTTATTTTGTCTTTACAGAATTGTGTCTGTGACAAGAGGGGGATTACAGAGCCATGCCTTTCATTTTATTTTAACCTTTTTTCTTTTTTTCCAACACAGAGAATACAGATTCCATATATCAAACATGATATTGCATCCTCTTAAACACTCTAAGCACTTAAGCACTGTACTGCTATGCCAAATTCGTTCATATGAATTATTAACAACGTTCCAAAAGACTTTCTATACAGTAAATAGCTTTAATATCTTATTTCATGTGTTAAGAGCTGCTGCAGTGTCTGCCAACTTGGTCATGACGCATAGAGATAGGGCTAAATATAGTCAGAAGCACCTGCCACAACAGGCAAAAGAAGTAAACACAGCAGCTACATGCCTGTGCATAACTGGGAGGGCATGCTTTTTAAATAAGATGCTCTTGAATCAGTGGAAATCTGTGATGGCTTTACACCCCATATGTACACACAGATGTACACAATTTACATCCATGTTTTTGTAAGAATGCAAATGTGAGAAATATGTCAATTCAGATGACCTGAAATATTAAGACATGAAAAAACTCCAAAGAAAATAATACTTATCAATGATGCTTGATAAAGCATTTGATTTTTAATAGGACAGGGCATTCTAGTGTCATTAATTATAGTAGAGGTTGATGCTGAAAGAATGCTTTAAGCACACCATGTGCAGATTAAAACCAAAAAAAGGTTCTAGGTAAGTGCGAGCTGTTACAGCATCCTGCAGAGAAGCGCTAACCTGTGAACAGGGTCGATTTGTTCCAAAACGGCTGCCTTCTGCTGGAAGTCTGTGAGGGTGCGGGAAGGCCTCCGGGCGTGACGTCTGTGGGAAGAACGACACAGATTCATGAAAAATGACTGCAAAATAAGAACAAGCCTTTTATTTACAGTACACTGGAAACGACACCTACGCAATGGACAACTATACTCCTCCTATGCAGACATTTCTATCTAGAATTACACACAATAGAATTAACAGATTTAGGGACCATTGTGCTTTAAAAACAATGGTTTAAAGCAGACATGGAAAAGAAGAATGAAATTTCTCCTTGTGCTATGCTCACCAGTGTCTCTAGCAACACAGCGTCACTGGGCTTCCGAATGTGGTTGAAACCAGACTAGTAAAAATAATTTTCTGATCCTAAAATAGATCACTTCTGCAAAAAAACCCAGCAACCACAGTCCACTCACTTTCCAGTACTCTCTGTGCACCTTCCACTTAATGCAGGTGTGCCAGTGCACACAACTATGCGTGTGTGACAGAGTTTGCACATGTGCAAGTACCCAATTTGACAGAATGTATTAAATGGAAGCAAAAAATAGGTCCGGATGTTCTTTAAAAAAAAAAGTGTGCTGCACACGTTTAGGATAATACTGCACATCAGCACAAAGCCTGCTGACACGTGCCTTATTAATCAGTGGACGAGCATGCAGCCGTGATGTGCGACACCATATGGGTGAGAAAAAGCTTAGGCTCAAGTGGGGATTTGTGGGAAATTCAGTCTACCCGCCTGGCAGGCACTGAGGGATGGGCCGACAAGGATGAGTGGTGTGCTCTTCACAGGTGCCGCATACAAAACAGCTTTCCAATTATAATATTAAAAGCTTTGCCATTGACAGAGAGACAAAACTACATCAGGCCAGGTCAAGTCAGCTCAGTTCTTTTCAGGAAAAGAGGGACACCTCCAAGTTTAGCTGACCGGTAACATTGGATCCAGCACTCCCAGTTTTCTGCCCCCCTTAAAGTGAATATGATTCTTCAGTGAGCTGGTGAATCCGCATCCTATGGTGCAGTCATGTATAGTCATGTTATCTGGGAGCTACAGTGAGTAACAGCAGGAGCCATGTAGGTCATGGTGGCAGGTTGACTTCTGAAACAACACGTGTAGACCTGTTTTAAGCCTCTTTAATTGAGAATTGAGTCAGTGGAAACACAGTGACATCCAACCATGTC
The DNA here is from genome assembly GCA_037176975.1 of Arrhamphus sclerolepis. Classification (NCBI taxonomy): domain Eukaryota; kingdom Metazoa; phylum Chordata; class Actinopteri; order Beloniformes; family Hemiramphidae; genus Arrhamphus; species Arrhamphus sclerolepis. Next base: position 14,955,167 of record JBAMYA010000021.1, on the reverse strand, counting down.
CTCAAGTCCCAAAGATAAATGACTTTTGAACTCTTATTCCCTGTAATGAATACAATTCACCACCTGAAGACTTGTCATGTTCACATTTCAGTCCATGTAGTGATATAAGGGTCAGTTGTTGGAGTAATGTGAATTTATAATTGCATTTCTATGGTTCACAATCCTGTTTATAAAAACCACAAGTGATTAGATTATCCTAAGATCTAAAAATAAAAAAATAGTATGTTGTGAACTGCATGTTTGTAGAACACATGTCTATAACCCATTCACACATACACACAAACAAATAAAAGTTGTTGTTGTATGATACTGTAAATGGTCTTTCTCAGATCAAAACTGACCCAATGCACATGGAAACAACTTGAAATATTCCTCTTGTTCAAAAGTCCGACAGTCAAAATTAAGTTAGGTGAGTGAACAATTGCAATTAAATACAAGGAAACAAAATTCATCAGCACAGCTGACGCCATGCAAGTGGCAGGAGGTTTTTTCTGGATCTTGGAGGATCCTTACAAGTGTGTGAGAGCATCTTTCGTTTTGAGAGGGTCAGTTGGTCAAAAGGTCAAACCAAAGTAAGAAAATTAGGAGTAAGACAATCAACAGACTGTAAAACAGTGATGTGTCACACATCTTTTCAACATAAAATCACACAGTCTTTGCAGCACAGACTGTGTTCTGCTACTACTGAACATGACCATGAACAAGAAAACATTGCAAATATAATATAGTCATTGATCAATCCGTGTGATCAGCATGCGGTTCAGTCATTAGGTTTCTTTTGAGCTGCAAAAACAGCAAGGGTTAAATTTATCAGTTTCCTTGTAAGGTGTGAAAAAATACACCAGAGTGCATATAGACTCACAGAAACTGTCAGCGCAACAAATGCTGAAATAAGTGGGCTAAACAACGACTGAAATAGAAATGGATCAGATTTTTCATCATAGCTTGGCATGCGTTCTGGAGGAAGGGGGTGGACTGCAAAATAAGCATTCAAGTGGGGATAACTTGTGAAGAAGAAAATAAATATAATTTCAAAGTGGGAATGACTCAATAAATATAATGTCATTATACAGTAAGTGTCAAAGATTTGCTTCATAATCTCATACTTTTCAGTGAAATTAGTCTGAATATTAGCCTTCTGCCTGGGTTAAAGAATCTCTTATTTCATGTGAAATCTATACCAAACATGAAAACAGACAATTAAAGAGAAAATTAAAATATAATTGGGTATTATATTTAATTAACACAGTAGAAGTTGTTTTTTTAAATAAAATAATTAATCCAGTCTGCATAAGAAAGCCATACAGCTATCTTCCATTATATGGTAACAATATAAACTGTTTTACCAACCAGTCAACCAGCAACAGTGTCTTACCTTGTTATTTATTTCTGGCAACATGCTCTGTGGTCAAAGTCAGTCTTGGCAACACCGAACACAGGAAAAATTATAAAATCCAACAAAGAGTCATTGTATCCAACTCTGTCAGTCAGCCTCAATATCACAGCAGACTTTCCGCAAGTCCGAATTGGTGATCAAGAACACTGAATCGACACCGAGTAAAATCTTAATGACTGATGAAATCCCCCTGCCGTACTCCTGGTTTTACGCACCGGGTGCGCTGTCGTCAGAGAGGAGATTAGTGAGCGAGACAAGCTGTTGAGGGTCCCCGCGCTTTGACGCGCTCTGCTCAGACACCTGTTCACGTTTCTGCCGCGGACAGCTGGGGCTGCTCCAATATAGATCTGTTTATTGTCGGCCGGCTGTACCGTCCTCCTACACCATGATGCGCTTTCCAACACCGACGCTGTACACGCACGCACGCACGCACACACACACGCAGAGCGCTTCTATAACGCAGGCACGTACTGGCACGGTGCTTGAGCGCACTTCGGAAACCCTAAATGTAATGTAGACTGCTCCCTCTTAAGATGACATGCAGAGAGCCTCTTAAAATTACAGAGCATCTTTTCTTGCTGTGACACCTGAAATTTAATGCCTTTTTCCCATATAAAACAGGACAATAGAACTGATTTCGGATTTTTTTCACATTCTGAGACTGGTCACTTTGGATTAAAGGCTGACTGAAGACCACTTGAAGGGTGAATGGAAATTTAGGGAATGTTTGAATGTTTTTGCCTTGAAATATCCCCTGAAAAACTAAATAAAAAAGACAACGTTTTTTGTTTTTTTAAAAACACTTAAACTTAATACCTCTCAAGAAAAACAAAGAAACAACTGAAATATGTATCAACTATACAGCTCATTTTAACCTTTCAGGAAGCTTATAAAAAATCTCACACAAACAAGTCAGAAATTAGAAAGCAATAACGCCATTATGCAAATGTAGACAAAGTAATTTGTTTTACAGTGACTAATCCCTAAGACACAAACAACTTTGTTGCTCTGTACTATTATTAGCTCACAGCAACAGGTACAGGAGATGAATATGATAAGATGATGCTGTTATGCAACAGCAATTGCCACTTCAGTAATCAGCCTCAGCTTTAGGGATGAGCAATCCCTGAGAAGCTGAACACCTTATTACACTCATCTAGTCAATTCCCTTATTCCATCACCAGCTTTCATAATTCAGGCATGAGTCATGAATAAAAAAAAAAGAAAAGATATAATCAAAAACATGTATTGACAAAGATGAAATGCTTACGAGGTGCTGCTGCAAAAGAATATTAGAACTGATGCATAACTCCCAAGTGGTCGCTGCAGGTGAAGTTATTTCAAATTAATAAAGACAAGGCATTCACAGCAAGAGAAAGACCATTAGCGGAAGGCCTCCTTCAAATCTTAGTCTGGTTAATAATAACATGAGCTGCAGGTGGAGGCATTCATCTGCTCTGGGGCTAGAACAGTCTAGAATAGGAATGCCTTGTTCATTTGCTTTTGCAATTACAAAAAGGCATCACACATTACTGTGCATCAGCACTGCCGCAGACGAGAAAGAAGTAAGTGTGTAAACACCACTCTCATATCTGTATGCTATAAATAAAAACAGCTTAGCCAAGCATAAAAACTGTTAACAGTATGAAACTAATGTGCTATTGATGACTATATAGCTGCACAGTTCACCAAGGAGCACAATTATTCTGTCACCTAGGTGACAACACAATGCACAGAAGGTATTCTATATCTCACCATAACAACCAAATAACACAACATTGCAGTTCCCAAATGGTTAACACAAAAAAAGAGGAAACATATTGAATTGTATATATATATGTATATATATACATATATATATATATTTTTTAACATATGTGTGTGTGTATGTGTGATATAATAGAGAGTCGAAACAAAACATTTAGCATACCTGAGGCTGGACTCTACTTCTGTTTCTGCCCCAGCAGCAGCCTCGAAGAAGGCTAAAGTCACAACAGGCAGGTGAGGTCCCGTCTTCCCACATAGCACATCTCCCCCATGCTGTCACAACTACACCCCGAAACCCACCTCAACCTCTGTACACCATTTCCAGCCACGGAGAAGGCAGTTACTCAACAGTTAAAGAAACATCCTCTTGCTTGGGGAAGTGAACAAAAGAAGAGGACGTTGCCTGGCATACATTTGCTTTGGTTATTAGTTTAGCACGTGTAAAAGAAAGTATCACTCCTCATGTCCATTTGATGTAATTCCTCCTTGCTGAAAATCTTGATTCCATGAATTTCGGTTATGAGCCCACTGAATTTCCATGAACTTCTTTAGATGTGTTGAGGTCCTCAAATTTTGGATGGGTTCTTACTGCAGACCTTCCTGTGACCTTTCACAGCCTGTCACTTCGTTTCTTCCACAAGCTTAGATTCTGATGCCTCTGTGCGTTCTTCCTTGTCAGGTTACTGCAAGCTATTTCCTCTGCTCCAGAATATAGACAGAATACTACAACAAACTGCTTGCAGTGAGATGATGCTGTTGCTACAATCGGTGAGAAAGTGCTCTCTGTCTTTGCTGCTGCCAGTGGCGTATGGATGTGAAACAACTAAGGACCCATCCTGAGCCGGAGACAAAGCAGCAGGGGCCTGGAACCTGGTATCCTGTAAAAGATGCCTTTGGGAGTAAGGGGTTTGAGGGGACTAGACAGACATGGAGGGATAGGTACTATAGATACAGATGCCATCATGCTCCCAGGTGGCTACTTGATGGGGCTGCGGAAGTCAGACAGGCAGGAGGTGCAGCTCTAATGGGCCTCCCATGGGGCTCAACAGACGCCTGTAACTTTCCTCTGCCTTCACACTTGCCACTGTATCCTGGAGACAAAGCCAGTGGGATGTCATACGCTATGCCTGCTTCTCAATATCTGCACCTCCATCTTGTCTATCCTTCTCTACCTGCATTTCTGTTACCACCGCCCACTGTGGGGTCTATCAGTATGCTGACTTCACCCTAACCATCCCTGGTATCCTCCCTACTGACACAGCAGAAGAAGTCACAGCGGGAGGGGAATCAGAACATAACTATGAGGTTTTATAATTATCTCTCTTCATTTTTCATAATTTGTTGATTAATATAAGATTTACTGGAGGTAATAAAAAGAGGACCAAATACCCTCTGTCTACTTAACCTCAAGTTATTAGATAGTTTACAGTGCAGCATTTCAATTTAAATGTTGTTTTCATACCAAAGGACACCCTAGCAAGAAGTATTCTGGCTCTCACAAGTTCCGCCCTTTACCAAAAATACAATCTGTAAATCAACATATTTTGGTGACAGGGAAAAGGTTGCTATTTCTGTTGCTTGAAGCACCAGGCTACTGTATTTCATTACTGCCCAGTCAGCTGGTTTTGACACTCTGTAAGACACAGAGGTACAGTAGCTGCTGTAACTCTCAAGTGTTTGAGTCAAGGCAACTGGACTTCTTCATCTTTGTTCTTGGAGATGTTTCATCTTCCTACCTGAAGCTAATGGACAAGGCCTTCTGGATGGAAGGTGAAGGCCTTGATCCACATCTTTAAGTTAGCATGACCTGGATGACTGAATGAGTCTACATCAGAATTTTAGCTGCTGTATCGCCTCTCTTAGTCTCTGTTCTTCTTTATCTCTATTTAAAAATATTTAATAAATAGCCCTACATCCAGCAATAACAGAATCATTTCCCTGGATTTTCCCCTTCCAGGGATAAACCTTTTCTGTGTCAGTGAACGATCAGGACAGATCTGGATTGAATGCCCATCACGTGAATAGAAGCGCTATTACCAGAACAGATGAGTGTTTTCAGAGACATTCTGTTGGGCCCCGACAGGTGTCACATGGGGCAAACTGAGACAGGATGAGGCTTCAGCCAAAACAGACAATGTCAAGCCTTTTGGCAGAAGTGTGAGTAGCTTGACCTGGCTGGCAAGCGAACTGCAGCATCTGTAGTTTTAGGAGCACAGCAGGGTTCTTAGTGACAGCATGTCACCATGTAAGATATAGGTCAAGTTCACAAGTTGACACAAACACATACACTTAGACACACTCACAGCCAAACAGGTGATTACAGTTTAAATTGTGTCTTCCAAATTATATGTTAATGGTGTCTGAAATTTCCTTGGAAATAATTGATGGCTGAGAAGGTATTCGTGCTCATATTTTCTACGTCCCCCAAACGGACATCTGGAAATTCAATGAAGCAAAGCTTAGAGGAACATCGTGCGCTTTCTTATTTTCACGTGTATTACTTGTTCATTTCATGATATTCAATAACTTCTTAGGTTAAATTCATAAAGTTTCATCTGCTGGATGTATAAGGAAACAACTGTCTGGACTAGCACTTAACTGATCAACACCTCACATGCTGTTAACACCTTTGAGAACATCTGATAAGCTGTTAAAAGAGAAATTAAAATAAACACAAATTCAAACTGTGAGTCTGATTACCTTCATTCTGTTTCAGATGGATTGAGTGATTTTCAGTCTGCACATGCACATGTATGTATGTGACAGTTGCTGTGGGCATAGCTGAGAAGTAAGCAGCTCTCAGGCTATGATTAATCTTATGCCATGTGGAGAGGTTCATTTCCACCAAGGGTAAGAGGCTGAGACCAGATGCCAACTCCTTAAATCACCATCTCACCAATGAGTGCAGGGATCTCTGTGGCTGTGTGAAATTTTCATTAGAGGTGCTGACTCGAGGGTGGGAACAATGTGGTGGACAGGCTGTTGCACAGGACTGTGTCGCTGCTCTGCTTACCATGCAACCGTACTCCTGTCCTCCTTTTAAATACATCCACCTATCCTTAATCTGGGGGGTGGGGGGCTCATCCCCTGTCCTGGTGCTGTATTTGTGCTTTGATCCTGCTCGCTGGTGCCCTCCCTGGATTCTGGGCTGATCTGCTTTCTTTCCAGTTTGGGGTTTGGTGGGATTGCGTCCATTGCACCTATGGCTATGGGGGTACTGGCCAGGCTGGATTGTCACTGTTAGGCTGGAGGGAAAATCCAATGCACTGGAGGACATCTGCTGAATGACACTGGCCCAACCCACCAGCAACATTTGTGATTGAGCCTAAAGTAAAGGTTACTGGTCACAGCTTTATCTCTGTCTGCTGGGGTGCTTTAACTGTTGTGTGAATGCGAACCGCCACACATTTTTTTACATACACAACACTATACTATTGTTTTCAATTCAATTTTATTGATATAGCATCTATTACAATACAAATAATCTCTGGACTCTTCATAGAAACCCAGAGCATGACCCAGAGCACATGGCAAGCCAAACAGTAGCAATAAAACACTCCTTCATGGGGGGTGGGGGCACAATGTTGCCATGGTAGGACCTGGAGAAGTGGAAGGGAGAAAGGCTAAAGAAGATAGACAATGTTAATGTTATTTAATGATTCAGGACAATCTGAGACTGCGATAAGACAGACAGGGTGAAGATGCTCAGTGCACTACAGGAGTCCCCCCAGCAGGCTAGACCTATAGTAGCATAACTAGGAGGTGGTCTAAGTGCTTTGAGTGGTCTCTAGACTAGAAAGGTGCTACATAAGTGTGCTGTCTAAGGGACAGCAGAGTTACAAGCTTAATTAAAAAGGAAGATCCTAACCTTAAATGTAGAGAGGGACTCTGCCTACTGGACTGAGGCCAGTAGTTGATTCCTTAACAGAGGAGCCTGGCAGCTAAAGGTTCTGGCACCCCTCTGCCACAGTAGAAGTCAACATAACAATGTCAAATTGGGGAGATTAAGACATTAAATAATTCCTACGTCTTCAGGCACAGGATGAAATTAGTTGGTACTTAACACAGGGATGCAAATGCATGTATGATCAAAAAGGAAAGAGATAGTTGATTAACTCTAATGTCTTTACATAGGTGAAAAAGAAGTAGGCTACGATAGGCAAAGTTTAAAAATAATGCAGCTCATTAATGCAGAGCCAACTAAAATGACCCCGAATGCCTTTTAGTGTTACACTTTTAGGTGACACTATCTGATATCATACTTAAAGTAACAAAAAGACCTACAGAAATAGGCATATGGCTAATGAATTTGTAAAAAAACAAAAAAGGAAAAAAGAACGCCCTTACCTCGGGTGGTCTCATCACTTGCCGTAAAGAAAATCGCGCATATCAGTGTCCATGGGAGAGTTACTTAGGCCTATATGTCATTTATCATCAGTCGCAACCCCCCCCCTTTCGATCTGCACGATTCAGAAACCCAAAATGCAGTGAAAAAATTGAGTTTGTTATGGAGTACGAGTATGTTATCATGCATTATACTAATAAAAACAACAAAAAAAATGCTACAGTCATCTTTAGAGCCTCCAATTATTATTTTTTGCATCTTTTTAGTTTGTTTATCTTCTTCATTGTTGCCAACGGTTGACAAAGTGCAAAAGCAGTGCACTACTACCACCATAATAAAGTTCTATCCTTCCATCCATCCATCATGTGGTTTGGAATGGTAGTTTACATGCAACTGGGCCTGTCGCCATAAGTGGATACAGCCTACTGGTTTTAACCCAGAACCCCCACTAATGGAAACGCACCTTTTATTGGTTATTCATTGTGCCATTGCTGTAGCACAGGTAAAGCGTAACGGTTCACCCCCTGCTACTGTAGTAACCATCAGCTGGTGAATAATGGGGCATAATGAGTGTAGTATATAGTGAATAACAACTCTTGCTACATATTCAGACAGCGCAAGAAAATGGCAAGCACACTATCGTGTACATTAAAAGGGGCTGATATAAGAAACAGTCTGTCTTTTTTGTCTATCTATGTGTTATTTCCCTATCTTGACAACATTTGTTTTTCATCTATTTCAAATTTAATCAGGTCCATCTTGTTGTCTAAAAACGTTAGCCTAAAAATGCATTGAAAATGACAACTGCTAGTGCTCAAGGTCGTAGATAATTTATAACAATTGTGTATTCATGGACATGAAGATTGACCTAGTAGGTACTTCCTATAAAAGCTGTGCCTAACCCATCATGATCACCTGCATAGAGAGCATAATCCTCTCATCCTGTCTCACACATTACTCCTCATTTCATGGATGTTAATATCCGCAAACAGACACACAAGACCTTCCTGTTTGTCTTCTTTTCAGACAGAGACCCAGACTGTGACAAATATTACCAGAATTGGGCCACAGTTCATTTCTGTGTCCTTGTTTTGCAGATGATTGAACCTCAGTGGTGTTATGCACAGTAGTGAGAGTTGAACAATAAATTAGGCCTCCCTTTTTATTCAGTGTTCTGGTGCATAAAGGGGAGACAGTGTTCAGAGAAAGCTTTTCACTCCTGGACAGATAAAGCTCAAGAAATCCCATTTCTTTAGTTTAACCTGTCAATGTCTCCCCCATCGATCTGTTAAATCTTTTGCAAAGCAGTAAATGACACAACCATCAGCCATTAACCACACTATGCAACAGCATGATATCCTATTTCTCTTTAGGCCAGTCAACATGCTTTGGCATCGTTAGCTCTTCACTTTCTGGGGACTTCTTGCCACACATATACAGAACTTAAGATACACATATGCATACATGCAAGCACCCATGTAAATTCCTATAACATAAGAATATGAGCATACCTACATACATAAGTGCAAACAATGAAGTCAATTAATTGTTTATTCTCAGTTTTGTATAGTATTGCTAATTAGTTAATATCCAAATGTTTTTTAGTTCCCAGTAACAAGAAGAATATTAAATAAATATGTATTTATACACTCACAACTGCACAAACTTATTCATATATGACGTTATATCTACATACCTATACACACACACATATACACGTGTAAGCACAAACATACACATGTACATACACATGTACATACACATGTGCACACACACGTACACATACAAACACACTTACATATGCACACACATGCACACGCGTAAATACACTCGCCTGTTTAAACACATACATACATGAGTGCATGCACATGAACTCATACACATATACATGCACACACACACACCTTTACACGTACACACATTTTACATAAACAGCAATCCATATAAATAATTACCTATGTGTACATGCATTTTTTAAATTTTACCATCTATGCAATGAAAAAGTGTATTGTTGTATATTATAAAAAGATTCATGGCCAAGAAACACTTTTATTGTGTATGAATGCAAATATGCATATCTAGAAACACAAAGTATACATAAATATACATATATTCATAAATCTGTGCACGCACGCCCACATACATATAAAAGGAAACATACACGTATACAGACTTATTGTAATAAAAATATCAATGATAGTACAAATAATATTGTAAGCTACAACTAATGATACCCCAAATAAAAATGATAATGTCAATAATATCAACTATACTAATACTTACAAATAACAACAACACAGACAATTGTTATCACTATTACAATCATCACCGTCCTTATCTCAGTCTGTCTCAGATCCCCCCCACAGGCGCACCACACCAGCCAAATCCCACCACAAACACCAGGCTGGCCAGAGAGGAATGTAAGGTCTCAGGGCAACCAGGGCGGGAGAAGGACAGAGGGAAGGAGGGAGAACCCGTGGCGATGTGACTCCCACCGGGCGAGCCAAGACAGCCACTACCAGCGCCCACCACACACATGCGACACAATGGTGACAACAAACGAGAAGGTGTAACCTGCACCAAAGGGCAGGGACAGCAGTGGGACCACAGGGACCACAGTGCACCAGCCAGCGATGAGCCAACACGCCAGCCCACCCAAAACTCCCCCAAGGATCACCCCAGATACCCAATCTACCAGCAGGGGCATACCCAGGCCCATGGACCGACCCTGGGCAAGGCCTGCAGGAGGGGGGCCCCCGAAAGAAAAGACACACGCACACACACACACACACACTTTATTTAAACATGCACAGCTTCTCTTATTTTAAAATGCAGCCCTATTTTTATTTAGTATTTGAGAGAGCATTGAGTACATAAACATATTGGCAGACAAACGATATGTTGAGTTCTACGTTACGTGACAATAAATATTGTCAAAACATTTTAAAATTGTACTAAAGCAATTTGATTTAACAGTCAGGTACTGATACATGTAGATGACGTTGATATAACTACTATTCTACATAAATAAATATCACACTGAATAGTTGCAGTGCACAAACTGATTTCTAAGAAAGTTAAAACAAAACCTTCCTTCAAGAATAACTCTCATTTTAAAAACACATCTCATTTTAAAAATTCTAGCTCAGCAATTTTTTCTAACCCCATTGGTATATTATTATTATTATATTTTTTGCCTAATATAAGACAATTTGACTAGATTTAGGAATTTGAGAATATATTATTTTTAAGTCTCGTGAAATTGTCTTATATTAAGCAAGAACCGTCATAAGAACAGACGACAATCTGAGCAGAGTCAGAGTGGTCAGCGTGCCGCTAGTGTGCAGGGTAACTACCCTCTCATCTACTGGGGAAAACCCCAACATAACGGCTCAAAGCCAGGGGCCTGTAAGTAAGCTCACTGCCACCCATCACCTCTCACCCTGGGGAACTCCAGAGGAGAATAAGGTCCAGCCTCTTGAGAACCTGACTATATCTAACATCTTGAACATCTCAAACTCACACACAAGCTCAAGCTACTTCCCCTCAAAAAGGTAATGTTCTTATAGCCAGTCCCAAGAGCCAGTTTTTGACGCCAAGGGTCAGCATGTGAAGGCCCCTACCTTTGGCTGCTGCCCATGGCACAATGCACGTATCCACATAGCAAAAGGTAGGCTCCCAGGAGACTGACAAGGTTTTTGCTGCAAATATGCTCAAGTCTTTGAACTGGGATATTTTTATAATGAAAAAGGCATTCATGCATACATATATATATTTTGTGTGTGTTGTGTGTTA
>JBAMYA010000021.1:14904738-14926493 GCA_037176975.1 Arrhamphus sclerolepis | reverse complement strand
TCTCCGATGTACTCTTCCACCTGTATGGAAAATCTGGGAAAGCAATTATCTGCAAAAAAAAAAAAGGTTAAATAATGAAACATCATGAATGCCATTCATGTTTGGGATTGTTTTTGGTCTAAGGGAGAATATATGCAGTTGTACCTCAAAGCACTGCCATGAATAAAGAATGGAATCAAAAGTCCTCAATAATCCATAAGCTGTTTGGTGATACACCAGGACATTTTTCATCATGATGGAGTACCATGTCACAAGGCAAAAGTGATAATAAAGTGGCTCACAGATCCTGGCTTTCAAAGTTTAGATTGAAATTCGCCATATCTTAATGCTATCCAGAATCTGCAGTTAATCCAAAGCAAACAGACGGACAAGTCAGAAACAATAAATTATGATCATCCTTCAACACTAGTACAGCAAAAATGGATCTTTAGCAGTCAAGATTTAGCCTGCAAATTGACATTTGGCATGCTGGAGTGAACTGCAGATGTTTTAAAAAGGGTCCCACTCTATATATTAACTATTTGAATATATTTGATGTGCTTTGAAAATTTGCAGAAAAAAAGTGGTATTTGCATCAGTGTCAAAGATTTGTGATATGATTTTTTCCCCCCTTTTTCATTACTTTTTTCAAGAAAGTGAACCTAAAAACCAGCAGCAATTTCAATCCAGCAAGGGTTTTCGGTTCATTGCACGTCATCTTACCTCTGTTATGCATTTCATATTATCACCACCTCCCTTTTTTCAAACTTTTATTTCTCCAGCGAAGTGCTCTTTTTATATTTGTCATTCATTATTGAAGAAAGCTCCAGAATCTCCCCTCAGAAGGCCCTGTGTTTTCATTAAGGACTTCTTTGCAGCTACTTCAGCAGTGCACATGCTGACTGTGCTTATTAACCAGTCAGTCTCTGTGCCACTGGCCAATATGTGATGTCAAAGAGGAGCCATAATCAGAGTAAGGTTGACATGTCATAAGGAGCCAATTCTGAGTCAAAGCACATAATTCATCCCATTATGGAGCTGAAAAATGTGCTTGCTAAGATAGCTGTGTTTTGGTTTTTTTTCCTCGCTATCCACTTTATTGCTCTGATAGCTAATCAATGTGGTCTCCCAGTCTTTCATTATTTCGGTCACCCAACAGTATGACCTATCTACTTGTTTTATGTTTATATCAAATCAGTACTTCCTCTGTTTTCAAACTTTTAAAAATTACATATTTTGTCCCTTTGGTTGTTCATGTGTTGTTGTTCTAGTTCTAGCTGGTCTGTAAATTGGTTCAATAGTTGCCTCCCAACAACTGGGCAGTGCTGTCAGATTCTAATTCAGATTGACTGCTTTTAGTTTCTTCCTTTAAATTGGGAGTAGAAGATACTCCAGAACTCCTTGAAGAATTGTTAAACTAAATAAAGTATACGTTTTTAGTCTGAGCCATGCACTCTCCATCAACATGGCTGGGCTTTATAGGGATTTCTTTTCTATGTTCAATGTCCGTGGGGTTTAATTGGACCCCGGTCTAATCAGAAATCTAGTCGTGCGTACTGACTGTGATGTAAACAGAAGGGAGCAGCCACTGCTCATATCTCATGACAGGGAAGGAAATCAAAGGGAAATTTGCAACAAAAAAAGAGGAAAATTACTATATTGTTGTATTTTCTCAAAGAACCTAAAACCTAAAACAGTTTGAGATGAAAGGATGCAGGCTATCAGAGCATTATCTCGTAACAGAGAAAAGTTAATCAGATTTAAAAATCTGTGGCAACTGCTTCAAATTGGTTGTGCATGTGACATCATAGCAAATGGTAGGCACGTGCAGTTTTCGTAAATAAAAGCAATGATTCTTCTTTTCTCTCACAACATAATAGAGACAAAGGGGGGACGATATGGAATATGCAAAAATGGATATCTATTAACAAATGACATAAAAAAAAATCCCACCAAACCCATGAAATATCTTGCGTACCAGAGAGATGCGTCTTGTGATTTGCATGATATAGATTTTACGTTGTGTTGTGTCCTTCCTGACACAACCCTCTGCATTTATCTGGGCTTGGGACCGTCCCCAAAAAGACACTGGTTTGTAACCCTCAGGCTGGATTAATCTCCATAAAATCATATGAACAATAAATCCAAACTCCATCAAAATTCTTAATGTACAGCTCATTGCTGTACAGCTTACAGCTTATTGATGACCTTGTAAAATGTGTTACAGAGCAAATATTATGCTTTGCGTTTCTTTTCTTTTTTTTTTTTTTTTTTTTTTACTTTTAAAGTTTGATAGTTTCCTTAAACTGTCAGACTTCCAGTTTTTAGGCTTCCCAGCTGCACCAGGTGCACAATTGATTAGGAAATAAAAGTCCTGAGTGGTCACACTAGAAGCTTCCAGAGATATTTTTCTTTTCTTACAATGCCTTTCTGCCTATATACGAGCACTAATTGCATTTACACATTAGTCCACGAAAATGCAACAGAAGATTGGATTAAAATCAAAAAGAAACACCTTGTCTCTGTTGCCATGGTGCATAACTGGCATTAATGTGTCTGATTGGTTTAAGGAGGTAACCAATGACTGCACAGTGAGCAGGAAGCAGAATCAGCTCAGTATCCAGCTGTCCTACCTTTATGATCCCTACCAGCAACTTCACATCATGTTTCATTCACTGTACTTCGTGTATTACAGCACACTCATTAGCAGTTTTTCAGATTTGCAGGATTAGACCCCAAGATACAGAAGGTAGGAGTAATAAACAAATACATGAGTTCTCTATGGTGCCCTGGGCTGCAAGCCAGGAAGAATAGAAAATAATAGAATATGTTTGTTTTCAGGGTCTGTCACTACACTGACAGCTGTGCCGCCCCCCCCCAGCCAGTGTGCTGCTACTTGAGAAAAAAGGGGGACCTTAATTGTAGCACAGGTGTGCTGATATGTCTCTTTTCGTGCTGTTCCCTCAGCCACCACGTCACAGCAGTGTGAAATCACTCCCTGCCACCACAGCATCTTATATGCTGCATAAGCCCGCCTTCACCTAACAAATTATTGAAACAGGACCTCAAAAAGCCAGAAACCAGAATAGAAGCAAAAGCAAAAGAAAAAAAAGGCATCGCGAGGAGGTAAAGAAATAAAACTCACAAAATTTTCTCATGAAATGTGTTTCGTAACCTTCCCATTGACAACCAAACCAAGGAGCATCCAACAGCCACCATTCAAAACGACATCGATAAGGGATGATGGATAGATGGACTGATTTTTTTTCTGCTCCTAATACTTGTATTGCACACAGAAGAACGAGGGTGTATTCTAGCCGTTGTTTATTCCTTTATTTCTTTTTTTACCGACCCATGGCCCACCCATAGCTGAGAGCTAGTACTTATGCAACAGTTCTAGAAACAAGATAAATTTCCTACTTCCTGTGAAAATAATTGCCAAAGGTACATTCATTGTATTTCATGACTGCAGCTTGAACATGCAACACCAGTTTGGTTCAGATGCTACATACGTTTTGACTCATATGCCTTCTTTTAACAAAAGGTAAAGGTGGAGAAAAACAGATTTGAGTAAACTTCTCGAGCCTTGGCTGTAAATATCATAAACAGAGTGCTGTGAGAACAAGAAAACCCTCTAAGCTTTTTCTTTTCTTATTTTCTTTTCTTTCTTATCTGAGCCTATCAACTTACAGCCTTACTGGGTTTTAGAATTCAAATTAATTTGAAAAATGCTTTTTTAATCCCTGAAGGGGATAATGTTGTTTTATCATAATGTTGTCGTCATGCCATCATAATGTTTGTAAAACATATATAACAAATATCAAAGCACAGTTACACAGAAGGAAAACAACAGTAAATTCTTCAGTTTTATAGTTAATCGTTTCTTTGTGTATTGACACAATGATTTAACATTTGAACTCAGTGGAGTTCTGCAATAGGTGACACAGATTTTTGTTGTGCTTACAGCATGCTGTTTACAATACTTACATGCATGGTTTTACAATGATCTGATTAGGTTTCCATGGCAACTGTGCACTGCTAAACTGCACAGACCCCACGTCACCACTTGAGGCTGTAATGTAAAGTTGCTATTTCAAATGTTTTCTCAAAATGTCAGGGGGATTTCTTATTCTCTGAAACTGTGATGGAAATTAGTTATTTCCTTTACACTATTATTGTCTATTATTCTCTTTATTCATTTTATGAGTTCCATGTACATTTAGTTCATTTAGTTCCTGATATCAGACATGGTCTTGTGGTTCCCACTGTCCTCCGCGGTTGCAAGGAATTGTTTTGTGAACTGCAATTGTATTTTTTTTGTCTGAGGCTTTTTGCTCCGCTCAGTAAAAACAACTGAACTATTCAGTTGCGTCATCGGTTTGCTGAGATGCATGTTTGACCTCTTTGCATACAAGGTTAAGTCAAATTTATTGACAAGTCTTTATTTTTCAAGTCTTATGCTCAGTATTACTTACATATAGTATAGTATAGATATAATATACAGTAGTCTCCTGGTGGTTAAAAGATATATACAGAGGTACTTTTGATTTATTTTTTTTTCCCACAATAGAAACCTAATCAGAAATATACCAAAAAATTATAACCTGCCTCGCAACTGGTCCTTATCGATGACCTTATCGGACACAGAAATCAATCAATTTTTAAACTGCAAAAGTCATAGAATCCAGAATGTTGCACTCATAAAGGTTACACACAGCAGAAAAACTTCCAGCACATGGACACATGCTCCTGTCTCAGTTCTCTATCGGTTTGTTGTGAGTGAACAGTGAAAGTCAAGTGCTGGACCCTGTGAACATGAACATGAAAGCAGCACACTTCCCTCACTTCAGATGGCTTAACTACAGCGGGTGAGCTGCCAACATTATATAAATATAGAATGACACTAAAGCTTGCCATGAATTTAAAACCGCCTCTTTCTTTCCTTGCCGCCAGCTTCTTCACAAGTCTTTTGGATCTTGGATTGTTTCAGACAAGTGGCTCTCCTCTGTGTGAAAGCAGACAAAAATCGAACAAGAGTACTCAGATCACTAAATGAGTTTGAATTTTTCTTTGAATTTGGTTGTATAGTGAACTATCATACAACCAGATACAGTGTGTGTGTAGAATTTTAAAGGAATCTCTGAGCATTCCTGTCAGTATCATTCTTCTTGAAAGGCTCTGTGATGGGCTAACAAACTGTAGCAGGACTGCAGCAGATGCATGAGTGAAAGAATGAACTTGTGAGTACTTTTATAAAAGTATTTGTGCATACTTACAGCCTAATCATGCGGAGAAATATGAAGGCGCAAAGTAGGGAGATTTCCTCTGAAAAGCATTTGCTGATGTTCATTAGGATAAAAGGAGATAAAAGAGGATAAAAAAAAACATCTCTAACCTGGAATCCACAGTGAACAGACCATGCATAAATGTAGGAAACTGGGGGTGGATCAACGAGGATCACTGCAAGTGCGAGGCGTTTTCAACTCCCAAGGTCACAAATGATTCAGGTGCACTTACAAGCAACTTACGACTCCTCTCACACAGGTACAATGGTGTACATGACAGGTCTCCAAAGACCAGGCCACTGTTCTAAAAAACAAAAAAGAGGTCGTTTCTGAACTGCAGCTGCCTCTGATGCTGCTATATATTCTTCATATATTCTTTTTCTAAACCTGCTTCATCCTGACCGGTGCTGGGTTTGGGTATTAATCGGGAGAGAACAGGGTTATGCCCCAGACATGTCGCGAGGACGTCAGAGGGCTAGGGAGAGGCAAACCTGGCAAATAACCACGACACCGCTGTGGTTGATTTAGAATCATTAAACAGACGTGCAGTTCAGAAAGGACCCTGTAAGACAACAACACTCGCAGTAAGAACACCACAGGTAGAAACATCCCTGCATACCATGTTCTGGAGTTGTACAGGAATCCAGAGTAATGGAAGGAATATGAGAAAAAAAAAAGTTTAATTTGAGATTTCCATCAAACTTTTCTTTCTCTTGTTACTTCGCCACCCCACCCCCCGCAATATGAATTTCTCAGGATTTTTAATACCAAAAGGAGAGGTGTATGACACACACGACAGGCAGTCCTGGTATCTGCTGAGTCACCTCCATCATCTCCTTACTTCATCAAAATACCTTGCTTTCTATCACGACACCCATCTGCACCTCCTTCCTGATTTTACCAGCAGTAAGTGACTGCATTAACCCTGCCACATTTGCAAGTCAAGTTTATTCATATATAAATGTTTGTATATATGTATATATATATATATAGAGAGAGAGAGCTTTCTCAGTCACATTTTCAGTCTAAAGAGGCTTACCAACACAAACATTGTGTAATGAATGTATGCTGTGATCTTTTAAACCTTTAGATGTTCAATGAACAAGAAATAGTCCTACTTCAACCTCAGTCCCAGATATCAGTAGGTGTGCACGAGAGCATTTGTCTAGATATCTGGAGGGAACACACACGCACAAAAAGCTAGGCCTTTACAAATTTTGATTAATCTGTTTACGTGTTTTAACATCTGGAATAAATTAAACATGAAATTTATGGTGTTGTGTTTTTTTGCGCAGTGGTGTTTGACTTACTCAATAATGATTTGGTTTAACTGTTAAGAGGCAGGAACAAAAGACATCAAGATTAAGGAGAATCAAAGGCTATAGGAAAGAAAAATAAAGCCAGCAATACAGGACGGCCCTTTTATTCTGGTCATGGAGGGAAATTGTAGAATCCACGCAATTTGTGTTCAGCAGGGGAGTGCACATGTCGACGGCAGCAGCAAAGCATGTGATGCGCCTGCAGATAAAATCCTAAGAGAAAAGAGGCAAGAGATCCATCCTGATGAGATCTCAAGAAACAACTCCTGGCTGCATATGCATGTTTTAGTGTTCCTGTGCAAAAACAGAGAAGTGAATTAATGCAAGAGGGAAGCAATGAACCTGCTTTTGTGTGTAATAACTTCATCTGGTGCGTGCATTATCATCAGTTTTACTAGCAGAAACATTAATTACCCATTTTTATTTAATATTCAAAAACATTGGCTCTCACTGGGGGATTTGAGCTTGCCTGCAGTTTTGCAACAGGTTGTATATTATCTTCCCAGTGAAATCCAGTCACAAGGCTTAATAGTCTCCTAATATCACTGTCATTTGAGACAGAGACCTTTAACACTCTGTAAATGCCTTAAAATCACTCAACTTATATTTTCAGACACTGCAGCGTCAGAATATTTAACGGTGGCAGGGTTAATCACTCATCATGTAAATATAATGAGAAATGTCTGTGGAAATTAAATTCCTGATGTTATCATTTCAGGCTTTGACTTGCGTTCATAAATTAGTTAACTATCTGAGATAGCCTCAGGTGGAATTATTGGCAAGAATATTTTTCCGCGATTGAGGCTGATCGTGGTTTTCACAACAGTTAAAATATCACACTTATCAAGATTTCTGTTCTATTCTTCTTTTTTTTTCATCCTTTCTGAGGCCACAGAAAAGTTGTCTTGACTCCCGGTAGGCAGGGCTACATCTGTGTTTCAACCCTGCCATGTAAAAAAAACAAGAAAAAAACAAAAAAAAAAACATTTACGATCACACCAGGCAAAAAAAAAAGAAAATTAGGAAAATGTTTTCAGCTATTCTGTATTTTTTTGGCAGATACATGACTTTTTAGTTGATGTTAAACTTTTCATTGATTGATTTTGTTTACAAAGAATTTTTATTTTGTTTGAGTTGAAAAGACAGCAAAGAGAGCAAAGTACAACTGACAGTATAAAAAGGTTTGACATTTTGGTAACTATATACACCTTCCTTCATGTTGTCTGTTTTGGGAGGAGCCAAAACCAGGATGCACATGATGACCTTTTTCAGTCTGTCGGGTATCCTTTTTTAAAGTATAAAGTCAATCGCTTTGATGTCATCTTCAGGTTTTGGAGCCAGAAGGGACATGCAATGGATACGTCTGACTGAAAAGACAGAAATAAAAAAAAGAAAAGAAAAAGTCGTTGCCATGTTTAACTCAAAGAAGCCCGACTCTATATTACATCTAACATGAAGCCTAAAGACTGAATCATGAGGTGTGAAGAAAACAACCCCATATAAAGTAAATTCACTAAATTGGAAAGCATGCAATTCCACCAATGGCCACTAGGAGCTGACTACAAACTACTTCCTACTTTGCTGTTCAGAAGTAAATTTCTGTCTTGAAATTCTTGGTCTGTGTTCTTTATTAGCATCTTTTTACATTTCTCATTCGCTACATTCATGCTCTCTCAGCTGTCTCCTGGAGGTTCATTTGAAAACCATGTGATGCCATACCTAAGCCAACAATAACAATACCATGGCTCAATTGATTTCTACAAGTGTTTCTCCAAATTAACTTTCAAATCCAGACCCAGCCTCTTCTCTCACTGGGATCACGTTTTTTTCTCAAAACTAAAATAAAGATAACAGCCATATACAGAATGAGAGGCTCCAAAAAGGCAGTTCATAAACCGATGGTTGACGTTCTTTATTGACGAAAGTGACGAGGTTGTTTCATCGATCTCTTTTGGCAGGATACAGCACAGATGTCAGTCGACTGATTTAAGAACTATTAATCTGTGAGAGCAACTAGAAGCAGATGTATAACTTCTAGTGCATCTTTCATACTAACGTAAGGAACCATTATCCCCATGTATGAATTTCAGAATTTCTGTGAAATGTTTCATACTTTTTATTCTTGACACTATTGATTATTATTATTAGACTAGACTCTGTAATCCATCAGATTTTGTCTTGTGATTCTATCATTGTCTCATTCGCATTGGCATGCTCCAGGTCAAAGTTTGCTGAAATGTCTGCAGCTACCACTGCATCTATAAATTGTGTCAGAGACAGAAAACACTACAATACAATGCTATATTACATATTGTTTGGTCTGGAATCATTGAGATTTTGGGAGGAAGAAAAAAAAAAGTTAAATCAGCTGGGTTAAATCATGCCTGTGCATGTGGCTTTTTAATTCCAGCTTTAATCTAGATTACATCAACATCTGGCATGTCCCTGTTTCCCTCCTCCTTGGCCCCCATTGTGCATGTTTTAAGAAAAAAGGAAAAAGAAAAAATTATGATGACTTTGATAAGCCTAAAGGCCACACCGGGATTTAACAGATAAGGAGAAGGATTGATCAATCTAACATTTAAAGATGCAACATTAAGGAGAACAACTTTGGTTGCTCTAAAATGCCAGACTTTAAAGCTGTTGCTTTGTGGAGAGGCATGGCATCCTTCAAGCGTGGAGTAATTGTGCACATAAATAAAACAGTGATGTAACATGGGGATATTCACTAAATTCACAGAATACTTATCTGCGTGTCTGGCTGAGACATCTGTTTCTGTTTCTTCTTCCATCATAAAATTTCAGCGACAGGACTCTGATTGAGCATCCCCGGCGAGCCAAAGAGATTAGAGCGTCATACCCAGAACAAACCAAAAAACACTTGAGCCCAGAAAATGGATTTCCCTTGGATTACTAGAAGAGCTTTTATTTTGAGCGTTACAAAGTACATTTCATGGTTGTTAGTGCTCACTCTCTTTCAATCACACACCCTCCATCCCCAACACAAATACTCCTTTTTCATCTGTATCTCTTCATTTCTGTGATTGTATGAAGAAAAAAAAATCAATCTGCATTATTTTGAACACAATTAACTTGATGTTTATACTAGAGAAAGGAGAAACTATCACTTCTTTATTTAATCCAAGCATTTGAACATACATAAGAGATATAGCTATACATCATATATGTGTCAAACTATGAGTTTGTTTTCTCAAATCTTGGCTTCGCGCTTCTCAAAAAACAAATGAAGAGGTGCACTTCTTTGCATTCATGGCTGAAAAGTAGAGTAAATAGATGAGAGATATTTTGAGATTATATTGTAAGCAAGATATCAAAAAAGTAACAATGAACAAAAAGTCGCACTCTGGCTTATATGTATTTTCACAGTGGAAGGAAAAGCAACTTTGGATTTAATATTGCATGTTTATGGAAGCAGCGTAGAACTAATATTGCTGCAGAGGCCTTCTGGTCAGACAACGAGGACTGTTCAATTTAAAGGGTTGTATGTCCTTCAGTTTCTGTGCAGCCTACTCAACACCATGATGAGCCAATGAAATAGCTTTTGTTTGATCTTTTTGTATCCAACACAATGCATGTGCTGTCAGATATGGACTGTGAAGGCTTTGGAGCCCAAAAGTTGCTTGTCAGTACTTTAGTTGAATGACACACAAAGATTGATGGACTCGTATCTTCATGGAAGTTTAGCACTGAGTCACTCAGAAAGCTGCTGCTGGAAGGCTGTGATTATTGTTTCCTGCAGCCTCGCCCTCTTTCCCGAGCAGAGCCAGAGACTCCAGTGAGTGCTCTCTGTCCTTGTCTAGATGTAATCCCAGTGCAGATGGAGCTGAATCCTCCTTCCCAGCTCCACCTCCCTCCTCCTGCAGATCACTTGTGGCAGCAGCAGCTGCAGCAGCCGCACATTCCTCTTTGAACAGTCGGTCATGCTCCATCTTGAGCTCTTGGTAGGAGCGGGAAAACATGTGAAAGATAGAGGTAGCAGGGAAGGCCATGATGAGGATCCCACTGAGGATGCTGCTCAGTGCTACGACTTGTCCTGGAATAGATCTCGGTACCATGTCACCGTAGCCTACAGTCGTCATGGAGATAATGGCCCACCAGTAGGATGCAGGGATACTACTGAAGTCATGGGTGCCTGTAAGCTCGCTTTCAGCTAGGTGGACCAGAGGGGAGAACAGGGTGACGGCCACACAAAGGAAGAGCAAAAGGAGGCCAAACTCCCGGGTGCTGCGCCTGACCGTCAGTCCTAGCGTCTGCAGGCCGAGAGAGTGGCGAGCCAGTCGCATCACGTAGAGAATCCTCAGTGCCCGCAGGATCCTCAGCACCAGACCCAGCTTGTCCAAGTAGCCTGTACCTCCACCTGGCCTCTCATGCCTCAAGGCTGGATCCTCCTCTTTCACCACGAGCGAAACATAGTAGGGCAGAATGGCCATGGCATCAATAATGTTGAGGGGTCCACGTAGGAAGTCCAGCTTACTGCGGGCCTGAATGAAACGCAGGATGAACTCCAGGGAGAACCAGGCCACACACACCGTCTCTATGATGAACATGTTGTAGCATTTGGTGGAACACTCGCCCTGAGGTGGAACGAGACAGGAATGGGTTCAGTGGAGAGGAAGGGGAGACAGAGAGATTGAGGATAAGGGAGCAAGACAGATGGGGAGGGAAGCATGGGAAGATGGAGGGAACACAAAAATCCTGAGGTCAGATAATCATCAGTGATAATCATTAATAAATCATGAGTTACAGTCACTTAGTAAAAGCTACTGCTGCTGGAGAGATAGGCGGTACAGTAACACAAACTATCAATTACTTCTTTCTGGAAGACTACAGAGATTAAGAGAGAGGGAGATGTGGCAAAACACTATTGCCCTCAAACAGTACAATCAAGAAAGAGAAATGAAACAATGAAAGCTTTAAGTAAGAATATAGGGAGGGTTACACTGTGGTGAGGTCGTCTTCAACATTTCATGCCATAAAAGCTATCTGTCAGTGTACGGAGCGGTCTTTATTCCACCTCCTCACACTCCACGTCTCAATGTGATAATGCAGCTTTACTGCAACTAAAATAACATCTATTTTGTGAAATCATCACACATTTACAGAGAAAAAAACAAACGAAAAAAACTTGTAGTTTAGATTAAAACCTTTGTCACATTAATTTTGTTCATAGAGAGAAAGAAAATCCACTCCTCGGTGTCTTTCAGAAACATTGACAATTGATCTCCAGAGTCAAATGTAATTTTTGACTGACACATCCACCCACCTAAAACACGACCCGCCCTCTTGGCTCCACATATTGTTATTTTCCTGAATATAAATGTCGCAGCAGTTTGCAGAAAGAAGTGATGCAGTTATTATTCTTATAAAAGGACAGTTTCTTCAGGCCATAACATGTCCATATCTGGATTTTCTGTCTGCAAATGTGAGCTAGTGGTAAATTCCAAGCTTCAGGCGTCAAACACAATAAATCCATTTCTTTTTACAGTATGCAGGTTTTTCTTCACAAGAACCTTCTTGTTGATTTGAATATAAAAAGGAAAAAGGGCTGACAAGAATAACATGCTGACCACACAACTTGACATCCCTTGTTAAGGTGGACATTGTCTGAGTCGGCCTCTGCTTTCAGCTTCTCCTCATTTTCTCCGCTTGTCTCATCCTTTTGACATTTATCTTTCTGGGATTTGTCTCAACTATTTCTTTCCCAGCTCATCCTTTTCTCCCCTCTTGCCGCCCTCTCCTTTCTCTTCCTGCCTCTCTCTCCACCTTCTCATCACTCATTCTGTTTCCTCTCCCATCACCCTCTCCGGACTCTCCGCTCCTTCACACTGCTCTCTTTCAACATTAAAACCTTCATTCATTCAGGGAGCCTCTAAGTGAAACACATCTCCTTCCACAACCTCTCCATGCATGTGCATCCTTCACACAAGTGTCCCATTCCTCCTTCTCTCATTTATCACATGTGCCCTCAATGCCTTTTCCATTTACCCTCATGCCAATGTGACTTTTAACCCTTTATTTCATCTCTGCAGAGCGACGTGTGTTTGCATAGTTATTGTTGTTATTGCGATGTTCACACTTTTGAACATCACTGTGTGCGTCCAGGCTACATCACACTGATGATAACAGACAGAGGTCAAATATGTTTGAATATATTCATGACAAGAGTCCCTCCAACAGTTATTCACTTCTTACTTGCCACATGCTGTTTTTAGACTTGGCCAGGAACCCTTTGTGTCACATTTGAATACTTGGACACCCAATTAGACTGTAGTACCAACTTACAGGGTTGTGATTTACAGCTGCATCTTACAAGCCAAGAATTATTTATGACCAAGGAAGTCCACATTTAGAGGCTGAAGATCTGCTGGACCACTTGAGCCCCATCACATCCTATTTTGGACATTATTGTTGTACTATCACATGTTACTCACATCCAAAGAGGTTCCCCTTCATTTTCTGGGTCACCATGGCAACAACACTAGCTGAGCGCACTTGATCACCATATAAAGATGACCATGTTGTTTTTCTTGTTAGGTCCTTGCAAGGTTTTTGAGAACATTTTTAGTTTTCAAGCACATGAAACACTCATGTTGCTATAACCGGAAACTTTTAGACATGTTAACATTAGAATATTTTATGATTTAGTTAGAATCTGGTTACTTTGAATATTTATTTTAGCACATTTTCTTTGTATTTATATTATGCATAAGTGAGACTTTCTGAGTAACAGGCTGTTCTTTGATAAAGTCCTAAAGTGTAAATGATTGCAGAAACCTTTACATTGCCTTTGGTGTCAACCAACTCAGGTAATATCTGGATCTGCAGTTCAGCACTCCACCCTGCATGTGCCGAAGAGTAAGTCTCATATGTAATGCCTGGTATGTAGATAGCATGCGTTCCATCCATCCACCCGTTATCTATACTTGTTAATTCCTGTGCAGGGTCACGGGGGTCTGCTGGAGCCTGTCCCAGCTCCCTCTGGGTGAAGGCAGGGGTACACCCTGGACAGGCTGCAGGCATGCACTGCATTAAAAATGAATGAACTAATTTTAAAAAGTTAAAAGTCTTTTGATGTACTAGATTTATTGTTTGTGGTATTTATTTTGAATCAATGTACATGGAAAGAGTTTGTAGCGCAACATTTATCAGTTCAGCAGTCCACACACTGAAGAGAGATCATGTTTTCAAATGAATGGTGCGTAATTTCTCCAGAGGTGGACTGCCTGGGGAATATTTGTTCCTTAAGCAGAGGACATCTAAAAGAGAAAAAGACAGATTCAATAGTCTGAAAGTCCTGCTCTTTAGAAATACAACTTCAATAAATCATGCCTAAATATTAACCTTTACACTTTTCATCAGTCTTACCTGCAATCTTTATACTTTTTGCCTCAGATGACCAGCCCTCCTGAGACTGGCTGGCTGTCCAGTATTAATCTTTAAGACACTCGCTGCCCACGGATGATATGTCAAGCCTGTCTCATCCACTTTTCAACAATCTTCCCCCCCCCTTTACCGTGTGCTCTCTCTGACATTACGGTCATCAAAGCTCTTGTGATTCTGTTCTCACTGTCTGCAGAATACACCATCTGTTACAGCTGCAAGATGTCCCTTTTCAAAACACACACAGTCACACACATATAACAACCTCTCACAATACCAACAATTTCCCTGACCTTATCTCCTCTGTGTGATTCTCTGAGGAACTAATGGCTGTGAAAGCACATTTTAGCACAGACACTGTTCATCCCTGCAGCTGTCTCATATGGGGTTTCACGTTATCACTGGTATTAACGTATGTCAATGTCAAACAAAGGCAAAGATAGCAAAAAAAAAAAAAAAAAAGAGAGAGAGGGTCATTGTAAATGACAGGGTAAGTGAGCAAGCTGGGACCAGCTATTCTTTTTATGTAAATGTGAATTTGAATTTCAGTGACACATTATAGTGTCTCAAAGATAAATGAGAAGCGCTAACTTTCCACTTCAAATCCAAAAATTACAAAGCTGCCATTGTCAGATTTAAAGTGGATTGTTTGCAATCCTCTAGAAAGGTTAGAAGAGATGTAAAGAGAACATTATTTTCTGATATTCACTTCTGGTTGTAATTTGATGAGCAGTTTGAGATGTGGCCTTATACTAAAAGGAATAATAAACTACAACATCATCATCTGAAATTACTAAATGTATTAGTAATGAAACCTAATTATATATGATTAAGCTAATAACCCTCAAGTAATTAAAGTTTGCTTTTTTTAAATAAAGGCAGATATTAGGTAATCTGAGTATGTGAAGATTTTTCTGTAGTCTTCTTTGATTTTGATTTTTTCCTCCTGCCTATATGTATTTTTATGTTTAATTGTTTTGTTTTTATTGTGCTTTCTATTATGATGATAAATTCATCCATCCATTAACTTTTGCTTATCCGTATTCAACCTAAGCAGAGACAGCAAGCCCTCCCTCTACCTCAGCTACCTCTTCCAGCTCTTTTTAAGAGGTTACGTAACTACTACCAAAGTGTTTCCGGGCCAGAGATATAATCTGCAGCGTGTCCTAGGTGTGCCATACACAGTGCGATCCATCATTTAGCAGCACAAGTGTTCTCCCAATCTAATATTCAAACAAAAGTTTGCAAATACTGTCATCACACTGTGCCATTGGAATAACAGACTTCTGCTTGTCGTTAGAAGTTCATACAATGTTGATCCAATACTATAATTCACTGTTACTGGGGAAATGCAACCCAGATACTGGGACAATCCCAGCTGTTTGTTCTCAGTGAGGTGCATCAGTGAAGCCATCACGAAAGGCCAAACTTCTTAACCTCTCCCTAAAGGAGCTTTCAGATCCCGTGGAAAGAACTTCTGTAATCTTCACCTTTTTGTCACTGTCCATAATTCATAGTCATACATGAGGGTAGGAACATAGATTGACAGCTAACAGAGACCCTTGCCTTTTGACTCAACTCCCTACTCACAGAACAAGTACAGAAAGTGGTTTACCGCAGATGTACCAATCTGCCTGTTGACGTCTGCCTCCATTCTTCCACCTCTCGTAATCAAGACCTTAAGATACTTTAATTCCTCCAGACAACACCTTACTCCCAACTTGTAGAGGTTATTTCACCCTTTTTGGACTGAGAACCATGGCCTTAAACTTGGAGGTGCTTATCCTAATGTGCCCTGCCTCATACTCAGCTGCATTATGATAGCAAATAACAGGATAAATATACTACATTATTCAGTTGTCAGGCTGTCTGCTTGTCCCCGTGTTTCTTACTCTGCTTCTATCCTTGCTCTGAACTTTTATCCAAGGCAACTGTTTGCTTGTGTGAGTGAAGGGCAACAGGCTTTAGCGCAATTAGAAACTCTGATGTAAGCACTGGATGATAAACCTCATAAAAGAAAGGATTAAAGTTAGAAGAACCACTTAAGCACCCATATTATAGAGCTTAAATAGCTGGATTCAGACCAAGAAGACTGTCTGTAGGCATCTGCTAATGACTTCAACTTGATTTGGGAAAATTTTGTTGAGTTCATTGTGTAAAGGGTCATGCCGGCCTAAGAGGGGGACAGAGGGGTCAATTGTCCTTGGTCCATGATAGAAAAGGGGGACCCCTCCAACCATTACATCATCAAGAGGAATCATTTTTCAAAATAGACCAATTTGTGGGGAAAAATAGGTAACATGTGAGTTAAATAAAAGGTTTTGTGTTGTTTTTTTTTTCTTGACATAATGGTCAAGAGCACCACCTCCAGCACCATACTGGTTTGGCTATTGACACAACTTATAACTTTGTCTTCATTTAGCCCACTTGAGTAAAATATCAGTGTGTCAGGCTAGCAGAAGGCATAAGTGTGGTGCACAGAAAAGAAAAGAGAAGAGAAGGAGAGAAGAAGAAAGTAGAGGCTTGAGGGATTTAATTACAAAATATTTTTAAAATGTGATGATGAGGCTGGAACAAGTACAGTGTGGACGAAAGCACCAGTAACATCGATCTAGAGAAACATAAGACCTAGCGCAACAATTAATGTTTACCGGCCTTGTAACGTTACCTAACTGATTAGCCAGTGCTTGCATTGTAAAATCTTTGATTTGCAATTTTTATGTTTTTAGCTTCAGATTGCATTTTTTCAGGTCTATGTTGTTGATCCTGATTTGGCGTGGAGGGCAGGATATCACTACTGACGAGGCTGAGAACCTCTCTCAATCACCTTTCCTCTAGCACTTTCTTTTCACCACTTTCACTTGATAGACAGTGAAAAATTGACTTGGGTGACAAAGTTACATTTAGCAAGCTCTTTAGACTGCACTTGGGACCAATCACAATATAAAGCAATGATATTTGACAGATTTTGCCCTACAACAACTACAGTTAAGACTTTAAAACTTCTCATGTCCACATACAGGTATTGAATGCAGCATGAACGTAGACTCTACCACAGGTAGCCTGGAAGGAAAATAGATGGATCTTTGTGAAACAGTTCAGTTAAAGATGGAGACAGAGCCAAAAGTCCTAAAAAAGACAATCTTCCAACAATCTACTTTCTAATTTCATACGGATTTTATACAGATGTGTAAATTGTAGAAGTGTCTGCAGTATTCTCCAAGAAAAAATAAATCTTCAAATAGCTCAACTTGATTACTCAAGACATCAACCAGAATCCAGAATCCTTAGGGATAATTTGATAGACCAGATATAGAGCGAAGGAAAAAAAATGGTATGGAAAACTCCTGTCAGTCAGTGGACTGCTTATTTTTTTCTCTCTTTGAAATAGATCAGCATGAGTTGAGCTTGCTCATATAGCTCACATACATGAAACCCTACAGTTCAAAGAGCTGTCAGCATAAATGCACTAAGGACAAATGAAAGAGGGAATAAAAGACAGAGAAGGAAAGAGTGAGATTGAGGTTCTGACAAGTTTTGCAAGAGCTTTAAAATCTACATCAGCACAAGGGTTAGGGGACAGAACTTAGGGAAAGAATTCACTAGCTTTGGAAAAAAAAATCCTAAAGAAATCAACTAGATCTGAATAATTTATACTCCAATAGTATCTAGAACACACAGTGCCAGTACTAATTATGATACAGTAGTCATCCACTTAACATGTACTCTAGGCATTTAAAGTATTTGTTTTTCAATGGTTCTCATTTGACTGGGTGAATCTGTTGTTTTCTTTGAAGTTCTTCTTTTTCCTTAAGTGCAGATTTAGTAATGGTTTGAAGTGAGTGCAGTGGTAATTACTCGTATTGAAAAGTGTACGTGTCTTGTTGGTAATTCATTCCATCTGGCTATCCTGCCTAGTGCTTCAAAAAGAATAAAACAGCTGAAGGTTACAACATGCCTCAGCTAAAGAAGATAAACCCCCTATTTAGAAGCAGATGCTTGAGGGGAAATTAAAAAAAAAAAAGAAGAAAAAAAAAAGATGGAGAGTAGGTTCAGTAGTTGAGATTGCATCATCATCAGCCCTACAGCACGATATACAATCAGCTTATCTTTTCAGAGCTGGCCTCCTCTCTAGGTGCTTGAAAAAAAAGAAAGAAAAAAAAAACAGTTATACTTGCTCTCACCTTGCTGGATTGAAGCCAAGGGCCAGTGCTTCTGGCAGATAATGGCCTGACTCTGTGATCAGGACATGCACTACAGGTTAAATTCCAGATTAGTTACTAATTTTTCAGTTTTAAAAAAAATTAGCAACCTATCCAAGATAATTTGAAAAACCAACTCTAATTCATTTTCACTTAAATAGTTGACAGGTAGGAATACCTTTGCATGACTGCATGTGAGAGAAGGCATCTAGCAAAGCTTTGCATGAAAGCTTTAAGGATTTCCTCTGCAACCCACACCGTACATCCCATCTCCTCAACCCAGAAATTACAGTCCCAGTAATTACAGAACTCTAATTAAGCCAGTGTTGGCAGAGAATGGGAGAGGCATGCTCCCATGACATTTCTTCAACAAGAAAAATGATATTCTGTATTTAGCTGGGGTTTGGAGAAAATGTGGCAGAATAATGGATATGGTGGTTTGAAGAGGGTGCAGCCCCTGTGCTACCATCGTCTAATGAGTATCACATTTTATTTTGTATGACCACTATAATACATGAAGACAAATCATCTGTCAGATCAAAGGGCAAAACAACAATATTAATCTAGCTTAATACAGAAAAATTATATAGCTTGATCAAAATGAAAGTGACATTTCATTAATGGATCCTCTGAGATGTCCATCAATAGTGCAGGAAAACAGCTCAATATATGCGGTGGAGAGACAAAACCAGTCAAATACAAATATAAACAAAGTGTTTTAGTTATAGATAAATGAACTAAATATACTAGCACAAAGGATCAAGGTTGATTGGAATCTGTTGTATCTAGAATGTGTGGAATGTGAAATTGTTTGTTTGAAAGCCTTTTTTTTTTTAATTTTATTTATTTAAAAAGGATAACTAAACACATATTGCAGTTTTACATGCAGAAACACAAACAGATGTTGATTGAGCCGATTTACCTGTTGTAAACACTGTTGTCCCCTCTAATTCCTAAAATGCTTTGTATTTAACCGTACAGGGTCACACATTTTGGTTCACAGTCAGACTGCATACTTGTGTGCTGGAAAATGTTTTTATGGTAAATGGACTGTGATTATAAAGCACTTTTTTTAGCCTTGTTGATCACTCAAAGCACTTCTACGCTACAAGCCACATTCAGCTTTCGATACAGTATTTTCTTAGTCCACAGAGATCTACACAGATGTCTTTTTCTTTTGAGTCTACTGACTGCTTTGTTCAGTCATACACACAATCATACACTAATGAATATAGCTGGAGGCCATGAAGGGTGCAGTGTTGCACCTACGACAATGTGTCACTTGACACATGGACTGCGAGGTCAGGAATCAAACCACTGACTCCTCAGCCAACTGGGTCAAAACGCCCCCCATGGTTACATATAATTTATGTATTGTGTTTTTTTGTCGTTTTTTTATTCTAACACTTTCCTTAATATTTATCATCTAGATTTTATCTGGATTAGCTCTGTTTAACATAACAGTGAGCAAACTCGTGCTTTGTTACCAATTGGACCTCAGGCTGATTATGAGTGATTTTAAATATTTAGAAGAAGGTATGGGTCAGACTTCCAGTCAGACTGAAGCATTCAGGTTAATAACTTTGTGATCATTGCGTCTTCTATGAAAACCTTTTATTTTTATTTAAATTAAATAAATAAATAAGTAGATACAATTGTCATGCCTGGTCTGTGTGTGTGTGGTCTTTGTTCTGTTTTATTTTTGTCGTCACCGTCAGTCACTGTCTCGTTGTCAGCTTTACTTTCCTGTCTTCGTCGTAATTGTTTTCACCTGTGCATCATTGTCATCCCCGCTGTTTAGTGTATTTATACCCCAGTCTTTGTCTAGCTTGTTGCATGTTCGTCCTGTCATTTTGTCAGTCGTCCAAGCCTCTTATTCACGTCTTGTTATCACGTTGATTCCCATTATCTGTTCCTCAACCAGAGAATTTTGCCTTCCTGGGTACCAGGCCCTGACCGATTAAACTGTTCTGTCTGAGTCGTGCTTTTGAATCCACTATGTCGGAGTATGATAAAAATAAATAAAATTCTTGTAGTTTAAACAGACAACAACTCTAACTCTGGCCGAGACAAATAGACAAGACTTCAAATATTAACATTCTTGCAAAGAAGTAACTAATTCTTCATCTCAATACTATTCACAACACTAAATACTCTGAGTGAACTAATAAATTAGGCACATCTCTGAGAAAGGTTTACAGATTTCTTTTTTGCGTGTTACTTATGTCTTCAGTATGCTGTGCAGACCAGCTTCATAAGTACACAAGCACAGTCAAAGGAGAATAGACGAAAGGTTGACAGTGAAAACAGAAAATCTGATACCTGATGGCTGATGAATATGCACATAAATGTGGAAGGCAGTCCCATGTGCCCGATCTGTTTGCTGAATAAAGAATATAACTTAGGCGCTTCAAGATGAGCCACACTAATATTGATAAGGTCTATCCACCAGGTTCAGATGCTCGCCAGATAAAAATAAAAACATTAATCCTGAACTATCAGCCAAGCTCTGCGGTCTTCTCCCATACCTGCACTCTGCAGCAGTGGGCCATCTGCATTGCATGGATACTCATACAAAAGCAGTGGCCATTCACTGATGCCAAAACACTGATTGCAAACTTGGCACTGTTGATGGGGTGGTAACATAACAAAATGAAACAGGATACCCCAGCTAATACAACAGCAACAAGAAGGGTGGTGGTTTTAACAAAAAATGGTTTTTGAAACTCTTCTTACTCGACTGAGGAAAGCTGAATTTATGTACCTGGCTGAATCACCACATGGATATAACAGAAGTTTGTCTGTGTACAGTTTTTTGATGGTGACTGTTTTAAAGAGGGTATATTGGGCCTAATACCACTGGAAGGACATACAATGGGAAAAAAAAAATAAAATTGTAGTGGTGCTCTATGTCAATTGTATATTCTATATGAAAGTAATAGCATAGGGCAATGTCCGATCCATAAGCCACAGGCTTCCGACAGTTTGGCCCACAGGAAAATACAGTTAAATAGCGCTGTCCTACAGGCTTGGAGGTAAAGTTACTTTTGCAGCACCATCTTAGATTTACTTGTGATCAGTGTCTTGCTTGGTCACTCTTGGATTTCTCTTCTGCCATTTCTTTCCTGAGTCTCTTAGTTGCCTCTGTGCTCTCTGATGCCCACTGCAGATCTCTGAGGTAGTCTCATCAATGTTGATGTGTAACATAGCACCATAAAGCCAGTTTATTTATTTTATTATTATTATTTTTTCATGGTAGTGGGTATTGGACCATAAGAGCAACACAAAGCTTCCAAAAAGTATTGAAATATTCTTTAACTTTCTGAACATGGAAAACCTCTTTGTCCCATTTTAAGAAGTTGTTGCAGAGTAATGGAAAAAAAACAACTGACTGGACTATAATAATGCTCTATTTATATGAAAGATAAAAATAAGCATATGATAATGTTTCTCTCCTTCACAATTTGTATGAACATTATTTGTAATACACAAGGTGGATAACAAACATTATTAAGGTACAATAATAAATACGAGAGAGCTTATCATATGCTTATTTTTATCTTTCAAGA
>JBAMYA010000021.1:14882052-14904638 GCA_037176975.1 Arrhamphus sclerolepis | reverse complement strand
CCCCCCCCCCCCCCCCCCCCCCCCCCCCCCCCCCCCCCCCCCCCCCCCCCCCCCCCCCCCCCCCCCCCCTCCATGGTTGGTTTAGTCTATACACCTACTCTCACAGTTTCTTTTAACAAAACTCCTCAATTCACTCCTTGTGCTTTTAAGAGAAAAAAAAAAAGACCTAATCTTCTTTGAAACATCACAGGGCACATGATCGGTCTCCCTATTTCAAGTCTTTAAAACAGAATATGAAATCCCACACCCGTGCACTCTCCATCATCAAAAGTCCAGGCAGGTTCTGTGGTTCAGTAAGATTATTGACAAGTCTCCGCTTGAGAAGCAGTGAATAGTCAATCAGATAACTCATGGGCTGATGCTTAAGTCACACAGACTATGACTCTGTTGTCCTTCTCTCCTCCAGACACTTCTGACTGATGGACTGGGATGTAATTATATTGAGCAGCAAATCCCACATCAATTTATGGCATTAAGGACATAAAACGGCCATTTCAATTACACCCCAGGCCACAATGAGACTGAGTTAGAGAAGGAGAGCAGATCTGATGAGACTCTCTGAAAATATCTTGTCACCTAGTGAGAATATGAAAGGCATGAATCCAGGAGATTCACGGTGACATTAAAACACTTATGCAGAGGAGATTGATGAAAATGAATGCAGATAAAATTGCATCAGAATCTCTACAGAAAGAAAATACTGTATGTGCAAATACAATTAGTGCTTGTGGTGAATCTTTGACATTTGAACAATGGGAAGATGTAAACTCAGGCAGGACCTGCTTTCAACTGCATGCACTCTGCTCTTTCTAGTTTAAACACTGTTGCTCTGATTTTCACCCTAGAATGTAACAGAGGCGGTAGCTGGGTTAGAACAATTTTCATGATAAAGACGTTCATCATTTCATCGAGAAAGCAAGCCTGCCCTAAACGTTACAGTACATCAAAGTTAATCTGTAATGCAACGAGAGTAAATCCTGTTCCTCCAGTCTTTATTTTAATCTCAAACACTCAAACCTCGGCTGCCTCGCCTCATAAATATTTCCCTGTTTTAACATAAACATCTAAGTACTGATCCTGTCCTATGAAAACAGAGGCCATGAACTCTCTTTTGGTTCCTAATCCCCATCTCTTCTCACATGCTGTCTAACAAAAGACCAAAGGTTACCTTAACTCTGGAATGTTCCATTAAGTAACATAAAGACCTGCTAAGCACCAAATTATTTTTAATTACATAAAATCTTGGTTTAGATTAGTGTGATAATTGAATTACCTGAAATGCCCTTTTCAAAGATGGAGGAATGAAAAAAATACATTTTGTCCATAGTGATATAGCTTTATGAGGTTAGTTGAGGACAGACCGAAACACAAAAGCAGGAAGGGAATGAAAAGTTTATTTCTTGGTTTTTACTGTCAGAATATTAAAATCATCTGATCATCAATTCAATTGTCTCTTCACACCATTTTTCCCCTCTTTCTCCCATTACCCAAATTTTGTATTTTTTTTAAATGTGATCTTTTCTTTTATATTCATTATTCAAACAGAGGCAGGTAGAGAGCCATGATGAATAGTGAGTTGACAAGAGAATTTTGGTTAATTCCAACACAAAGCAAACCGGAGACAGAAACCACAGGGCCCTGTGAATTAAAAATGACAGGAATCCTGCTGGTCCTGTCTGGGCCTACTTACTTGCTGGATTTCCTAGGCCAATGCTGCAGCTGGAGTTCAGGGGAATAGATGGATACTCATGCAGAGAGAAAAACGTGAACAAAGGAGATGTACTTTTATTTTCCACTTGTGGATGGAGCTGCCATCCTCTCTCCGTCATGGAGAAGAGAGACAAAAACAGATTCTTGGATGAAAATGCACACACTGTGATGTCTCAACAACTGCCCCCGAACAGGGTACGAGCTATCAGACACAATCCTGCACATCTAAGTTCATTTTATAAGATATATGATTTTCACATGACACAATCAAATATAGGCAGCAAGAGCAAGTTTTCCAAAGCTCCATAGCAGTCCACATCAATCACTCATGATGACAGGGGTGTCAGAGAGTGTGTGGAGTGATGGGTATATACGTGGTTTGAAAATGTCAGCTGGCCCCTGAGCTGTGAAAGTCTGATTTTACTCATTGAACTTTTAGTGCCTCCATGTTATCTGCTCACATTATGAGCAAGAAAACCTGCTCAATAATAACAGAGAAAGTGCAACCTTGATGCCATACATCAGTAAATGTAATTCCTATAAGTCTTTGGTTCTGCTTTTGTTTGAGCCTGGTCATTGCTCAGAAAACAGTCAGAGACTAGCTTTGCCATAGTGGAATAAAAAGAAAGAATAAAATGATAGAAATAGATAAAGTAAGTATGGACCTACACCCGGACTCAGGTTGACAGAAAAGTTAATCGCTTCTAAGATGAGCCATGCTAATCTGTCGATCATCACCCAAAACCATCCATAACTCTGTGAGTAATCTGGCGAACAAACGACAAACAAACCACTAAACTAAAGCCAAAAAACCTACAATAGCACATGACAGAACACTGATGTTTTGGGGTTTTTTTCTGTCCCTTCTAATTCTCAGAAATTTCATTATCCTGCAAAATGTCCAAATAAAAAAGTATTACACAATCCTGCAGGTTTACAAGCACCCAAGAGGCACTGGCTCTTTCATCTGTCCTTTCATGACTCACTGAAGTACGAGCCTGGACTGGACTTAAAGTCTTTCTTCAGGTTTGAAACTCATCAAGCAGTATGCAACCACGCTCTCATCCAACTTCCCAAATTCTAAGAATCACACTCTGCTGTATGAGATCCTCTTGTTTGAGCTCCACTTTGCAAACAAATAGAAATTTTTTTATTTACTTATTTTTTCAGTATGTTTTTTTTTTTTTCTTCAAAGAAATATTGGAATGGATATACATTTTGTCCCTCTTTGGTGTATAACATCATCAAATAATTCAAAGAAACCTGAGAAAGTTTTGTGCATTGGGGAGGGGGGGGCTCCATCCTAAATTGGACACCCATTATCTCCAATCCCTCAGACAGCATAATGAGCTGTAATTTATATGGAGAATATGACCACATGGTCAAGCTGTTCCTTTTGGAAACTTTTGTGAGGCTACATTCACAAATAAACGTTTATTGTATCAAATACAGATCTTATGTCAACCTTGCCCAGAGGTGGTGTCAGCTTCTCTGGACTCAGAGGCATCTGGGCTGGACCATCACAGAGCGGAGAGCTGAATTCTAACCTGGAAAGTCACACATCAAACCATGATGAATGGTTGTAGGAAATGTGCTTCCGATTACAGGAAAAACTGATCATCCAGACCTTTATCAGCACCGAGTCCAAAAAGCCAAGTTTCATGCCAGAAGATTTTGACGGGGTGGAGAGAACCTCTCTACCTCACTT
Organism: Arrhamphus sclerolepis; assembly: GCA_037176975.1. Lineage (NCBI taxonomy): Eukaryota > Metazoa > Chordata > Actinopteri > Beloniformes > Hemiramphidae > Arrhamphus > Arrhamphus sclerolepis. The sequence goes on along the minus strand of JBAMYA010000021.1, from coordinate 14,901,220 downwards.
CTCCACCCAATTCCAGAGGCTGTTTCTCTTCTAAGATGCAGAGCAATGCAAATGCAAATCTATAGACAAATTACTCTTAATAACCCTAAAAGCAAAACATATAGCGCCAGAGAACAAAGGGCCACAAACCAAACTGAACCCCAGTGTTTGCATTTCACACATCTGCAGTTTAGTTGCTACAGCTGCACTTAAAATATGACTTCTGAAATAACATAACTGCCAGCTGGCAGTTTGTAGACTTATACATGTGTAAATTTGTATATTAACAAATAAAATCCAGTTGACAAAAGGAAGCATGAAATAACTTGGATTCTATTGCTTCCAAACTTTTTTTGATTTGACTTGTGTTCCTTAACTGGCAGTTCTATATGTTGTTCTTACCCTTGATTCATAATAGATGCTGGCTTGTACCCTGGTTACACAGGTTCGAAGGATTCAATTTGTTTTTACGTACTGAATGAACTATACTGTGATCTATAATTCAGCTTAAACTGACAGCAACAGCCTTTTGATTCCCGTCATATAGTGCCAGAACAAAGGTGGGCTCACTGAAGAGAAGCCATGGACCATAAGAAAAGATTTTCTTTAACTTCTCATAGGACAAGGTCACAACGATGGTGAGATTGAAGACAGGCAGCTTTGCATTATACAGTTGGTTAAATAATGAGTTAACAAAGCCAATCACAGCTTTGTGGTGTGTTGCTGCCACACTGAATGTGGGCTGGCAGAAAGACAAAAAAGAATAAATAAATAAAAGAAATTGACTCCAAAGTATATAACACCTTGTATCTGTTGTTTAATTCCTGATGCCTTTAGCTGATAATCCATTGGATTAGTTGGTTGATTCATGAAGCTAGTGCAAAGTTCACTACATGCATGGATGTGGATTTGTTCCCAAAATAATAAAACCAACAGAGATCACATGTGTAACTTTAGACTTTGGCAATAGATAAGGCAAATTTCTGCACCAAAGTACGGTTTTACAAATGTAGATACCCGATGTCTCTAGAGTGTTCCTTCAGCAGTGACTATCTGTGTACACATACAGCCTGAATCTTCTTGTAATTCACACCATAGGGAGAGATGGACTACCTTCATCCTCATGCAGGGCTTCACAGACAAGGAAGCCCTCTGTAAATGTAGAACAAGATAAATCCAGCACATCTGCACATGTAATTTAATTTATGTGGTAGAAAACCGTACATAACTGAGCAGTGGATACGCCATGGTTTGGTTTTTGTTCGAGGCAAAACACAAGACCAGAGAGGAACTGTTTCATTATTCAAAGAGAGCGGTATCAGTTACAGTGGATGAGTTTGTTATGTTTGGATGTACATGCAGAGGGATATAACTGGCAGTGCGTGCACGTGGGCGTTTTTATATGTGCAAATTTCTACAACTCTAAGTGTGGCTACTGATGCAAATTTGAGTGGATATCTCTTGCATGAATAAGATGCAGTATGCCCATTTCATTATTCGGATATTGGACAGACCTCAGTGAGCAGCTCGGGCTTCATTATCCCATGCTGCTATGGGTAGATACAGATCACAGGACATACAGTACACAGCAGCATCCCACAGGGATATTCAACACAGTGTGCTGACAGGCACTCATATATTACACAATGCGACTTTTCTTTTTGATCTTTAGAGTGCCTATGTTGATATGAAATAAATGATATGGGTCTTTCTTGTAACTAACATTGTGTTCACTGTACAACCCCAATTTCAAAAAAGTGTAAAATGTAAAAAACAAAAACAGAATGAAATGATTTGCAATTCATCATGAACCTATATTTTATTCCCAATATAACATAAAGGACATACTGGATGTTGAAACCAATATTTTACCAATTCATGGAAAATATTAGCTCATTTTGACTTTGATGGCAGCAACATACCTCAAAAAAACAGGCGGTGAGTACAATTGTGTATCATCTGCTCTTTTTTTTATACAATTGTTTGTAAATGTGTGCATCTTGTTTGATGCAGGATTCAAACTGCCAAACAGTCCTGGGCCTTCATTGCTGGATTTTTCATTTTAAAATGTGCCAAATGTTTTCTGTTGGTGAAAAGTCTGGACAGTGGGCAGACCAGTTCAGCACCCGGACGGCCATGCTGTTGTGATGGATGCTGTACGTGGTTTAGCATTATCTTGCTGAAATATTCCTTCTTGAAAGAAACGTTTTCTGGATGGGAGCAAATGTTACTCTAAAGCTTTGATGTACTTGTCAGCATTGATGGTGCCTTTCCAGATGTGTAAGCTGCCCACCTTAGACACTGAATCCCCATACCATCAGAGATGCAGGTTTTTGAACTGTCCACTAGAAAGTTGGACGGTCTATCTCCTCTTTAATCCACAGCACACAGCAGCCATGGTTTCCAAAACAGAATTTCAAATTTTGATTCATAAAATTCCATTTTTGCTTCAGACTATTTTAGATGACCTGGTTAAATAAAAACTAATAATATAGACAGCAGCGTTTCTGGAACATGTTCACATATAACTTCCTCTTTGCCTGACACAGCTTTGACATGCATTTGTGGATTGTACATTAAACTGCATTCACAGACAGTGATTTCTGGAAGTGTTCCTGACTCCATGCCAGGTTTTAATGCAGTGTCGCCTCTCAGCCTGAAGATCATGCTCATCCAGTTTTGACCTTTGGCCTTGTCACTTGCTCAGAAACACTCCCTTTTGATTGTGGTATGTACTGTAGATGTAAGGATCTTCAAAGTCTTTGCAAATGTATGTTGAGGACCAGTTCTAAGAACTTGTTCCATTTTGGACACAGCTTGCTGCAGATTATTGAAACCCTGCCCATCTTTACATCTGAGAGGCTCTCTGAAATGCTTCTTTTATACCCAGTCACGTTACTGACCTGTTGCCAATTAACCTAATTAGTTGTCAAATGCACCTCCAATTACTGTTGATTTTCACCATTTACTTTTCCAGCCTTTTGCTGCACCTGTTCCAACTTTTTTTGAGTTGTGCTCCTGCCATCAAAGTCATATATTTTTCCATGAAATGGAGCAAGGTCTCTGTTTCAACATCTGATATGTTCTTTATGTTCTACTGGGAATACAACTGATCTGCTGGTGATTTACCATGACTCTCTTTAAATTTGTTTTACAGAGCATCCAAACTTTTTTTTTTAATTGAGGTTATGTTAGTAAATACTAGTAGTTTAAAAAAGTAAAAAGTAAATTAGTTATTATATAGGCATTTCACCTGCATCATTCAGAGGCCTAAGCTCCTTATATCTATACTCACAACGAGGCAAAAGCCCTTGGGCTACTCACCCTGTCCTCCTCCTCTCTGAGGTCTGGCATGGTGCTGATGCACAAGCTAACGACGGTCACCGCCACCATGATGACTGACATGAATGCAAAGATCTTCCCTGGTAAGCCAGACTGCGGGTTTTCAACCATGTCTCTCAGCCAGTTCATCACTTTACGGTACCGTGTTTCCTCCACTGGAACCCTCTGCATGGCGTTTCTCTGCCTACGCTCCTCTTGGCGCCTCTCCTTCTCGTGTACTTCCTCGATGCGGGTGTACATCTTCCTCTTACAGCAGCGCTCCATATATGCCATCTCCACACCCCAGTAGTTCAGCTCATCATGCAGAGAAAGGATGCACATCTCCCGCAGGAGTCGGAGTTTCCCTGCAGCCAGGAAGTTGAGGATGACCTTAAAGGCAGACGGTGAGCGGTCGAAGAAGAACTCCTTGCGGGCCTCGTCATAGTCGTCACAGACGCTGGCAATGTCCTCAAGTGACCGACACCCACAAAGACGACCAAGACGTGTGAGTGGGAATTGCTCTAGTGTGCTCCAGGGAAAGGTGTAACGGTTTCCTCCAACATTTATCACGGCCAGTAAGGCATGGTCGATGGACACCAGGTCTTCTGGCCGGCGGATGAACTGAGCTCTCTGATAATACACACCCTGATGAGTGACAAAAAAGGATTACAAGCTTGAGTGGCTGATATATACATACATATATACACAGTATCAACTGTAAACTTAGTTACTCCATATGATTCCATTATGCTGTTACTTCAGTTCAGTACCAGTCTTAAACATACCTTGATGGTCTCAGTCTCAGGAATTTCAGTGAAGATGCGGTCAAGACTGCTGTCATCACTGACGGACAGGTTGCTGAAGTCATGGTTGGCGTTGCTGATGATGGGCATGGCAGCATTTGGAAACCACACTGCTCCAGAGTGGGCAGCTCAGACCATATAGAAAAAACGGAGTCTTCTAGTATAGTGCCCTGCGTATCTCTGAGTCAAGGAAAACCTTTTTGTAATGTAGCCTATATCAATTTGTTTAAAACTGAAAAAACTACCTTTGTTGCCACTGTATCACTCTACTGAATAAAATATATAAAGAACATGGCTGTATCTTCCAGTCTTTTCAGGTTTCAGAGTTGTTTTTTTTATAGGTGAAAGATGAGCTATGGCTTGGATTCTGAACAACAGAGCAAAACCTAGTTGGGAGAGGGTGAAGAGTGACACAAAAGCTGTTGTCCCAATTCAGTGTCAGCAAGTTTTGATGTTGTCATATGCAGTCTACAATAGATTCAGTTTGTGCATCAGGTTTTAGGATCAAATCAGTGAGTAATGCCAGTTTGAGGTCAGTGTCTAGAAAAGAAAAGCCTAGATAAATAGACGGTGCAAGGGTTGATTTGTAGCTGATAGCTGCAGAGAATGAGCTGGATAAGTCAGGGAGCCTAATATGCTGCACTGGGGTGTCCAGGGACTGAGGGAGATCCTCTGTGTCGCTGTGATGGGATTAGGGAAAGCCTAGTCACTTGGAGACACCATGCCGGCACTGGGAAAGAAATGGAGGAGAAAAAAGTTAGAATAGACTGAGATTATGTGATATAATACAGAACAAACATTGACAAAGATTAGGGCGGCTCGTGTGTTAAAATGAGTGAGGAAGAGACAGAAAAAGCACATTTAAATGATCCTGCAGTGCAGTCAGCTCCTTCTTCCTCTCGCTTCCTTAACAAAGAAACAAGACTTCCACATAACCTTTGGTGCTATAAATATACTGTCATGGTGGTGAATGCGGGACCTAGAAGGGAGGTAAAAGAATTTCCAAAGCAATCAGCATCCAATAAGGACAGTCTGACTTTTTTTTTTAGTGCGTGTGAGTTTTGGAAATGTTGAGGAATAACAACTCAAAGAAGCATTCATGCTGCACAGTCACACTCAGTAAATTGTTGGCAGTTGTGAATGGGCAGCAACACTAGCAACAGACACTGATGCACAGGAGCCAAAATGTTTTTCTTGGCTATACAAACTGGTCTGAAACTTACTGGCTTGATTAGTTGTTACAGTCAAAAATAGCTTCTTATGTGGACAAACTTACATAGTTATGGTTAAATATTTTGGTCCTATAAAGGTCTTATTCAGCATTTCCTTTACCAAAACTAATGTCCAGCTCTACTGTTTTGTACTTTGGCTGTAAGCTGTACACAGAAACCCTGCATGCCAGAGTGATGATGCTCTCCTTATGCACTGTAGGACTAATGTGTAAAACTGCATATCACTCAGTAGCAAAACTCCAGCCACTGCAAAATTGTTTATGTGCTTCAACAGATTCACAGCTATTGAGATTGTAGAAAGCGTATTCAATCAGTCCAAAAACAATCTGCAGAAACATGAATAGAGGCAGTGTCAAGGGGTCCGTCACTCAGTCCATGTAGGGATTCAGCGTAAAACCTAGGAGGCTGGAAGTCCAACAGGGAAAGTGTCCTCGGCCCTGTCAGCTGTTGTGTCTCAATTATGGAATTATAAATCATGAAACTACTGCAATATTTGACTTTCCCTTTGGGTATTAATGAAGTATTTTTGAATTTGAATTGAATTTATATGAATTACAGCGTTGGCCCCAGCAGGATCCACTGACTTAGCAAACTAACACTCCGCACCACTTGGTGGTGGTAATGCCTCACCTTCACTGTCTGCCAAACACCAATAAAATAAAAGAAAAGAAGATGAAATTTGAAAAAAAAGAGAAGAAAATTAGAGGAAAAACAAACCTTCAATTTTGTACCTTTCCTAAAGTTATCTATTAGTGATAATTAGTAGAATTTCTACACCTGGAACTAATTTAGGCAAGTCAGAGCAGGTTCCTCGGCTCAAATATAAAGTTCATCAGGGAATGTGGTACCTGACTCAGAACCCTGAGGATTAGCACAAAATGATATGTTGTTACAGCCCATGGTAAAGTATTTTTCTAAATTTGATTTTATATGTTTGGTTTTATTTATTATATGTGTGTGTGTGTGTGTGTGTGTGTGTGTGTGTGTCCATGTGAATAAATGAGTCATGTTGCAGAGAATGGATCAATAGATTTAATAGCATGGAGATTACTGTCAGACTTGACTGTTAAACTGTCCTCGCCGGTAACTCACAGTTTGTCAAAGTTACACCAAGACTTCTCATTAAAATTAAAATCTAATCTATTTCAGAGTAACCATACGCATAGTGAACGTGTGACTGAACAGGGTAAACAGTTTGAAGCACTGGAAACCACCAAAATACATGACTAATTTAGATTCAGGAGGATTGAGGTGGAGAAAACAATAAATCACCTCTTTCATAACGCTGTTATTTCATTTTCACCACATAGGAAGAGGAGTGCATGATAAACCATTTATTAATAGATATGAATTCTCCATGGACGTGGCTGATTTACACAGCGAAAAGTTAAAAGAAGGTTTTAGTAGCTCACTGGTGTTATGATATTTTCTTCAGCTCTCATGGTCACCACAAATAACAATATTAGACCTGCATAGATTATTTAGATAGTTGATATATATTTGACATTTATCCATTTTCTAGTGTAGGGTTATAGTTAGACTTTATCTTTTTCTGCCTGAGGAAAAAAAAACTTATGACTGCGTCTGATCGTCAATTGTTCTCAGGCAGGAAACATATTATTGAAGTTCACCTCATAAAAAAACAAAATTCCCCTTTTGTGTCCAGTCTTTTATTTATTTTATCATAACTGAACCAAATAAAACTTATCTATGATAAAATTTTATGGAAACATGGAGATGTAGCCTTTAATTATTAGATATAGATTTTTCTATGAATTTTCCATGCTCATTATGTATTCAGAATTCATTCAGAGATTTTTTTTTATTTTTTATTTTTATTCACAAGTACTTTCTTTTCAGGAGCTGGAGAGACCCCAGCCTCCCCTGGTTGGTTTACACTGCATGAAGGAAAACACACGCAAGCGTCCGTGTGCACGCACAGGCAGACTGTCTCACTCAAACAACTTGCAACATAGCACGCGCGCACGCGCGCGCACACGCACACACACCAGCCAGCCTACGTCAGAGATCTCACACCCTCATCAATATTAGACATCAAATCAAACTTAGTTCATTCTTGTGTTTAATCATGATTGAAGAGCTAAATTGTGTTTAGAATATTTAGCGGCACGGAAAATAAATAATGGTATATAGGTACTGAGCCAAATCCAGATGTGGTGGATATATAAAGGGCATTCTGAATCCCGAACATTGAAACTAAACGCAGCCAGTATTTTGCTTTTTTGTGGCCAACGTCAACTTCCATGTGAAATATTCGATGTGAATGCACGATTAAAAGACCCCCCCTCGTTTTAAGTATTGTTACATCACATAAGTGTTTTAGACAGATGTGAAGATGCAGAAACGAGCCCATGCAGAAATCATTATAACTTATCTTGTGCACCTTACCATCCTGAACCGCGCACTCTGAAATCCCTCTGTCCTCTCGCAATCCCAACGCAACCCCTTCAACTCCACATCAGGCTGTCATCTGCCAGTCTCTGCTGCCACATGCCATCATAACAGGGACACCTCTCCAGCATCCGCATCATCCAATCCGGTGGAGAGAGTGCAGGCAGACTGGAAACACTAGACACGGTAGGCAGGCAGAGGTTTAGTGCGCGGAAAGTGTCCCGTTACAGCTCGTCTAGCGGTGGTGCAGGAGGAGGAAGCGCAGGGGGGGGGACGGGGGAGAGGGAGGGGGGAGGGGGATCGGAGCGGCGGTGCGCAACACGGGAGACTCTGGGCAGCTTACCCAAGTTCAGGTCTGCGTAAAGGTGACCCTAGGCGCAGCAGTGACCAGGACGCCAAATATGATTTTTTTTTTTCTTTTGTACAACTGTAGGAGGAGAGTGACTCACAAACCTGCTTCTGGATAGATAATGTGAAATTCAAGGACAATAAGGAGATATCATCTCCTTATTTACTACTCTGAGCGCTACGCGCGCAACAGGGGGCGCGGTTCCCTCTCAAATGACCTCATGCATAAATCTGCAGGCAAGCATTTTTCAACAGAAAACAGTGATATTTCTACGTCTGGTTTGAGTAGCACAGTGAAAACAGAGAAATGCGATGATGACATGATAAAATGCATCTGGCTGCACAAACAATAAACTCAATCTGGTAATTAAACTTAGTTACATTTTGAATGACATATAAAGTAAAATAGTTTAATAACTGTGAATGGATAATGTTGAAAATAGATCAATGGATGATATGCAGAGGTTTTATGTGATTTTTTTATCCTAGAAAACACATTTTAGTTAATTGAAAACAAGATAACACAAGTCATAGGAGTTTCCACATACATTTGCACTTTCAAAACACACAGAGGTACTTATCCATCTTCGAATGACGTTCCTCTCTCTTCTTATGTGCAAAAACTGAAGGAATTTGTTATTCAGAACAGCAGCTTCTTGTAATCCCTTTTGGGCCGGGCCAGATGGCATGACACAGGAATAAGAACTAGCTAACTACTGAGAGCTAAAGATTAAAATAAACAAATAAATAAATAAATAAATAAAAATCATTTCCACAGATGCAGGGGAGGCAGAGCTCAGTGAACAGCTGGACAAACGTCTGACTGCACATAAGTGAACAGATCTCATGTGTTTAAAACTGACTTTGAAAATCCTGACTGTTCCAGTTTAACACATACATACCAAACTTTGGAAAGCTCAAGCTAAATTTGAAGAAGCTGAAAATTCACAGAAGAACATATGATGACCTCTTATTCGCCTATATTGCTGGCCGATTGCTTTGTCCTTGAAAAGCAGCTCATTAGGCTGCAGGTGCCTGAGGGAACTACTAAAACAAGCAAATACTGTGTCCTGGCCTTTATGGCTGCTTGCTAGCAGAACAGACAACACATTAGTGAGGGTAGAGATGGAAAGTGGAGGAGATGGAAAGTAAAGACCCGGGTGGGGGTTAGTGTGTTTTTGTCCCTGTTTTTATGTCATTGTGGGGACCACAAATATGATAAAATATCAACATATGGGAATTTCCTGTAAGCAAAGGGACTAAACTCTAGAAGAATTAGATATTTTAAATGGAATTGGACTTGGGGTAAATGTCTGATGATGGATGGATGGATGGATGGATGGATGTAAATGCCTGAATTAAGGTTGTGGTTAGGGTATGTCAAATGTCAAATGTTGGGGCTTAATATTCTTTTGTGATTGTTGAGGTTGGAGTGAGTATTATTGGCATGTCCCCACAAAGATACTAAAGTAAGTGTGTCAAAAAAAAAGAGCCATTCAGCTCAGCAAATCTATCATTATTCATTAACCCACAGTGCAGGAGGGCTGGTTAGTATGCAACATGAGATTAACCTCACCTGGGTCATTAGTTTCTCAATCAGTTTTTATTTCTTCCTCATACAGGAAACTATTTTTCAGTCACAGCTATTAAGCTCACTGGCATGGTAGTACAAACGGCTTTTCAATTCTAATTTTTTTCTTGTACTGTGTCACACAGATTCACACGGTTACTAGACATGTGATAGGGAATACTCAAGGCCTCCTACATTAAACCAGCTAACATATCACCATTTCTTTTTTTCGGCTTCATTGTTTTCCTCTTTTTTTGTTTTTAATAATCTCTCTCTCTACACACACATACTTGCATCTGCCCACACTCCATCTCACCACAATGTATTACACTAGAGACCAGTACTGACATGCACAGATGCATCAGAAAACGCAAAGTTAAAAGCAGTCCTGACGGTACGAATAGTACGCCTCGGCCAGGCGGATTAAGAGTTTAATCCCTCGGGAGGGGCAGAGATGAGATCGTAGCAGCCAGCATGCTGAGGTCTGATGATCAGTTGTTTGAGGTATGTGCAGGAGAGAAGCAATGAGTCACTCAGCTATTTCAAATCTGTGTGAACACACAATTTAACACAGACGGTCACCTGAATGGTCTCACCAGATGGTCCTGCCTAATTTTCAACAGCCTCAAAACTAGCTCTCTTTTCTCTATCTCACTTCTGATTATTCTCTCATCTCTCTAAATGTGCTCCACTGCTGAAATCTGTTTGATCTCAGTGCTTGCAAGTTTTGATCAGGTTGATTGCCCTCTCGGTTGGTGGCTGGAATAGGTAGATTAACTTTCATCACTCAGGTTTGGATAAAGACCAGTCAGGGGGGTCCAAGAAAGGCTAAAAAAACAGACTCAGTTCAACATAGAGGAGGTGGATACGAAGAGAGAAGTGGAATAAGAGAAGAAATAGACAGGAGGGAAACATCATCTCGGCAGCAAGAGGAGAGACGATGAGGAGTCTACTGGGAATTTGGGCGTGGAATTCAAAGGAGAGGACAGGTTGATGAAACACAGGGGTGATACAGGACGACAGCATCAGTCTCTTTCAATTAGCGTCTCTAAAATCAAGGTCTATATGATTTGAAGATAGATGATGAAGATAGCATTGTTGTTTATGAATTAAACATGACTCAGCCATCTTTTTTTTTTTTTTTTGTCTTGTATACAGAAAAAGATGGCAACAGTCAAATGCAAATAGTTGCAGGACATCTGGCTGTGCCCACTTCTTGTTTTTTCAGGTTTGTGGTCACTATGGAAGACATTGCATTTATACCATTTCCATGAGCTCAAAGAGAGCATCCCAGTCTGTAGCCTCAAAACCACCCCCACAGAGTTTCTTCGGCTTCCTGTGACCACCTCCTCACAGTCCTTTTGGTCACAGGTTGCCTCTGAACAATGGCTTTGTAGGTGGAGGAGAGAAAGACCAGATTATGATCCGCCTTGCTGAGAGCAGGTCTCTCAGAGCAGCATCTCTTATGTTGGCACAAAACAAAACAACCATTTTATCTTCTCTGGTGTAGCAACTGACTATGGAAGAGTATGAATTCTGAGAAAGAAAAGTCAGAATTATGAGAAAAAGGCTGAGACTGAGACATTTTTTCTCAGAATTCTACTTTCTACTTCCTAATACGCTTCCGTAACTGACACATTGTTGATGCTCCACATTTCTAGATGCTCCACATCTTCCCCTACAGCTGACCAGCAACCACACCCCATCACCACAGTGTGATCCTGAAAGGAACTTGCTTCTCCCTTTTCCTAGTGCTTTCTGCTTATTCGTCCTGTCAGAAACATCAAGCTCTTCTCTGTTTTTAACCTGAGATTCATTAAACCTTTTAACTTAAGGTCCTGGGTCTGTTACGAGCCTCATGTAGCTGAGCGGTCAGAAATGTTGCTTAAACAGGATAAACATATCAGTGCTGTGGTAAAATCAAACCACCTACAGTTATTGTAATGTTGAAGCCGTATCTCCCTGCACAAGACCTGGTTAAAGTAATTCATGCTTTATCACCTCTTGTGTACATTTCAATAATGAGCTATGTGTTGGTTTAGGTCAGCCTTCGTTGCAACACCTGAAGTTTGTTCAGAACGCAGCAGCTCGTCTTTTAACCGGAAGCGTGCTCATAACTCCGATCATGGCATCCCTCCATCGGCTCCCCATCCAATTCCGAATTCATTTTTCAGATTTTATTGTTGACTTTTAAAGTTTTAAATGGATTGCATACTTCTCATCTGTCAGACCTCTTAGTCATCCACACGATGAAGAGCTCTGCGGTCAACCAGCCAGCTGCTTTTCGATGTCCTACAATCAAAACTCAAACATAAAGGTGATCTAGCTTTTTCATTGGCAGCCTCAAAGCTGTGGAATGGTTTACCTTTTTATATTTGCACTGCTAGGACCTTAGATAAGTTCAAGTCACTGCTAAAACATACTTCTCCTTGGCTTTCAACTCTGAGTAGAATGTGACACACAGACAGATAATGGACTATACTGCTATTTCTATTTCAGTTTTATTTATTTATTTTTAATGCTTTCATTATGTTTTCATGCTTTATCTTTTATACATTGTCTTTTTTTTCCATTATGATTTTTGGGTGATTGTAAAGCACTTTGTTTTTAAACGTAGTTTATAAATTAATTTGGTTTTTGACCTTTGTTATTAATACGAAACCTTACAGCGCAGTCTGGCCAGAGTAGCCAGAGTAGAGCCTGAGACAGCCCAGGAGTGGAGATCTCTGTTTGAGGGAGCTTTGAGCAATTATGAAACTCTATTTTTAGAACTCTCTGCTGGTGACAGCAGAGAATAAACAATCTTACTGTAACCCCTGTAAATCCTAGTAGTTCCACCAGTGTGAATATGACTTCTTTTTCCCATCTTAACAAACAACGTTCGCAGCCACTGAAAAGATGTGAACCTTCTTGTTGTCCATCATTTCTCACCAAGTTTAAGATGCGTTTTCTGTCCATCCCTCGTTGTTTCCTACAGGAACTTCCAAGCGTGCTTCTGTCATCTCTTTACCCACCAGAAGAGCCTGAGAGTCGGGAACTGCAGAGTGGGAGAGGAGATCTGCAGTATGAGAGAGGGTACCTGCACTGACCTCCCCAGACCTGGAAACCATCTACAACAAGTGGTGCTGGACCGAGTGAAAGACCTCAACCATCCCAACAATGGACTCTTCTCTGTTGCGATCAGGGAAGTTTTTCTGGATTCAGTACCTAGCAAGTTAATTACTCTATCCAAGACATTTACACGTCTATTACACGAAATCACAAATGCACACTAACTAATGTGTACATGCAATAAACCAACATACTGATGTAGCACGTTTTTAGTCTGGGAACCACCCAAGGTAGCTTTATCTAACTGTCATAAACACAGTCTCACGCACATAAACACATGGCTTATATCAATTTATTTATTAGAACATTTTTTTCCACAATTAGTCCTATTCTTCTTTTAATTACGCTTATAAATTCAATTGGAATATAGTTAATGTGCATGTAGCCTAGGCAGGATTTACTAGTATTAATCTGCCATGAACATTCTATATTCTAAATATTATTCTAATTTTTAAGTTTACTATAATTTATTGCAACTGTCAATTTATTTCACCTGTCACCTTATTTTGGAATACATTTTATTGAATTTTGTTTTGTTTTATTTGAAATTGTGATCTTTATTATTTGTACATAACAAGGGACAGTTGTATAAAGTATTTCACAACATATCTGCCCATCCTAAAGTCTTTGCATTGGCTCCCTGTTGTCAACTTTAAAATCCTTGTTTTTACTTTTAGGGCCCTTCATGGACAGGCACCTGACTATATATCTGGTCTGATCCAGCCCTACACCTCGACCCGCAGTCTGAGGTCTTCAGGGCAAAAACTGCTTATGGTTCCTTGGACCTGCTATAAAACCAGAAGAGACAGGTCTTTTAAAGCTGTGGCGCCCCGCCTCTGGAATAAGCTCCCTCTGTCCATTCGTTCCTTGGACTCTGTGGACACTTTTAAAAAGGAACTTAAAACTCTGCTGTTTAGACAGGCTTTTTAGACTACATGGTATACTTACATATTCTGTTTATTTATTTATTGTTTTACTTGATTTTATCTGTAATTTATGTTTATAATGTGAAGCACTTTGTGACACCTGTCTGTGAAAAGCGCTATACAAATAAAGTTACTACTTCTATGTATGATTGTACATGTGACAAATACAATTTAAATTTGGATTTTGAATTTGATGAGCTTATTGGAGGCAATGTGGTTGTTAATAGCCTTGCCTATGAGACTTTTGATGTTATCAATGCAATGTTATCTCGTCCCTGGTCAGAGGCTGCTGGCAATGTTTTCCTTGGAATGGCTTTAACCAGATCTAAAACCTTTCCTTCTATAGGACGGTACAGGAAACAGTAGCTAGGTGACAGGAATCACAATTCATGCTCATCCTCATTGCACTCTCAAGTTGTCAATTAGGATGCTTCTCTCTTTTATCTCATCATAGATAACAGAGCAGACATTATCACACCCTGTGATCAAAATTGAGTTCTTGATGGATGGACAGAATATCTGGTGAGAAGAAGACCCTAATCTACCAAGCTGATTAGTTTTGGCCCCCTATTCATCAGCATTATGTTAATTGAAAAGATATTGATTTTCTTGCATTTAGTCTGTTCTCAGCCCTGCAGGGCAGGGTGTTGTTGATTTGCTTTTAGTTAAAAATGTAGCAGTCAGTAGTAATCTGGGTAGTGAAATGTTTGAAACAGTAAGGGAAGAATTAATTTTTTTCACTAAAACCTTGAAAGAATTTTTGTAAAGCTGAGAGTATGGTAAGAAGTAGCAAAAGAGGTACAGAATATATTTATCCATGTATATCAATCGAGCATACATGCTGTAAAATGATCAATTACAGAGAGAAATCAGATGGTTAGATGCTATGGTTACCAGGTTACTTAAAACAGATACATATAGCACACGAGTATGCTTATAATCTGTGAACCTCGATCATGCAGATCAGCTTCTCTGACAGAAATTCCAAAGCAGAGCCAGTGCCTGACTGAGAACCAGTTCTTCATTTGCCCACATTTAAAACAAAAACAGCACCAGAGCCAGAAAACTAGTGCTATTCTGGCCCCCAAAACTCTGCTGGGCAAGAAACAAGAACCGAATCAAGAATATGAGTGTCAGCTGTCCATGGATGAGACTAACTGTCTCACCTATAAAGTGTAAGCTCAACCGTACTGCACTGAAATGAGCATTTTACACAACCGTGGTTGCCTTAATCCATTGTCAAGGCAGCCAAATGATAATCATGACATCCCACACATACCACATGGAATATTTGCTTCATCCCCCAAACTATCTGTGGTTCGAGATGTTTATTTTATGAGACAGTTAAAAAAAAATTAGCTTCCTGTCGAGAAGTAAGTGTGAGCATAGGTACATGGAAATGCTCTGAGAGAATGCAAATTAGGACTTAGATGACTGTGTTTTCTCTGACTTCAGTGCTGACCTTGGATTTGACCTTTAGATTCTCATATTCTTACTGGTTTCGGATATAATTAGCTAACTTGCTTTTATATTTGCTGTGCACATTCATGCATGAACATTCCTCTGTCTGTACATATTGCTCATGTTTGAGCATATTTGCAAGCGGCCGTACAAACACACCAGTGCCGGTGGTGTGTTTGGACGTCTCCCTGTTTAATCTGGGCAGCCTGATGTGTGAGTGTTTAGCAGCCCTCACTGTTCATCACAGTGTTGCCTCTAAACATGCCAGCATAATGCATGTTGAGTGGCCATTCTTCAACGTAAACACCTCAGGGTTTTTGGGGTGTTTAGAGGGTGTAGCCATGACAGAGTGGAGAAGCTGAAAGAAAGAAGATGACAAGGAAGAGGAGGAGAGAGGGAGAGAGAGGGTGCTCAGAATGTGCAAACAGAAGGCGACAGTTTTGGTTTATTGAATCGCTCCATCAGCTCACTCTGGCCAACATATGCTTACGGCTGGTTAGTAGGGGAGTGATCACTCATACTACCTTGTTAGTTCTCCCTCTTGTAATGTTTTGCTCTGAAATGGATAATCTGTGCTTGCATTCCACCTCACTATGAGGACAATGTGGCTTTTATTGTTTCTGACAGCACTATCAGCCTTGTTGTTTGCAGTTTTCCTCTAAGACTCATTATGTATTGTGATTCAGTAACATCGAGCACTTACATCATCTAAGATTCAGAAAAAAAACCAAAAACACTTCCATTATCACCACAAACTTAGTGACAGATGATCTGAGTAGTTTAGTATCCTCAAGTATTGTGTAAATACTCTTGCATCTGTAGGCTTTGCTAAGAATTTATTGAATCTGTCTTTCATTTGTCTCTAAAACATTCTCATGAATAATGACTTAGACTAGTGACTTAGCATGTGTTAATAGAGGAATAATAAAGGAATATGTGTACTAGCTTCCAGCATACAGGTAGCCTGGCAGCCATTTAAGTCTTTTCCTCTTTGAAACAAAGAATTAGTCTGCTTTCCCTGGATTTCACATCACCAGGATGCAGGCCACTGATTGGCCAGAGTGACGTCTCTGATGAGTCTTGCAAGTGACCCTTTCACTCCCGCCATATTTAAAACTTGGCAACACCGACTGCAATTTACTTTAACTTTATTTTTACAATTAAACTTTGATATGATAATGGAAAACGACTGAGACTGAGGCGACTAGAATTGAGATGAGGTGAGTCAAGACGAGAAGGTACTAGTGAAAAAGAGCCATTAGATTTTTCAGAAGGCAGTATCATTAGAGTATCTGCTACAAATCTGAAAAACAAAAAAAAACAAAAGACAAACACAACAGGCACACAAGCAAGACATTGGGAGAAAAACACTGGGAATCTGAAAGAGAGAGAAAAAACAATAAAAACTAAAACAAGACAGAAACAAAAAAGAAAACAGAAACAGGCAGAGACAAAAACAGCACAACCCGGCCACCCGAGACATCAGGGGCAGACAAGGAAGAACCCCGGACCCAGGCAACCAGCAGCCCCCACGGGGGACCAGAAGAGGGAAAGGAGGAAGTCCCTCGTCAGCAAGCTCCAACCCCACCCAGCAGGCAACAGAGGGAAGCCCCAGGTGGAGCCCCCATGACCATGGATTCTATAGCCATCTTGGCTGTTTTGGATGGTGCCTCCCTGGACACTCTCTGTATGAGTCTTTGCATAAACCCTTCCCCCTCCTCATTGTGATTGGTTTAGTAAACTCTGTAGTGGGGGAAATGGTTGTGAAAAGGGTATGAACACCCATTTCACAAGCAAGAATTTTTGAAACGTGAATGTCATTGCTGGCATGGCTTCCACACAGGGCCAAAATACATGAATAGTGTTGAAGCGTAACATGATTTCACAGACTCCATCAGAATACAACATACAATCGTGTCAAAAAACAAAATCCACCATTGTTATATTAAAAGATTTTACGCTTGCATAATAATTAAAGAAAAATGTCAGGCAACAACACATGAATAGACCTTTATTGATCCCCATAGGGGAAATTCAGGACTAACAGCAGACCCTCATAAAAAAAAAAAAACACACGCACAAACAAAAGTAACGAACAGGCATATATTAAAAAGAACAAAGAAAATAAAAACCCATGCAATATAAAATTATAAACTAGAAGAGAAAATTGTGCAAATAATGCCACAGTCTGTTTTGATGAATAGAATTTAAAAAACAAGGAGAGCCATGTTATAAAAAATAATGACAGACAGAATGAAGCTCTTGATGAATCCTCTGAACTCCACCTCGTTATCTTCTGTGATGAATCCTGTGATGGAAGAGTCACCAGAAAACTTCTGCAGATGCCAAGAACCAGAGTTATATTAGACCTTTGAAGTGTGCCAGAACCATTCCTTGGGGAGGGTCACCGCAGATACAGATGTCTATAATCCAGGCTGTGGTGTCAAGGTGCAGATGTATCTTTATTAACTTTTAACTCAACTGTGAAGGCTGGATGGTATTAAATCACCACTTCTAAATCTGAAACCATGGTCCTGTGTCGGAAAATGGTGGAATACCCTATCCGGGATGAGAATGAGGTTCTGCCTCAAGTGGGGGAGTTTAGGTTTCTCGGGGTCTTGCTCACTACTGAGAGAAGAATGGAGTAGGAGGCAGATCACATTACTGGATCTGCAGTAATGCAGACACTGTACTGGTCTGTTGCAGTGAAGAGAGAGTTTATCCCAAAGGCAAGACTCTCTGTTTACCGGTCAATCTTCATTACTGCCCTCACCTATGGTCATGAACTGTGGGTAGTGACCAAAAAAATGCGATTGTGGATACATGCAGCTGAAATGAGTTTCCTCCGTAGGATGGCTGGACTCTCCCCTGATCTGTTGAGATAAGGTGAGAAGTTCAACCATCCAGGAGGGAGTCAGTGTGGGCCCTTGGTCCTTCACATCAAGAGGAACCAGTTGAGGTGGTACAGGCATCTGGTGAGGATGCCTCCCTTGAGAGCCATGTCAGACAAGAAGGAAACCCCGGCGCAGACCCAGGACATGTTTGGGAGATTAAGTCTCTTGGCGGGCCTGGGGACGCCTTGCTATTCCCCCAGAAGAGCTGGAGGATGTGGCTGGGCATAGGGGCGTCTGGGCTTCCCTGCTTTAGCTGCTTCCCCTGCAACCCGAAGCTGGATAAGCAGGAGTTAATGCATGGATGGATGGAAATATGTCCACAACTCAAACACACAACCAAACTACCAATATTTGTAAGCAAATTTACAGAAAGAAAAGAATCTTAAACTCATTTATAACTATCCAGCCTGGCAACCATGATCACAGTGTTTACTATGTGGAGTTAGCCAGACGATATGTGACGAGGTTCGGGTTGAGTAAAGAAATGATGGCAAGCTGGGTTGTTGTGGTTGGTGGGCCTTTATTGTGAATCCCTACAGTTGTGCTCAGCAGTGTAAACGAAAAATAAGCTGGACAAACACACACACTATTTACATATGTACAGGTCAATCCGTAATCCGTATTCCAGTCCGTGATCTATAATCCCATAGTCCAATCCGTAATCCAATCCCTGTTCTGTAATACAGCAGTCCAATCTGATCCAATAATCCAGTAATCCGATACTCAGATACTGCGATACTCCGATAATCCAATACAATACTCCACTCTCAACTCCCTGTCAGAGTGCCTTCTGGCAGCCAGTTATAGGGGAAGCCCCTACCCTTTGGCAAATATTAATCAATAATCTGTATTAACTCCTATGACACAATCAACTATACAGTTTCATTCATATGAAAAAAATCATATAAATTACCCACATCATTATTGTGCAATTACACTATACATAGATTTATATATTCCCCAAAATAAATACAACAAACAAAACTAAATGTTTGGCGGGAACTTTCCGGGACCCAAGACCATGACGTCACTTCTGTTATGCTCAGAGAGGGGACCCACACGCAGAACACAGAAGTTAGTAGGGTGTTTGTGGTTTATTAAACTGAAATAC
>JBAMYA010000021.1:14861288-14873179 GCA_037176975.1 Arrhamphus sclerolepis | reverse complement strand
GACCTGTCCAGGGTGTACCCCTGCCTTTCGCCCTAAGTGAGCTGGGATAGGCTCCAGCAGACCCCCGTGACCCTGTACAGGACAAAGCGGGTATAGATGATGGATGGATGGATTCATGCTCCTCAAGGATCCGTGAAATAAACTGTGGTGTGCCCCAAGGATCAGTTTTAGGCTCCCTGCTTTTTAACCTATATATGCTACCATGAGGTAGGATTACTAGATCAGATCTGGATTGCCATCAAGTGTTGATCATTACACAGAAGTAACTGACTTGGTAATTTTATTTCAACCTGTCCATAACTTTTTGAAGAATCCCACTGACAAACAAGCTGTCAGGGAGCACATGTCTGACGGAGACCAAAGCTGTGTTTTGTAATCTTGATAAGAGTGATCTAGATCTGCATTAACCATGTTCCATCTCTCAGTGACATACAGATTGGTTATTTTGTGGTTATCTTGCTTACAAACCGGCTAACAGTGATAATGATAACTCCGAGGCGAGATCCCAGATAGTTACCTCAAGATGCTTATCTTGTTGAGGTAATTGAATTTAAAGTGCCATATTTAGTCATCAGTCATGTGAGAAACACAATATATTCTGTTTCTCATTGATGGACACCTGCGTAGACTCTTCTTTTTCTTGGTTTTAACCTGCATGATTCACCATACTAGTGATGTTTACAGTGAGAACATGTTTAAAACTTAATATGATGACAAGACGCAGCAGCTATCCACGACAATTATTTTAAGCATCGTAACTGACTTGCTTTTAAAAATAAGACTGTTTACAGCATGTCTTGCTCTTAAGTGACAACAATAAGATGTATACCATCTTGAACTATAAGACACAAGGTGCATTTTCTGAATGTGATCTCTCTGGGTTTCATGTCTGTTGTTAGTCTGACTGTCAGAAATGTTTTCTCTATTTGATAGAAGGACTAACTAACTTGACATGAAGCTGGATTTGTAAACACTGAACTTGGCTTTATCTAACATTGTGTTTTTTGTTGTTTTCTTTTGTTTTTTTTTGTGGTGTTTATGTGACACAAAGGCCTCCAATAGCTATTTCCTGGTAATTATTAGCTGGAAGACCCTGGTGTGTAACAATCTATCCATAATTTATAAGACAAACACTCCACATTTTTTTTATATGTATTGGAAAAACAAATCATTTAGGGACATAAAATTTCTAAAGCAAATGCAGCATTTGCTAGAGCTTTAGTCTTGTGCTGTTCTCTCAAGTATACGAGATGAAATCGCTGATTTGATTTGAAAATGTATTATCCCGAGAGAAACTAACCAAGTGAGTTTAAAAAGGGATATTTCTGCCATCAGAAGCTTGATAAGAAAACCAAACCTTCCCTGCTTGAGATTGGGAAGCAATGCTACTGCAAATATGACTTTGCTTAGTCCTGATCGGGCTGGTTGATATCGGAAATTAAAAATATTCTTGTCAGGTATAATCTGTCCAGGTTGTTTGTGTGCACGCACTTTTATTTTGCGTTGATGTATCAAGTTCTGCCGTCCAACATCGTTTTCAAAGACCCTGACGGAAGTATAACTAGACAAATTCTCATCTCTCCTTTCCTTCACTGTACTTATTTATTTATTTTTTCCTGCCGTGAGATGATTCAAAATCAATTTAATCTTAATAACCTTGGCCAACTGGGAGCTTGTACAGGTTGTAAAGGTCCAGGCTACCCACCTCAGTGATGAGCACCTTGGTCTTGGTGGTACCCAGCAATCTTTGCTTGTTGTAGTTATTGCCAGAATTGATTGAGCTGGAAATGAGAAAAGGTCACGGTAAATATGAAGCTTTTAATATCAGAATTGATGAAAGGTACCTACTGGCAGGAGGAGCAACCTTGCAATCAAGCATGATGATTAACTAAAACATCATCAGAGAGGGAAAGGGGGTTACACAGATTTTAAAAATATTAAATGCTCACAAGGTTGCAATTTTTGTGATTAATGAATATATATTTATGTTGGTCTACATTCTCAGGCATCCAGGTAATCCTGAATTCTCAAATAGGAGACAAATGGACAAGAAAATCCAGGTTACCTTTCATGGAAGCAGTTATTTCAAGAATGTAATTTTGAATTCTGCTGTAGATTAGTTTCTCTTGGTCAGGTAATTGATTTTGGATGTTCTGTCTCTCTTCATCTGGCTCTAGGCTTTTCACTCTCCCACCTCACAAACTAAGAGGATGAAAGATGTTAAGACAAGTGTGTAATGTCATTTCACTTGGCTCCTCAGGCCCACACAGTGTCTGTGTGTCAGGTTTCCCCAACAGACAGCCAGCCTTGTGGACAAGTGGCACCCGTCCTACTGGAGTAAAGGTGCTCCGAGCCTCACTCGGGAAGTCGGGTGGTCGTTTGGCCTTGCGTAGACTGACCTTTCCAGGTATAGCTGGATCATCCCCTCTGTAAAATAGTACAGTAATTGCTCTGAGTAGAGAAGGTCCTTTTAACTGAGGCTGTATCAGCTAGCAGCGTGATCGTCTCTCCATTTTGATACAGCAACAGTGTCAAAAACTGCTGCTTCATTTTGGTTTGGATGGAGTGCAGGATTTTCTACTTCAGCCCTTCCCTTCTTTTCTCATTCTCTCTAAGGCTTCAACTAAGACTTCAACCTTTCCATTCTAAAGCTTTCATCTCCTGCAAGGTCAACGGAATACATAGCTTTGTTTGTAACACCCTGTTTCGCTGCTGTAAGTTAGCTGCTGCTCTATTCTCATGGTGTTGGTCCTTTTTTCTACAAGCATGTGGACCTGAATTATCTGTCGCAATTGACCATTTCTCTTCAGCCATCATGTGGAGCACAAATACACACACTCTGTGAGGGTAATAAAGGTTCTTCCCCAAACTTTTCTTTTACTCTGAGCGTAACTTTTGACTTGCCTTTTACCTTGAGAGAATTTTCTCCTATGAAACCTGCTTACCATCAAGTTGCACAATCCTGGAAGTGGCGCATGTGCGTGGGGAGGAATCTCACATTTTGCTGCTTGGATTTAATATAACTGCTCACTGAGAATTTCAGCCAATGGCTTTCTTACCACCACTGCTTGTTTGTTTTAAATATTATAAAGATTGACAGGCCGGCATTAAAGTAAGCCCGAGGAGAAGTCATCCCATATGCCAATACGAGACATGTTTACGTGCTGGAATGTGTGGTCTGTTTGCGCTTGTTTGTGTGTTTGCAAGAGATTTGCTTTAAATGAAGTCTGACCTTTGCTGAAGGAAAGGCCTGCTTTGAAATGGCAAGGTGTTTATTGAAGTGCCCCTTCTACACCCATTTCAATCTCAAGCAAATCACTATTCATAATGTGAAAACATTCAAACAGCATACAAAGAGCCGGGGGACTTTACAGGCAGAACAATGTGTAAGATAAGGATAAGGACTTGTTCATTTTCTACTAACAATCTCAAGCGACTTCATTGACAGTAATGTGGTGCTTTTGAGCTTTTTCATTAAGAGTTCATGAGGTTATACAGTTTGTGTTTAAACTTTGACATTGCTACAGTATAGAATGAGACTCCTTATAGTCCTTTCAATTGCTGACCTTCGTTTTCTTTTTCTAATATGCATTTCATGTTGAATTTATAGAGCAGCTATCAAGATGTTTTGTGAAAGCGAAAGAATGTCATTTTTGGATTATCAGCTGAATGTGTGATTCTAATGCCTCGTCTTTTTTTTTTTTCCTCCAACAGGACCTCAATAGTACTTTGAAGAGCTTACTGTCCGAATGGTTCTCTGTTGGTCTGCTCCGACTTGAGAGAATCACCTGGCAGTCTCCCTGCGAAATCCTGCAAAAGATCAGCCAGTAAGGACATCAGTTAACTTCCATTTCCTGTTTCTGTTTTTTTTTCTTCTAATTGTGCATTCCATTTGTGTTTGGAAGATGGAATTTCATTGTTCTTTTCTTTTCTTTTTTTTTTCTTTCAACTGGAACGCCCCTTGAGGTCAGAATTAGGAAAGTCAGTGAACTCTCACCTCCCCTTAGATTAAAAAAAAACAACTACAAAACAGTTGTGTCTTATTTTATTCTCATGAAGACAGACATAAACTCAGTACCATACAGGTTTTTTTTTTTTTAAAGAATGATGCACTACCATGAACACATGAAGGATTCATAGTGATCAAGTGTCTTTTTTTTAAAGACAGCAGTCAATGTAACATTGGAAGAATTATTTAAACTGTACTTTGAACTAAACATCAGAACATTTTGTTTTTATGACCATTATCCATAAAATGTGCAGCTGTTGTCGCTACCATGTGTGTTTCTGGACCTCTGGAACAGGATTTCCTGGGGCCTGTTTCAGGGAGCCGGTTGTTTCCAAACTCAGGGGAACCGCGTTACCACGGCAACTGACTCTGTGAACTAAACCTGGCGGAGAGCAGTTGTATTTCCACATACCCTGAGTCTCCTTGCTGTCTCCCCTTTATAAGGTTAAAATGGGCTCATGTTCATAGGACAACTGATCATATAACATGCATTTCAGAGACATCTGGACGATAATGTCACATTTATGTCAGGAAATGATGTTGATACAAACAGATATTTAGATTTTACTGCGGTCAAGCCAGCTGTCATTTATATTTGGAATACCCAGTGAATGTTGCAAGAGCGACCAGAAAAACAGTAGCTCCATAAACTGAAGTATTTGTTTATATACCCCAAGTAATATTGTCATAGCAACAAGGTACTGAATGGTGGTCGTGGCCTGGTGCTGCCTAGGTCACATGTTTAATTTAATGTTGACGACATACCATTTTTCATTTGCTGGTCTCTTCTTAATGATACTTTCCATTATAATGTCAGGAGTGAGAAACATATGCAACATCTTATACGCCCCCCCTCACCATTATTTATTCAGCAAAAGTTAATCTAAAAAAGAAAAAGAAATCACATGGTCAAGACTAAGTACCCCCACAAATTGGTAGCTTGTAGATCCATTTGTAGTCAAAGTCATAATCATTAGTGCTCGAGTTGATCATTACCAGGTGTGTAGATGTTTTGGCAGTTTGCTGGTCTGGAGCATTCTGGTATGTGTTAACATAATACTAAGAGGGAACGATGTAAGCAATGCCCTTAGAGAAGCACTTGTTGCAACATGTCAAACTGGAAATAGTTGTAAAACAATTTCTGAACAATTTGGAAGAATAAAAGAATCAAGGTTTTGTAAATGCCTAATCAAAATCCAAAACTAAACTTAATTGAGTTTTTGAAGTGTGATGGCAGGATCTGAACAGAACAATGGTGAACATCTAAAAGAAACAAAAAAAAACCCTCAATGAACTGAAGGAATGTGAAGAAAGTGAGAAGAATGGGCCAAAATTACTTTTATTATTATAATAGGGGTACTTAGTATTGCCTACATATTTTTCTTCCCCCTTAGTACCTTCAGTTTTGTTAAATAAAGACAGTGAATAAAGTTATGTTTTTATTTGCCTGATGTTGAATTTAACTAATGAAAACATATGCTCAGACAGATTATTTTGAATGTGTTTTTTTTGCAGAAGAAAAATAAATTGAACTAAAAGGAAGTAAATTAAAATGAATGTAATAGTCCCCAAGGATCCAGCTTTCTACAGTGCACCACAACGCCAACGCCTGCTCACATTCAGTCGTACAGTCTTTCTAGCATCACCATTTAACCTAATGTGCATGTTTTTTTGTTTATTTTGAACGCTGAAGCAAGCTGGATAACCTGGAGCTTTCAAAAAAAAAAAATGCTGTGAAGCAACAGAGTTCACTGTTCCAATATAATGTTGCTTTACAAGAAGCGGCTCATTAAAATTGAGGCTGATGGTTGTATTATCCAATAAATGCAGCTGCATATAAAAATACCACGTCTGTCTGACATCAAGGAGCAAACACTGTAAAGATGACGGACTTTCAAATGCCAAATCTTCCATTGTTGTTGTTGTGAACTGTAAACTGCCACGGACAATTAAGATCAAAAGCCAAAAAGGGTAGGTCTTTGTGAAGTAAACAATTAAAACTGAGAGATTATGTCTTCTGCCAGGTATGAGGCGGTGCATCCTGTCAGGAACTGGACTGACCTAAAGCGCAGGGTGGGACCATATCGACGTTGTTATGCTTTCACCCACGCTGCCATGCCAGGAGAGCCCCTGGTTGTGCTTCATGTGGCCCTAACTGAGGACATCTCAGATAACATACAGGTCTGAAGCAGTCACTCCAGAATGCTGTGTTTTTATTTTTTTTAAAAACTCTAACACACCTTAGAGGTTAGTTGACAAATGAATTATTTCTGTGTGAACAACACAAGACCTTTTAAGCTGCACATCCCTCTGGGAACAGCCGCTACAGTGCTTACCTCTTTTTCTTGCCATTTTGTGTGAGGAAAAGTTAGTGTTTGACCAGAGTGACATTTGATAATATTTCATGTTGTTAAATTGAGCAATCATTTCCACGCTTTTGTCCCAGTAGCTCGGAAGTAGTTGATTCAGAGTTATGGTTCAGCTTTAGCTGGGAAGCTATGAGCACTTACAATGAGTTTATGTCCAGATGCAGAATTTTTCATGATGACTGATGACAGGTGTTTGTTCTCTCAGAGTATTGTCCGTGAGTTTGCAACCCTGGACTCAGAAGAGGATGTGAATAAGATCAATTCAGCCGTATTCTACTCAATCTCGTCAACCCAGGCTGGCCTGCAAGGAGTGGAGCTGGGCAACTACCTCATCAAGAAGGTGGTGCGGGAACTGCAGGTGGGCAAAGGTGGGCTGTGGTGGTGAATATCTGCGTTCACGTACTCAGATTTCAGCTCAGAGTTTCTGGTTTTATAACCTTAAAAATTTGCAACAACACAGACATTCCATATTTGAGGCATAATACCTGCACTCAGTAGCTTGATTAAATTATCATCCAGACTTTGCACCAACAAAGGGCATCGCTAAGTTTTCATTCATTCAATAATTTACTTCATGTGTAGACAAATGAGGGTTAGCAATTTCTTAATAAAACAATTAGCCAGAATGTATAAAATCATCCCGTAAACGTTGCAACCCACAGACTATGACAGTAGCAGCTTCAAGCAGTACCAGAAGGGTTTGGGTTTTTACGGACCATAAAGATTTTTTTTGGCCTATGATGATGGCACCCATCAGCTGTTTTAGATTTCCTCCAACAGTTGTCCTCTTAGAACTCTTGAACAACATATTTCCTGACTTATCGACTGCACACACATTCCTATCGCCCTGACAAGGTGGGCTGCACTGCGCTGCATGTGGCATCCAACAGTGTGGGGCAAATGGTTTTTCCATCACTTATCAATGAAGACATTGAAGCATGAAGATGGGCCTGGGAGAGATTTAATGGCAGGAGACAAGGTGGAATTTCTCTTTTTTTCCGCTTACTTTTGCCATTTTCCATGTTTGGGTGGTACAGCTTCCCATGTCTATTTATACTCATTATCACATTCAAATTCGTCTACCTGAGGGAGGAGACGGGACGGAGTGTTGTAGCACATTTATTGCGATGTATGAAGAGAATTTTTCTTTCTTTCTTTTTTGCGTAAGCAGATCTAATATGAAATCCACGCTAGTCTTTGTACATGAGGTCCCTGGTCCTGTGGTCGCTACTGACAGTCGATCTACTGCGAAAGTCATGGCACTGACTCGCTTTAAATCAAGCAGCCTTAAAAATTACGAGATTCTTCTTGTAAATTGTTTTCAAGTCAGACTTTCTGACATCATAAACCTGCCTATTTGTGACTTTACGAACTCAGAAATTCTTTTCTGCGGTAAAAGTGTAAACATTTCTTTTCTACCTTGTAAAGATTTGCTTTGAGTAAATCTGAGCAAAAGTCTTGTTTCCATATGTGTGTACGTTTGTGTGAATCAAATCAATCAAATGTCTTTTCCTATGTGCATTCCTTGAGTAAAATGGTTTAACTTTTGCTGTAGCAATCAAAGAAAGATTTTTGGGAGGGGGGGTTGGAAATGGCCAAAATGTTGTCTTGTTGTCTGACAGTGTTGACAGTCAAATTGTATAAATGTAGACTCTGTTAAAACTAAACGACTGGCTGCTTCTCACCCTCTTAATTCCTGTGGAAGTGGTAGGGGTCTCTCACACACTTGCCATTTACCTTGCTTATTTACTTAATTTTAAGGTCTGGCGATAATCAGATGCAAGCTTCAGAAGTCATAAATTACACACTTGCTTTGGTATTTTAATCACACATTAATGGATGCACATAGTGAGAGAGCACAACTCGCCAGGCAGCCAGTAATGACATTTAATCCATCCCTCTCAATAAGCTCGCTCGCAACCATCATGTGGGGCGATTCCACAGCTAGAACTTGTTAAAATGATTGGAAACATGAATTGAACATTTGAAGCCGCTCTACTCAGCAAACTGGAGAAAGTCCTTTACAGCATAACCTAAACAAAACAAAAAAAAAAAAGAAAGAAAAATCTGGATCGGGCTTTTTCAACTTCATCATTATAGACAGGATAATTGCAGTGCTTCAAGTGGTTTACCTACCAGTATGTTTAATAATTAAAAGATTGTTGAGCAAACCATGTTATTAAGGCTCTTTTTGCTGCAGGATGAAAATTAGAGTTTATTGCCCTATGCTGCAAAAGCGCGAAGGATGAGGATGCGATCTTTATCAAGAGGTATGACAGAAATCTACAAACAGATATGTGCTACTTCTGAGCTTCTTGGGACTCGTAAAAGAGTAAAATGCAGTAGGTTTAAATGTTTCTGGACAGATGGATAAAGAGAATGTGATACTGTCTTACTGTGGAAAGATGTGACTCAAGTGAATTTTTGTTACAGAAAGCTGGTTTTGTTTTAAACATTTGAAATGGGTATCTAAGAGAAGAGGGATACTGCTCATCAGCATCTCTTGACACGAACACACAACCATGGTGTGCTGCCACGTGGTCGACCGTTTCTCTTTGATCAAGCACCTGAGGTGTGTCCATGTTACCTGATGTCTCCTTAGCAACAAGCAAAGGCACAAAAAAGGGGGTTCATTTTATTTGCATGTCTTTAAATTGTTCTCAATAAGTTTATGTTAACCAGCTAAACTAATGTTTTTCAAATAGGAGCAACTTTTTAATAGTCTCTAATAGATTCACCTTTTCACTTCTTTATCAGTAAACTTTGCTGTTAGATTACAGTAATCATTTTCCAGTTTAAATTATAATATTATTGTGAAAACAAATGCAATTTTCAAGAAGTATTTTTTCAGGCCCCCTTAACTTAACTTAACTTAACTTAACTTAACTTAACTTAACTTAACTTAACAGGGGGATAATTAGTTGACTTTGAATCTTATTCTTAAGCTTTGATGGCGATCTGAGTGTCATGTTGAGAATGCATTGATAAAGCAGCACAAAGGAGGTTTTTGTTATGTTATAGTATCACCTCTGGGCTACACCAAAAGCTGGAGTGCAAACGTGTCGCGGCCCCACTCTGTTTGCTGGCCTTTGTGTGTCGTGTATCTTTAAGTCAACCCAGAAGCAACCCTTCCCTCGGTTCCCCTTCAGATACTCACCGAGTCTATTTTAAGAATAATCTGTTCATCAGTTCAATTAATTTTAATTTTTCTCAATTCAATTCAATTCATATAGCATCTGTTATAATACAAAAATGTGAGTCAGATCTGGACAGAGATCCAGAGCATGACCCCCAAGCAAATATTATATACATCAGAGGGTCTAAGAAGAGATTTCAATCATATAAAAGAAGTTTCATTTCGAAGTTTAAAAGCACGTTTAATTAGATATCACCCATCCTTTTCAATAAGGATGCTAGCAGAAAAGACAAAACAAGAACAAACAAATCATCATGTGATCTCAAAACTTTCATGTAGACTCAAAATCAGATCAAAACCGTCAGCTTCTGAAGGCTTCCCACAGCGGAGTAAAACCACTGTGCCGCTGAAGTGCCTGGTGGTGAGTTTTATTTAAATTTGAAGAAATATTTCATTCGTTTTTGGGAGTTTTGTTTGTCTCTAATCACCTGTTGTCCCTACTATCGGCAAAAACCAGCCATGGTAACACTTGACTTCAGTCCTGGTTGTGTCTTGCGTCCTGCTCTACAGCTGTATGTCCCACCAACAGCGATGAACCCAGTTCACAGAGCTACAGTGGACATGGCAGAGGCAACTTAGAGACTCATTAAAGCAGTAACAGAAGAGAAAAGGAGAGCGTGACCAAGCAAGAGACCACAAAGAGTAAATCTTGGCTAGGGTTGTAAAAGCAGCTTCACTCCCACAGCCTGTAGGTGAACCCAATGAGACAAGAATATTCAAGTTTCCTTGTGCCTGTTTTTACTCTCTGACATCCACAACATGTCACAATGTGTCAAAATTACATACGATTTGGCAGTGCTCTGTTTTACCTTCAGTTTTGTTTTTCTTTTTGGAAATGTTTTGTGTAGAGCATTTTTAGTTTTTTTTTTTATTTTAGTTTTTTCTAAATGGCCCCATCTGGAGCTGTGCAGCTGACCCTGATGCTGTAAGTTCAGAGAAACTAGAGGTATCCAGACTTGTAATCTGCAAGAGGTCTATGGTTTCTGACAGAACTTTACCTTACATAAAGGATAAGAGTGGAACAGCTCGGCCACAGAGAAATCACTACGGTAATGGACGGATGATAAAGTGGGAAAGAAAAGGTCACAGTCTTGATTTAAGGTGAAGAAAGGATGTCTTGCCTGTCTTTGAAGATTAGACCCTAAAGCACGACTCAGACGCCGCTCCTTCTTTTTCTCTGATGTTTTCCTTCCATTTTCTTTTTTCACCTTTCCCACTGCCTTCATACTTGCCTGTGATGCCTTTTTTTTTTTTCTGTCGATGCCTCACACTCTAAAATGGAACCAGCTAGCTGTTAGAGGTTGGAGTCAGGATGGATAAAAGTCTGACACTGTCAAGTGAAGAGAAATGCAAAGAGGAGAGCCGTTAGGATGTGGAAAGTGAGGCAGCTTGATTTGGAAATAAAGGGAGGATCACATCAAGACGATGAAAAGGAGAAAATGTTGCAGTGCGAGGCAGACAGCCGCGAGTCCCACCAGGAGTTGTTTGACACCGCTTTCATCTGTAGCCTTTCACGAACCTGCTAGCTTTATTGTTCCATCACTTATCAACGTAGACATCGAAGCATGAAGATGGGCCTGGGAGAGAAGCAACATTTCTTTTCTTTGCCAAAGGAGAGGAGCATTTGGGTAGTACAGACCTCATGAAATGGGTGGATGGCATGTTTGTGTGTGGGAAGTTGCAACAAGACAGAGACATAGTAGGTGACGCAGCTGAGAGAACGGGACTGGCATTATAGGTGAGGGTGCAAGGGATGGGAGAGTGACGGGGTCATTTATCTACATCAGCAGAGCAGGAGGGCGAGGCTATGAGTTGATTTGTAATGAAGTCCCTGTCAGGAGCTGTGGGGCCAAGCTTTAGCCTGAGCACAAACAAGATTTTTTTTTTTCTTGTTTTTTTCATGTTTTGACGCTGAGGTTAAACCTTCATGTGCTTTATTTCTGCTGATGAAAAACTGTTTCCTTTTACATTCAAAATAAGATCAAATGTTTGCTGCCTTACATCTGTTTTATATGTACTTTTACCCTGTTATCTCCTCTCTATCCCTTTCATGGTTCGAGGTTCTCTTCCAGCTGATTAAGCCCGGTTGAGGGAATTCTGCAGCTCCCTGAACATGACTGAAATGGATCTTGTACACAGTGTTTTAAAACAGAATTTAAAATGAAAATGAAGTCTTGGATCCTTAAATGCATGATTTTATGTGATCAAGAGCTCTCTTCGGTACCTTGGGATCTTGTAAACCCATGCCACAATGTGTGTGTGTGTACATATATATATATATATATATATATATATATATATATATATATATATATAT
>JBAMYA010000021.1:14842910-14861188 GCA_037176975.1 Arrhamphus sclerolepis | reverse complement strand
GTGTGTCGTGTACATACATGCTGCGAGGTGTGTGTGTGTACATATATATATATATATATATATATATATATATATATATATATATATATATATATATAACATTTTGTTGTGTCACAGCTTTATTCCAAAGTGGATTAAATAAATGTTTTTCCTCAAAACGCTACAAACAATACCCTGTAATGAAAATGTGAAAAAAAAATCTTGAGATTTTTGCACATCTTTTGAAAAGAAAAAAACTAAGAAATCACATGTACATAAGTATGATACCACAAGTCTGGCACAGCTGTCTTCGGGCAGTTTCGCCCATTCCTCAGAACCTCTCAAACTCCCATCAGGTTGAAAGGGAAGTGTTGGTGCACAGGCATTTTCAGATCTCTACAGAGATGTTTAATTGGATTCAAGTCTGGGCTCTGGCTGGACCACTCAAGGACATTCCCAGAGTTTACCTGAAGCCACTCCTTTGATATCTTGGCTGATATCTTGGCTGTATCTTGGAGTCATTGTCCTGCTAAAGATGAACCATCACCCAAGTCTGAGGTCCTGAGCGCTCTGGAGCAGGTTTTCATCCAGGATGTCTGTACATTAATGCATTCATCTTTCCCTCTATCCTGACTAGTTTCCCAGTTCCTGCCACTGAAACACATCCCCACAGCATGATGCTGCCACCACCATGCTTCACTGCAGGGGTGGTCCTGGCCACATAATGAATGGTGCCTGGTTTACGCCAAACATGACACCTGGCATCCATGCCAAAGAGTTCAATTTTTGTCTTTTCAGGGAATTTTATTTCTCATGCTCTGAGAGTCCTTCAGGTGCCTTTTGACAGGCTGCCATATGTGTGTCAGGTTCATGGTCACCTCCCTGACTAAGACCCTTCTCCCCCAATTGCTCAGTTTAGATGGCTCGTGTCTTTCCACTGTTAACCAATTAAATTGTATAGGTTTGGAATAAGTTTTTTTTACCACCTCACCATTCTTTCATAGCTAGCTACAAATGATGATGATGTTAATGTGTTCAATGCCAACTTCTTATTGCCGTGTGTGTGTTTGTGTTTTGAAATTCTGACCACGGGGCCTAATTAATGAATTAGACAACATGTACAAAACTTTTGTTTTGTTTTTAGTTCAAGGGTTAACTGTACTGTTCATCTTGTCTGTTCCTGTCTCTCAGAGTGAGTTCCCGCAAATGGCCCAGTTCTCCAGTCTCTCACCAATTCCAGGCTTCTCCTCCTGGCTTCAAGGCCTGCTGAGCCAGTACAGGAAGGAGGGCCGGGGCTTGGAACTGCTGTCTGAGCAAGAGTGGAGGGAAGTCGAAAAAGCCACTGACTCAAGCCCAGGGACCCCGGCTGTTGACTCTTTTCGGAAGCTTATCAGCACCAGCGAGTGGATGCGCTCAGAGAGGCTGTCCAGTGTCCTGGAGCCTGTCCTGATGCGCCTCTGTTCCTGGTACCTCTACGGGGAGAAGCGGCGAGGCTATGCTCTCAATCCGGTGGCTAACTTCCACCTGCAAAATGGTGCCAGCATGTGGCGACTCAACTGGCGCGCAGACACCAGCCCCAGGGGCGTGGCAAATTCCTGCGGCATCATGGTGAACTATCGATACTTCCTGAATGACACATCTAAAAACAGTGCTCTGTATCTTCAAAATAAAGTTATTTCAGCGTCAGACCAGGTGCTGGGATTCGTGTCCCAATTTCAGAAAAACAGCAAATTGTAAATAGATGTATGAATAAACAATGTCACACCCTTAATATACTTTGGTTGCAAGTGAGCGTATGTTGTAAATGACATATTAACTAACATGTTCTTCAGTGCTTTTGCAATTTTCTTTTGCCAAATGTAAAAGAAAAGCAGCATCAGAAGCCCCACTGAATGTATTTCCAACATTATCTTTGAATTGAAATGAGAGCATTTCTCACATGACATAACCCATCTCATCTGTTATTTGCCTCATTAGTTTTTTGTCTTTTGTTTTGAAAAAAAGTTTATATTTTGTAAGTGATTTGCAGGGCAACCTGCAGCTAATGAAGCACAAGGCATCCGTCAGTGCCAAAGCGTGTTCACGGATAATAGTGCGTAATGGTGAAGCAGGAGCAGCGAGGGTGTGCACATACTGGAATAAATGCTGTTTAGATTCTTTCATTTGGCTGAGCTATCACACTGGAAAAACGTTGAAGAGTTGGACACAGTTGGATTTTATTTTCTCTTCTTTGGTTGTGTACTGCTTGCTCTAAGTAAAGCTCAATACACTAAAGTCATGAAATCGCAGGCTGGAATTATTTCATAATGAATAAACAATTTATCTGTGTGTGTCATGGCTGCTCATATTATACTATTGACTGTATTCACCCATTAAACCAGACCCTCTTGATTCTTCCTTTCATTTTATTATTTGTAAATATATATTATTTTTATTTCTTTTTTGGCCTCACAAACACACACACACTCTCCAGAGAGCCATCGTGGATGTCCTAACTGCTCTGTACAGGTGCCAAGCAGCGCTGAAATCAGCCCAGACCCCATTGTTGTGAAATAATATATCATAGCAAGTTGACTGTGAAATTACATTTTATCTCTCAAAGGAGCCAAACTTTCTTTTCATTTTTTTCAGACACTATCTCTTTTTCTCTGTCTGCCCCCACCTTTTTTCCCCCCTCACTCTTTACGCCACTGTGTGTCCTAGAAACTAATGGAGTGAGAAATAAAGTTAAAATAAATGGCTAGATTGATGGTGTTCAGTTGTGAAGAAGGGGGGAGGAGAATAAAGAGGCATAAAAAGGACAGTTGATTAAAGGATGCCCTTGAGAGACGAGTGTGAACACTTCCAGAGATATCGGTGACACTAACAGACACGTGCATCTTCGTGCACAGCAATACGTGGGGGACGTAGAAAAAAAAAAAAATCAGCACCAGTCTGCTGTTTTACAACAGAGGTGGATGGACAATGTGGTATTGGTTTCCATGGAAACAACAATGATGTGATCCACATATGCCCCTTTCTGCTCTGGCTTGTTTTGAGTCACCTTAGTCAAAGAGTGACCATGGTGCAGTTTGGGTTTTAAAAAAAAAAAAACAGCTAGAAATTAAAAGCTCTCATAAATTATGTCTTATTTTGAAGGGTAGTGACATTTTAAAAGTAGTCAAGTGCTTATGCTTGAAATTCTGTAGACAAGTCAGAGGATGAATTAGTCTCTGCTTTACACCTCCTGGTGAGTCTAAGTTACTTTAAATGTATTTAAATGGTGCAATTCTACTCTGGTCTACTTTTAGACCATTTAACTTTTTTTTTAAAGGGGGTGTGCAAATAAATTTAATCAGAAAATGTAAAATATTACAACAAAGTCACACTTATATACGTCCTTTCTAGTCCAGGGACCATTCAAGGCACTTTTATGATGCAAGCAGTTTTCTCTCACGGCCACACACATATTAACTGGACCCATTTATTTAATAGACCAAATTATTCCCATAATTACTCCTAAAAATCAAATTACATTACAGTGGCCAGGCAGCAACAACATGTTTTTTTTGTGGGTGGGATTTGATTTTCAATAGAATATTAGGTATTAATAATCACTCCTGGTCTTCAGCACTAGACAGAGCAGCTTCCTGCTCCTGGAAGACTAAACATCTGTCTCTCTCAGCCGCTCCAGAGCTGTGTCATGCTCCAATCAGATATTATTGTCCTTTCGGGTTTCTTTCTACACCTCTTGTAACATTTCTGCTCCGGCTTAAATACACCCCCGTTGCATGCAACGGAATTAAAATTCACATAATTATAGTGTCAAGTCTTTCATTTCAGTCTCATGCAGACATCTATTGTCATTGAGACGTGGATAAATATGTTTTTTTATCCCCCCACACACTAACTTTCGCTGTAATCCTTTAAAATGTGCCAAGTCTGAATCACAGTAGAGCGTTTAAAGCATGTTGTGGACTGCATGGCGTGATAAATCCCCCTCCCAAAATCACTCTTAAATAACCACCGAAGTTAATAAGAGCACTTGTTCAAGAATGCAGGAAGTTTGGAGAGAGAAAAAGAAACTGAAATAATGAAATCAAGGAGCTGCTTTTTGGTCGTTCTGAGGAAAACACTTTGCTGGTGCAGTCATCTACTCTAAGATTGTTTAAAGTGGCATCTGCAGAAGCAAATCACAAGTGACTGATGAACTGATATTTATATTTCTGATATCATTTATCATTTCACGAGACTTGAAGGTGGTCTCGTGGCTCTGCTGGTTTTCATTGTGCGTGTGTGTGTGTTTGATTCAGGGGTGGGATAGATGGGGGGCAAGCTGGACGTGCCAGTGAGCAAGTTGGGCATATACCGATATACACAGCTCCACATCAGCCGGGAACTGATCCACACACTGCTCACAGAACTGCAGCTCTGTGTGAGTCTGAGACTCAGTCAGTAGCTGATTTCATGAAACTACAGTGATCCAACAGAAAAACAGGACTTACATGTAAACAATTTGTAAACAAATGTGGGAATAAGCATTCTGATC
This sequence comes from Arrhamphus sclerolepis, assembly GCA_037176975.1. NCBI lineage: Eukaryota > Metazoa > Chordata > Actinopteri > Beloniformes > Hemiramphidae > Arrhamphus > Arrhamphus sclerolepis. The sequence continues at coordinate 14,856,681 of JBAMYA010000021.1, read as the reverse complement.
GTGCATCTCTTTCTACCAGTCTTCCTTTCATGTAATCTGTTTGCAGCTTTCCCACATTCTCAGTCGTACAGGGGTTCCTAATGGAATCACAGCCAACTTCAATATCACGCTGCTCTGTTTTCTGACATATCTTGGAGCCAGTGCTTACCAAAATCCAGAAGAAGACCTAATTAGAATTGATTACAACCTGTCTGCTGGGGAAATTCACGCTTTGTCTCGAAATAATCCAGTAATTCAGAGAATCCTTTTAATTTTTCGAGATGTTTAGTGCATGTGTGCTTGGCAATGATGCATTTCATTGGAGAGAAATTGCCTTATAAATGAAGCTAATCCATTTTTTACAGATCAAAGTGACTAGAAAAGCAGAGCGTAGTGATGAGGCTAGAGATTTAAATGCCTTTGTTCTCATCTGCAACATTAATTTTAAAGGACACAGACAACTGTTGGACTGCATTACTGAGAAACTCTTAGATCTTGTATTTTATAATAATTGGGAGTGCTTTAAAAAAAAAAAAAGACAGTGGCCAGTGATCAAATAAACTGGGGATTGCTTGGATTTCTTTCATTGAACAGATTATGTTCATATCCATCCAAAACTCCATAAGTTCATCATCAACACAGAGATAATGAGAGAATTCTGACAGAACTGTCAATATAAGCTGTGTCTTCCTTGTCCCATAAAATGAATCCTAAACTAAAGTACTTACAGACTTAAAGCTATGAGAGAAAGAATTTAAAAAATTGTCTTCTGTCTCTTGTCTATCTGTCCTGTCCTTTTGTCCTCCACTTTCTGTAGTCCTGTCTGACCAAATAAGAGGTTTTTTTTGAGTTAATTAAGCATATTAGGTTGACGGTCAAAGAGGGCTGGTGAAGGACACACTATCACTCACCCTTACACACAAGAAAACTTATAAATTCTCCAAGAATAAATTGGATATATATCAAACTTATTTAAAAAAAAAAAAGAAAGAAAGAAAAAAACAGTTCCTTGCCAGGTCTTGGCACCAACAGGGACAACAATAATAATAATAATATGAAGACAGTAAAAGAAAAAAGAGCAAGAAAATTTGTTTTGAATTTTATTTACATTTGCTTACTTATAATTTGTCTTTTTTTAAGTTTTCCAAAATTCGTGCAGTTTCCTGTAGAGCCTTTTGATTAGATTTGATTGACAGTGAGCAAACAAGCTATCAGATGTTTAGAGAAGAGCCAAATGAAACTGGTGAAGTGAGCAAACACACACACACACACACACATACAGAAATCAGTGTGTTGTGGTGGGTCATAGCAGTCATAATAGGATCTCGGTAGGTTATCTACCAACAGGTGATGAATTTCAAATAATAAAATCAGTTTAAAAGAGGAGCCTTATGGAATTTTATCGAGTTTGTAATTTTATTGTAACACTCCTGACATTTGAGTTAAATCAATACCTCCTGTTTATTTGACTTGAGTTGCTTTTTACAGTGACGGCTTCTGCACAGGTGTTCTAAATGTCAGTGTGTGTTCTGTTCGCTGCAAAATTTCCAACTAAGTGGAGATGCGAGGAAAGTGAGAAGTTCAGCAGATACCAAAGCTGGCTTTAGCTGCTCGGCTGCACGTGCATGAGTGTGTGAGGGGTAGGGCTCGTTCAGGTGTGTTAATCCATTCTTCCTGGTTGCTGTCCCTGGCCCTCCTTCATGCTTCTCACTTCACATCATCGCCATCCTCCTCCCTCCCAAACCCTGGTAACTCAGCCCTACAAACCCATCCAGACCGTTGGACTGTCTTCAAAGGGCTTCATGGTTGTATGAGCAATGAGGACACATGTGTCCGCACGCTGGCCACACAAGCATTGCCACACACGGACCTGAGGATTCACACTTCTGTTTGCATATTTTCAGAGGCCTTTAGAGGGCAGCAGAGTTTTACTCGGCAGATTTGTGCTTCACAGTTTAGACAATGCTTCTCTGTGGGTTTGGCCAAACAAGCACTTGCAAATCCCTTACTTTTCTAATTTATCATAAAGCCCTCTCCCTTCTCCCACACTTCCAAGCCTTTTTTGCTCCCTCCTCTCTCTTCAAATTCCCTGTGCTTCACTTAGGCAGTGACTACGAGATTGACAGATCTGCTATATCTCCTTATAGACTGTAATTAAAACTCATTTGGCTTGCTGATGGCATTTTCTGCCCTGCTCCATTCATTGCAATTAGTGAGTATTAGTTGACCTGACATTTTGTATGAGATTAGGTTATTGAATGAAACAGATAAGCAAGCAGAGTGACTGGTGGCATCAATCCAGGGTGAAAGCTGCCGTGTACAGTGTCCAGACAGACTGAAATAAGAATTTAAGAACTTTCTCTAAAATGCAAACACACAGTGACTCCGCCTGTCAGGGCTGCAACACATTCCATAAAGAACAGGCAAAGTTATGTGAAAAAGAAAATAAAAGTTCCAAGATTTCAAAATAAATCTAGTCCTTTGCAGGTAAATGCAAATGCAATATTAGATGAACACAGCACTTCAGCCTTTATTTAAGCACATTAGTGCCATTGAGATCAAACATCTATTTTACAAGAGAGACCTGTGAAGCCAATAACGAACACTCAGTCCTTCCTAGGAGTAATTCAAAGTCTCTTATTAACCTAACAAACATTCTGTTGTTGGATGTCAACATAATGCCAAAGTGGAAAGACATCAGCAATAATCTTCGAGAAGCAGTTGTTGCCTATGAACCTGGGGAGGATTATAAGGTGATGAGTCAGTCAAAGATTATTCTGAAGTGGAAATTTTTATAACAATAGTGGAGGTTCAAGGTCAGCCCTTTCAACAAATAAACAAACTGTGACATGCTTCTTAATGTTTCTTGAAGAAAGTCTCACCTCCCTAAAAAATAAAACAGCAGATATTATTAGCAGGCATTATGGACAACACCACACTTAAGGATAATGCAGCTGCCAGCCTAATACCTTATAACAACAAGTTAGTTAGTTAGTTTAGAATTAGATTTTATGTCTTGGCTCTGCAGGGGGTCCACATCATTGCCAGGAACCAGACACTGGTGAAACTGCAGGGAAATGCAGAAGCTCTGCTGTCACCAGAACCCTTAAAACTGCATAATTAATAAGGCTTATGTGCAGTATTACATCTTGAATGAAGGGGTCTTGCGACTTGCTTGGGCAGTTTGGAACGATGGGGTGGAGCGTCACCATTATCAGGTAGCACACAGACAGTTTGCACTCTGGCAGCGCCGCTGTTACGGTGAGTGCGATATAGTTGTCATGCCAAGCTGCTGTGTAGAAAATTCTACACATTTTTCATGACCCCATACATCTGGTTGGGAGGGAGGGCGTTCTTTGGTTCCCTGAGGGAATTTTACATTGTAACAGACACTTCACAAATAAAGTTGAATTGAAACTAATTATTCCGTCATGGGAGCACAATCCCAACCTAGGATCAACCGACTTCACTACCGTGCATCTTCTTTCGAAGAAATATGAGCTTTAAACATTGGTTAATCTGGAGAAGGTCTTCAGAAAAGAAGTGGTTTGTGTGCAAATCTACTCACAGATTGACAAAGATTTCATGAATGAGGCTCACTGTGTGTGTCCCAGCGAGCCATCAAGGCTGTAGACAAAGTAATCATCAAAACTGGGCTGATTCTATTTCCCTCACTCCCATCAGCTCCCCCTGCACCGTCTCCCTCTGTCTGCACTATCAGTGCACCTCTCTTCATCCAGACATGCACAGTGGCTGCAACGCTGCATATTGAAAGAATACCTGGTCTCACTTCATGAAGCCGTAAGTGTGGTTAAAACAGATGCAGCAGCTGGGCTGACACACAAGCCTTTCCTCATGAATCCATGCTCTTCTTGTAGTGGGATCGAGGGGAAAGGAAGCTGACAATGGTGTGACAAATTGTGTTTTCTTATTTTTCATTCAGCTCATTTCCTTCTCTAACTCCCACCCACACCTCTGCTTCTCCCTCATCTGGTTTTTCTGTATAGCTCTTTCCTGGAGCACAGTCTGCAGCAGTGCTAATGAGGAAGGTTAATTGGCCTTGCTTTGTCTTTAGGAGGTTGGATAGTATCGAGGGCAGTGGCAGGATTGGGGGGGTCTCATGCTTTCAGTAAGCATGAATCTTTCCACTGACAGTCCTCTTTATCTAGGCAGCAGGAGGATGAAAAAAAAAAAAGAACTTTCCACACAGACGCTTTCATACACTGGCACCTTCCACATAAATCAATTACTCAGCGGTCATACTTTGACACTTCGCTGAATCAAAGAGTTATTTCCTCAGGAGCCACAACCCAAGATATTTCAGTTTAAGTTTTTTTTTTGTTTTTCTTTAATCATCAACTTAATTCCTTCTGTGAATACATCCATTTTTTCCCCCCATTTTTTTAATTTATGCCTGCAACACATTACAAAAGAGTATAACTTGAATCAATTTCCTTAGAACACATAATTCAGAGAAGGACTGGAAGATCAATCTCTCAGATTCTTTTTCTCTTCTCTCTTATGCCTTAATGAGCACAAACACGTCCTTCTTCTTCATTTTCGCTGTCCCTTCTTACTCCATTCTGCTCCTTTCATGCATCTCATTTCTACGGTCAGTTAGGCCACATCCAGGTGACTGATGAGCGGAGCCACTGATAATTATAAAGTCAGATTTTAACACCTGAAACATGGAATATTTCTGAGGGAACTCAACCAACACATGGATATCAAGCGTTGGGGAAAGTGTAAGTGAATAAACACAAAGACAAGAGGCAGCAATATAGACAAACCGAAGGACTGATTTTCTCCCAGACGTCTCGGTTGTTTGTGATTTATAAAAGGAAACTGCCTGCAGGTGTGCAGACGCGCAGTTTTATAAATCAGATTTGTTTTTGGTGGACTCCATTTCCGATTTTTGGGCCTATGTAAACCTTTTGTAAGGATCCAATGCACAGTTTTAGAAATGAGCACCCAGAACTTTAGTCTTACCTGTGTGTGTGTGTGTGTGTGTGTGTGTGTGTGTGTGTGTGTGTGTGTGTGTGTGTGTGTGTGTGTGTGTGTGTGTGTTTTAGGGATGGTGGGGTGAGGTTAAAACCCGAGTTACCACATAGATACAGCCACACATGGGCACAAATATTCACAAACATGTTTATCGACTGTTTAGTAACCAACTGAAATATCAAAAGTCAAGGAAAATGCTTAGACTAATTATATGGATATCAAGTCTGGGCTGATGGGGTATTTTAAAGGCAGCAGCAGGCTTTAGCTTCTTTACAGCTGCTGTCCCTGCAGAGTGCTGATATAAAATTCAGAGAGCTGGGGGAAGAGTTGCAGCACATTTGTGTTTTGGGTCCAAACGGAGAAATGAAAGCCCCGTACTTAGTTAAACGTCCTGATGTAGGCCATCATCAGATGAATAAAATGGCATTTTTTTTCTTCGTAGTCAATTAGGAAACAAGGGCAGAGAGAGAATGGAGATGACATACGGCAAAGGGTCTCAGACCAGGGCTTGAACCTGCAACCAGTGCAGGAGGTATATGGGTCACCTGCTTAAACCAGTGACCTACGCAGCAGCACTTTTCTAAATTAAAAGAACAAATTAAAAATGTGAAAATACACTATGCAATGCATTAAAGATATTTATAGCAGAGAAAGCATATAAACATTGGCAGAAAATAACACACAATCCTCTGTAGCATGTCCTCTGTGGCTCATATATTATTCCTTATGTATGTTAATAGCATGTACATAGACACATCAAAGAATAAGAAGAGTTTAGATGTAGTGGTTAGATGATATGGAGTTTGGTTTTAGTCCTTCTTTGTGCACAGACACTTGCCAAACCTTTCACAAAGTTTGAAATAAGGACAGATTTAAGTGAAGTTCATACAAACGTCCACTACTGCAAAGCATTAGATGTAAACCTTTAACTAGACAAAAAAAGAAAATAAAATTGGTGTGCCTTTCCACTGTGAAGTTAAAACCCAAGTTTTGACATTATTTTAGTGTTAGAACAAAGCCAAATCTAAATTTCTGTCATAAATACAACCAATACTGGAGCACTCACTGATAGAGAGCTCTGCAGGAGGATGTGCAAAAGTGCCTCAGTATACAATAATTCCATCTCCAGATCTTCTACTCATACAGACATGTACATTTGAATTCATTAACTTATGTATTTCTAACTGTCACATCTATGTCTGAGGGTTATGCTGTGGTACTGTCATTATCTGTGCTATAACACGTCATTGCCAACAGCTGGAGCGTAACACAAAAGAGTGTATGTGTAGACTGGAATGTGTGGACAATAAAGACGACCTCCTTTGTAAGCAATTGGTCGATGTCAGCTTCTGCTATTTATACCTTATACCGACACAAAAAATATGGCGATGAGGAATGTCTGCTTGGAATATCGCCACCTCTGGTTTTTCTACAGAACCCTGGTGTGCCTTTGGTTCCTTCTGAGCTGTAGAGCCATATGTTTGATAATTATGTGCTAGCTTTAGCTGACAGGGTGGAAGATATGCACACTGTTAATTCACACTGTTGACGCGGAAGCTCAACGCAAATATTCTACACTCTGCTGAACGCTGGTGATTCTTATGCCGATGCCCTGCAGGCTTGTTTCTGCTATTTGTACCTTATACCGACATAAGAAATACCACCATGATGCTCTGTAATACTATCCCATCAGAAAATATGTCCATCAGTTGACATGTGACAGCGAGAGATTGGTTTGCTGTGTGTGGCAGTACGAGATGTCTGGCTTGACACTGTGTGCTCTCTGATGTGATGCGATGGGTTTCAAGGGTTATTGAGTGTAATTCTTGTCCAGATTTATGCTTGGGCACAAATGTAATTTCATTTCTTGATGAGAGCAGAACTCTGTGTATCTTCTGGAAATATGCAGCAGTATCAGAGCCTCTCAGTGGAGAGACAACAAAGTTCCCAATAATAATGGAGGGACCTGAGATTACCAATTAGTCTTGCAGCCTTTAAATGTGCAAACCAGACCTCTCAGTATCACAAATATGGAAATATAAACACATGATGCTGTCTGATATGGAGTGGCAAAGGGTTCCATTGTGTTCAGAGGAAGATTCCAGTGCGCCACTCCTCGAAGCAGAGGGTTGATGATATCACCACCTCTGGGTAATTTCCTTTCTTGAACACAAAAATAAGAAATAATAACTTGTATCCTGCCGCTCAGCCGTTTGCTTGCAGTACTGAGAAGCCTGTCAACTTCAGAGCGAAGCAACCGAGAGTGCCTGGAAATTTTTGGTTTCAAACTAGTTTAACGGGATGAAAACAGGTTGATCACGATTTGGAGTTTTTGGAGAGATGGAGTGTTGCTTTGCATGCATTATAACAAAAATAAAAATAAAATAAGTTAAAACACTTTCTGCTGCTCAGTTCACACATGCCCAGTGTGTTAGGGTCATGTCTGGGTCATCAGTACATGAAGGGTGGTCAGTGTAACAGCTCTTGTAAGTTACAAATACCATCAAGTAAATCTTAAATCGTACACTCGCCTTTTTGACCTCAGACAGAACTTAAAAGTAATCATCATCATTTGATGTGAAGTGCTGGAATATCTAGTAGAGCCTTTTAATTACTTTGGTTTCAAGTTAACAACTATAGAAGGTCAGCAGCAGTGACCCACTGACAGCAGCTGAGTCTCCACAACACAACCCGCCGCATGTCTCTCTCCAATCTTATCTCAAACGGTCTTCAGGTGGCCAACTTGTCTGCTTTTGTCAGAGAAACAATTCTAATATCATGCGCCCATTACAGCAAAATGATGGCACCACATTGTTACTGTAAGATTCTGCAGAGCCACGTGAAACCTGAGTTAAGCTAAATTAGCCAACCATGTTTAGCTCATACAGTATGAGCTGTCAGGAAGGTCATGCGCTTCAAAGTAGCATATGGTCGACATTTTGCTTTGATGTGGCTCAAAACATGTGTAAGCACTCAACAGCTGGCTTTAAATAAAAGATGAAGGGCTGCCGTCAAGATAGCGTGGAAGACGCATCACATCAGGAGACGTAATGTAGTAAAAACTCAACACCACCCACACACACAGAAGCAAAGTGTTTAGATGGCATTACATTCATTTACAGGAGACATCCCTCATCCCTAACCACTGTACTGCTTTAAGTAGGTTTCACCATAAAAAGGCCGAAAAACACACACTTTTGTTATCCAGTTTTCTCAAAAGAGACAACACTAACACACACACAAATGAAAGTGCTTGTGCAGCCTTGAAATGACAAAAACAAAAAAACAAAAAAAAAAAAAAGAAAACATTATCGGAGCTATGAAGTCTCCTGCTTATTATATCTATTAAACTCCACAAGATAAAGAACAATTCTCCCCACTTCAGTGCAGTTGCATTATTTCATTATTATTTCTAATCTGCATTCTACTGTTTACTTCAGCGCTCTTCCCAAACAGCAATTGTCCTTCTTCTGTTTACTGAAAACACAAATGAAAAGCAGAAACAAACAAACAAACACAGCAAGATTTTTATTCTTAAAACCAAATTAGATCAGGACAAGTACAAAAAAAAGGAACTGATTTAAGTGTGTGTTTATCTGTAATCTGTAGTCATTATCTTGACGGCTAACAAGGTGTCTAGCTCTGCCTACAGCGGTAAACAAATGTTTGTTTCACAACACTGCAGTCTAGACCCCCGTGTTGGACTGTTTTCTTAACTCTGTGTTAAAATTGCCAAACTAACAGCCATGTGAATGCAAAGACTCATTGTTTTGCGGATCATTGCCTTGCAAAGGCTTTTCATTTAGGTTGCATGTTAAGTTTAACTCGACCCAATGTCCACAAAACTGACTGAACCCTTGAAATAGACAGGAGGAAGGAGTATTGTGCGTTACTTTTCATGTGTAAACTAAAAACTACCAAGCTTAAAATTAAAATCAAGTACTCTTCTACAGGTTTGCACACTTTCATATTTATAAATATAAACATGAAAATGGTGAAAACAGCAGCTCTATATATGTGGTCTGAAGGGTTGGGTAGAGTGGCTTTAATTTATCCTCATATGTTAAAAAATCAAAGCATGCACGCCAGTGTGTTATCATGCGTATCTCAGGTGGGCCTCAAGAGCACAGGGTACAAATAAGGAACTTGTAAGCTAAGTCAGGTGATAAACAGAACAATGAACCCTCAAAGAAGAGGTTGTAACTCCATTTCAAATTGTCAGAAGGCAGCGAGATAACTGTACGCAGCTCAGCACTTTTATTGCTTTCCTCAGTCAAATAGCCACGGTGTTATGCAATGAACATGGCTGTGATTAGGAAAAGCGTGTCCTCCATCATGGCGCTTTGAATCTCAGCTCGCCACCTTGTCGCTCCTTCAAGTTTGAATCCTTTTATTTTCTTTGCTCGCCACGTTTCACTTACTTTACATCGCAAACCTTTCGATTGCCTGTCGCGTGCTCTATCTTCTTTCCGTATGTCCGTGTGTGTCCCGGTGGCCCTGCAGCTGATTAAAATTCCACATCTGTTAGATGTAGATTACACTGGTGTTACATGCATATTGCTTGCAAATTCCTAAAGTCAAAATCCGCTGTGGAAATACTCCTGAAGATGTCATTAAGGCATCCTCAGTTATGCAGGGTGTTATCTGGGTGTCTTCTGCACTCTCACATTCAGCGTACTCATCAGGAGCTACTGTGAGAGCGAAGGGTCTGATGTTTATGATTGCTCTTCATCTTTGTTATCATTTTAAGGGTTGTTACGCTTACAGTCGTTCACATTGGTCAATTGGAAATTAGACAACCTTTTTAAAGCTAATTATAACAACATAATGTCACATTAGTGGGCTATCTAGCTAGATATGAAACTGCTTTATCAGTTTAAAGTTTTATCAGAGTTTCCGTAAGCTGTATGTGCGTGGTCGGAATAATGAGTAAAAGTGCACCTGCAAGTCCCAGAAGCTGGTAGAGAAGTAGTACGACAAAAGAAAAAAAAACAAAAAAAACCCCGAAACTTGGAAATTACACTTTTCATTCTTATAATAATGGATAATTTTGTGTCTCTTTTCTATTTTAAGATGCAATAATTAATGTGTAGAGTAATCTGTCTTGCAATTATCAATTAAATCATAAAGTGGTACATTACTGTGTAAAAATAATCTCAATAAACAGCAATTTTTTTCCATCAGTTACACTGTCATTTCTATAATCCAGTTACACGTAGCTTTTTCAATGCCACTGCTTTAATATTACACCTGATGTCATGCATTGTTTTGCACATCACAAATAAATTAACATAGATTATTCTTCCTTCCTAACAGAGAACAACTAAATTTAGCCATGTGTTAGATAAGGCACAAATGCACGTGCACCGTGATAATAAGCTCTGATAAAGACTCAAACACTTTGACAAGCTGTGTATACCTGTGTCCACGTCAACACACTGAATACGGTTGGTAATATATGAAATACATTACATATATATATATATGAAAACAGGCTTAAGTTTAACTTTATGTACACGTCATTATAGCACTTGCACACAACCTGCAGACTTTTCAATTGAAAGGCATGACTGCCTCATTGTTAAATAACTGTCCAAAGACACAAAGCTGAGGCTAGTACTAATTATCAGTTATCAATAAATGGTAATAATACTGGGCTGCCTAACTCGGATTTCCAGTTTTCCTTCTCCCCTAACTTATAATATAATAAATATTTTCTACATGTAACTCTATACATCTTCACCTGACTTGGTTTGCTATAAGCCTAATTTTTTAAAACTTGGGATGCTGTGTAAAACAGAAATAAAAACATAATGCAACGATTTTCTCAAATATCATGAACCCATATTTAGTCTCAATAAAACATAAAGAATATATCAGATGTTGAAACTGAGACATTTTACCTTTTTATAGGAAAACATGAGCTTATCTTGAGTTCGATGGCAGCAACACTTCTCATAAAGTTGAAACAGGGTGATGTTTACCATTGTGTGTTTTGCAATAGATGCTATATCCATAAAATTGAAAAGTGATTCTCTGAATCTTTCGATGATATTATGTACTGTAGATTGTGTGATCTTCAAAGTCTTTGCTATTCTAAGTTGAGGAAGATTTTTCTGAAGTTTTTGTATCATTTTTTCAATACAGCCAGTTACCCAGTTACCTTGCTTACTTGTTTCCAGTTAATAATTAATTGTCAAACACTCCTCCATTTGCTGACAATTTGTGCCAGTTACTTTTCCAGCCTTTTGTTACTCCTGTTCCAATATCTTTAAGCTATGTTGCTACCATCAAAGTCAAAATCAGCTAATATTTACCATGACATTTTACCATGAAATGTTTTACCATGAAATAGTAAAATGCTCAGTTTCAACATCTGATGTTTGTTTTTTAATAGGGAAAAAACTATGGTTTTATTAGATTTTTATTTGATTAGATTTATTAACAGTTTAGCTAATGTGTCAGGTTTTGGATTCTGTTCATTGTTTTTGTGCGGATCTAGATTTTCTGTAGTGTTTTTAGTTTTTCTTTTGGTGTTCTTGAGTCCTGTCTTGTGTTCTTGTTTTCATGTCTTGGCCCGTTTCTGTTTCTGTCAACTTTATTTCCTCTTTATCTGTTCGGTTTTCTTCTGCTCTATTCTTGCTGTGTTTCATCTCCCTGATTATTAGCATCTGTGCCCCGTCTGCCCCTTGGTCTGTACATTATCTTGTCTCTTTGTACTGTGTCTTTCTGTGTCATACCGTTTCATTCGGTGTCGTCCTGGCCCTTCTGGGTTTTCTTTTATTACTTCATTTGTTAGTTTGGTTTTCTTTGTGTTTTGGCTTCACTTGCCCCGGCGACGCGTTTTGGTTTATTTCATCCAAACAAATTGTGGATTACTCCTGTTTTCTGGGGTCCGTTTCAGAAAGTGAGGTTACATAACACTGAACGAAAGGGTTCAGTTGAGCCGTTTCAGAAATCGAGGCTACTGTTGCTATGGTAACTGACTCTGTGGACTAAACCTGGCCAGGAGCAGGTTTACCGGGAGCAGGAACGTAGCTGAACCACGTTCAATTTTAACAGATGACTGACCATATAACACTTATTTTGGAGATGTCTGAATGATGTTGCATTTATGTCAGTAGAGTATATGGATGGAGGATCCCAATAGATCATGTGGACAAACCAGCCATGACTTGAACTTGTAACACTGGCTTTTGGATCTTGGATGTTTTTGTGCCTTTTTTTTAGATTCACCCCCTCCATCATCATAAAAAACGACTTTTTGTTGGACTACCCCTGCCTCCTTCTTTCCCGCATTTGGGTACTAAGCAACCCCACCTTTCCATAAAATATTATTCATTTGCAAATGTCAAGATTAACGATGGGATACTAAACATACTCTACTCTATTCCATTAGAAAGTGTATAGTAACAGAATAATTTCCTTCTTTTTCCAGCTGCAAAGTCATCAGGTAATCAACATGGTTTAAAAGTTAATATTATTAATGGTTTAAAACTACTTTATTAGTATCCTGCTCCTACTTCTGTGACCAAAGAAATTTCTAGTACTGGATGTATTGACTGTATCTATAGTCTATCTGTGCTCCTTTAATGATTTTCCTTTTTTGATTTTTCCATTTCTTCAAAATATTTTTTAAAATTATTACAGCCGTGCCTTTTTACGTTTGAGCTACCCATCTGAAATACGTTTAATACTTCATCCTTTATCCTTCCTCCAATTTTTTTTTACTCCAAGTGAGCAGGATTTCTCTTGCTACTATATATTTAAATTATATATTCATTAAATTCTCCCTCATCAACTGTCTTTCCTTCACTACTGCAGAAAGCCAAGTGACTGCAATAAAGTCTCTAATTCAACAAAGAAGAGTTGGAGGATCTCTTCTGTTTACTGGCGTTGCCATGGTGAATCACAGTATCGGAGCTGCATTGATGAGGATTTTTTATAATCACGGTAACTCAGTCAACATACTCAGAATAGATTGAACCAACTGAACACTGGTTCTGAAACTTTAAACTCAGAGTTTCTTGACTCAGTTTGTTGACTCCGAGTTAGTTTTTTGACTCAGAGTTTGTTGAACCTCTCGTCTGAAACAGACCCCAGGTCTCCTATATTTCTGTCCTCTCCACTCCCTGCAACCCCAACTCTCCCAATTGTTTTGGAATAGTTTATACATTTTTTTTTATTTTTTTTATTATTGACTTCTCATTTTGGTTTTATCACTTTGTTTTCATTAAAATATTCTACATTTTTCATATAAACAACCCTTTCTGTGCAGTTCTACAACATAAATGTACTGCAGTATATTATTGCTGATTTGACTGTTGTTGATTTCACTAATGAAAAAATTATTCCCACCAGGTTTGTTTGAAAGAAACTTCATAGAAAGTTCTTCAGTTTGGTCAAACTATTGATCTGTTGCTACCTGCAATTTACCTTCAATAGTTAAACGTATCACATAGTAATCATTCTGCAGTCTTCTATCCAAGTCTCAGATTCACTGTGATAAGTTAAGGTTAGACAAGAAAAATCATTGTACTGGTGCACTGGTGTCAGTGGAAATAGAGGAAGTTGGGTGATGAATGAGTCATTATGATAGCTATGCATGACATCCTGCATTAGTGCATCAAATTATGCTGGTGCAGAGCTCCTTGAGGTGAAGGCAATTGGACACATGTATGTGTGTCTGTCAGAATTAAAGGAAGCTGGCAAAATACACATACACGAAGGCCATGGGAATGACCTCTGTACTTTTTTTTTTTGCAAAGCCAGTGACCTAAAATTGCAATTT
>JBAMYA010000021.1:14805595-14842810 GCA_037176975.1 Arrhamphus sclerolepis | reverse complement strand
TACATAACCCGCTTTCTGAAATGGACCCCCCTTTGCTGTGCCACGGATGCCTACACAACGCTCTAAGCGAGATAAAATTGTGATCCACTGTGTCAAAGGCAGCTGTTAAGTCGAAAAGAACTAAGATTACATAGTCCCTGATCTTTAGCCATAAGAATGTCATTAAAAAACCTCAGCAGTGCAGACTGAAAAATATCAAGGATATTTATGCTACTCTCCTTGTGTGTCCAACACAATTCAGCAGTAAGCCTAACTCCAGTGAAATGAACACATGAGTCAGAGTGTAGCGTCCTAGTTGCAAAGCTTTATTTGCTGCATCACATGAAAACATCTACAAGGAGTAAAACTGAAAAATATACCAATAGGCTATCATTATCTTAACATAAAAAGAGGCAAAAACACAATACAAATGAATTAGACATGGCTGGAGCTTAATAAATCAGTAAATCAGTTGTATATAGTGAGCCTCTAATATAACCAAAATTTATATTTACAAGATATATTTCCTTAGAATGGACCTTAAATAATATTGTACTCTTCAAACTGAAATATAAACGTACAGATATGCACAGAACCCAAACTGGCCAAAATAAAATGCAATATAATGAACTTAAAGCTACAATTTCAAAATAAAGCTGAGGGCAGAATAACATAAATTTTATCCAAAAAGGTTTTTCATTGACTGAAAACAATATTATCCAAAGGTTCTGAGAGAAAGGGAAGCTTGGAAATTGCCCTGAAGTTAGATGCATGAAGCATCTGGAGAAGGACGGGTGCTGACGAATGCTGTTCTGCAAAATCAGAGAGAAACGAATCATGAATTGAAAGAAATTATAAACAGTATTTAGTAATTTGCGTGGCGTTATGTGTGATGTGTCACATGCATTTTGAAAAAATTAGAGTGAACCTTAATGCTGTCTTAAACGTTGCATGACATCCTTGCGGAGCTGTGCTCCGTGGTGAAATTCCTACATAGTAGGATCTAACTGGACATTGCTGCAAACTGCCTTTTAATGTTGGCCTGTTCTCTCACAGTGTACGAAATCTGATGTATTGGTCATATTAACAATCATACAGGATGCAGACATTATTGTGCTTAGCACTGGCTGCGATATCCCAAACATATGGATGATTTCACAGAATTATGTTGTTCCTAAAAGTGGCTTCAGGCAGATAATTAATTAATTGTTGATCATGTATATAGCATGATCACACACACGCACACAAACACACACGTACCCATCGGTTAATTTGCCAGGAATGTCAGAGTGGTTTATTTGATCAGGGATGGTGTGGTTCTGGTGGGTCGGTCTCTCCAGTACTGAAATCTTTGTGCTTTCTGAAAACTCTCTCCATTATGATCCGCAATTGGGGCACAGTCTTCAAGCAGTGCCAGCGCGTCCATTGTTAAGCATTATGGACAAGTGTCACTGATTACACTAACTGTTACATATCTTGTTACAATTAATGTACCAATGTGTTTCATTGCTATATTATTTGCAGATGTCCGTATGTACATACTGTCTGTAACTCCGAGCGCTTATGGAATGTATGGCTCCATTCAGTAACACATCTATAATATTACATTCCTTAGTGTTTATGATTATGAAGGTCTACAAGTCTGATATGAATGTTAAATGCACAAGATGGACGTGCTGTCAGTTTTCCCCGCCTCCAAAATGTCCATGTGCAAGTTTCAGAATTTGCGTACAGGAACGCACATTCTACTGTCAGGTTTTTTTTTTTTTTTTTCTTTTTATAAATAACAACTTTTGCGTAGAAAGTGGCATGTGCCATTTTCAGGCCCATTTTGTACATATGCAAGCTTTATAAATGAGGCACCAGGACACCAAAGTAGGGTTATCACAGTCACCTCTACCTTCACCTTGTGTGATATCAGTGTCCCACTTCTTCTTAGAACAACTCTGTCTCTGTAAAAACAAGAAAAATAATTGCATTTCCTTATTCCACCACAAAGTCTCCTTGTGTTCTTGTCCTGGATACCAGGGGCCTGAACTATGAAGCGGGGTTACTGGCTCATCAGGGTAACTTTGAGAGTAACTTGATCACGTGAGTAGCTTCCCGATTAACCCATACTAGGAAACCTGGATAGGTTTTGACCAAGGTATGTTGCCATGGCAATTCATGCTGCGTCTCCGAGCAGGTTATGTTCTTGGTTAACTCGAGGTTTTCGCTTAACCACTCCATTTATTAGTACCGCCTCTCCACCAACAATTTCTCCCAAGACAATGCCGGTGTACCTGGATGAACTGTTTGACATTGCGACACAAATTGTGAGGGACTCCCTTTGCAGGGCGAGGGTCTTTAGCAGTGGTCAGCAAATGGCTGCCCGTGGGCCAAAATTGACACTCTTTTTGAAACTTTAAAAGCATTCTTCTTCGGGAAAGTAAGGTTGATCACGCCATCATCAAAAATTGTAACGTGCGCGGCAACTAGCACTTTAATGTGAACGCGCACAAACTCCAATTAGGTTAACACAGGTTTAGCAAATCAACCTCATAATCAACATTGTAGTACCGAGGAAGCCTGGTTTTCTCAACCTCTATTTAGAAAGGTAACCCTAGGTTACATCTGAGTAAGTTAACCCCACTTCGTAGTACAGGCGCCAGACCTGCCAATCAACACTCTTTCTTCTCTGGAGATAATCTCCATCACTTCACCTGCTGCACTCCAGAATTTCACATCCCACTTGTGGGGCATAACCACTAACAACACTGAACATCACACCTTCTTCTAGCTTCAGACTCATCACCCTATCTGACACTATTCACCTCAAGAACATTCCTAACAAGCTCCTCCTTCAGGATAACTCCTGCTCCATTTCTCTTTCAATCCCCACGATGATAAAATAGCTTGAACCCTGCTCCTAAGCTTCTAACCTTGCTTCCACTTGGTCTCCCGAACACACAGAATATTCAATTTCCTCCCTTGCGTCATGACAACCAACTCTCTAGCTTCTTCTGTCATAGTCAAAACATTTAATGTCTCTACTCTCAGTCTTTTTCTTTTCCTCTTTCTCTCTGCCTAAGGACCTACAGTAGCCCAATTTTCATCAGCACCCTGTAGGTCAGCAGCACAAATGGCGGTCATTGTTAACCCGGTTGTTGGCCGATCCAACATGGGTTTCATGGGTCTTGATTTGCCTGGTTAGTTTGGCATTGGTTTTGAGTTGGATGGCCTTCCTGACACAAATATCTACATTTATCCTGGCTTGGGACTAGCTCAAAAGACTTGTGCCTTGTTTTTGTTTTTCAGAATAAACACGAAATGGCTTCAACGTTCAGAGTTGTTCTTGGAGTAGACGACGCTTTAAAGCTAACTCTGTCAACTGGGAAACCTGATTCAGTAAAGGAGAGATTAAAAGACACTTTGGCATCTCTGGAAATTTCAGACTGCAGCATAGAGACACCGCATTTGACAACAACTATATGAACTTGACAGGGACCTCAGACATCAAAGTCAAATGCACAGTTAAAGTTATTTACATAACAAATGAGTCAAACACAGCCAAATGCTCTAAAGGGCCACTGGGAATAGGTGACAGTTCATTGTCTGCAGCATCTGATACAGACATAATTTCCTCCATTAAATTTGCATCTTCAGATTATTCT
This sequence comes from Arrhamphus sclerolepis, assembly GCA_037176975.1. NCBI lineage: Eukaryota > Metazoa > Chordata > Actinopteri > Beloniformes > Hemiramphidae > Arrhamphus > Arrhamphus sclerolepis. The sequence continues at coordinate 14,839,178 of JBAMYA010000021.1, read as the reverse complement.
CTTTGATCACAGTGATGGCCCTCAAGCTTTCAAACACCTCAGTTCATTTATGAGGTACAGATTTAATTAGAGATTAGAAAGAGCCAACCAAGACTCCTTTAACAGCAGTGTGCTTCTAAGTCCAAGCTCCAAACTTAAGTCAGATATACTACATGATTTTCACATGGTTTTTAACCTCTCAAAGGTAATTACTCACGTTCATTAACTTGAAGGTTTTACGTGAATTTAAACACCATCAGTTGTATTTGACATTGAAATCGGACAAGTATGATGCACAATCAACTTATACTTATGTTGTATTGTAAATTGAACTTAATCATGTCAAGTAAAATTAACCTGGTGTCAGTTAAATTAACATAACTATGATGTAGTATTTAACACAATTTACATTTAATTAATTTTATATTATTTTTCTTATTTATGCAACATGGTTTTGTGGGGCCAGTTGCCATAACTGGTTTAAGTAAATACAACATCTCATTTCTTACAGTGAGTAAGGGAAGTATTCATTCAAAATCCTGCTGCAATCTCAGTGATTATTCTAAAGTCATATGGGATACATTGGTGAGGTTTTGGCTCTGAGCTAGGGAGACATGCTAGAGGTAATTAGGTATGTCAAGATTAAAAGAAAAAAACTAAATAAATAAATGAATAAATAACACAGGAGAGGAAGGGACATATTTGCATACCAGATAACAATAGTCCATGTCCAGAGGACCAAGATCCACAAAAGCAGGCTAACAAGGATTAAATAAGACTTGAGGTCCAAAAGTCAATCACAGGATCAAAGAATTTGAGCTCCGTCTGAAACTTCATGGGCAAGCGTATGATTCAAATAACAAGATGGAAAACCATCATGGAGTGGAAAAGGAGACTGGAGCTGGAACCAGAGAGAGTGAAGGTGGAATGCAGAGGGGATCTTTCTGTGGGAGAAATTCTCAAGACAACCCTTACGATCAGAAGATCAACAAAATCTAAATCAGTACATCCTGATTCAATTGTTATTGAATCAGTATCCCATATGACTTTAGAATAATCACTGAGATTGCAGCAGAGCCCACTGCTCTGGGTCTAACAGATGGGTCAAATGCAGAGAATGAATTTCCCCACAGGGATTAATAACAGCGTGAAAAAACCCCCCAAAAAACTCATGTAATAGGAAAATAATGGCATTAGAACAGTCTCAATAGTCACAAATGCACAGGACAAGATTCACATTCTTGTACTATTCTCCATGGTATTCTTGCTTTCCTTTTTTTTAGCTTTTTTTTTTAGCACTTTTTATCTGGCTGATGTCAGCAAAATGTATGTGTGCTGTCTGGGGCGCGCCAACGGCAGTGGGCTGACACACCTTCGACTGAGCCCACAGGTTTGATGATCAGGGAAAATAACTGAAAAGATCCACTTCTTCGGCCGATATTTATCAGATTTTACAACTAGCGGGCTGATGTACTGTCTTATGGCTGATATCGGCCAGATGTATGTGTGCCGTCTGGGATAGCACTGTTTGAATGGTTTAATGTAATTGGCTAGTGAGCAAATCATTTCCCACATGGGGCGCGTTCTTATGATTGGCTGAAACAAGGAAGATATCTGATTGGTTACAGATCATTCCACATTTGAAAAAAATGCATTTGTGAGTTTAGGCACTAGGAGTCTCAAAATTCATGCACAAATGCAACAAAGTCCACAGACCAGAAGCTATTTGTCAATCAAGATATATTTGTGTGTGCATCAGAAATACACATGCGAATCTTGTCCAGTGCATTTGTGACTATTGAGACTGTTCTAACTCCATAGTAAAAGGTTTAATAAGTACATTTCTGCATATGTCTAAAATGTAGTTGCATCAAAATTCAGTAATAGAAATGGTCACCTTATCTCAATTCCTCTTATTGAGCAGCATCAGTCTGAGTTGACGGCAATACCGAGGTTTTTACACATTTAAAACACAATTTGGGGTCCCATATAGATTCCACAGCCCACCTGTAATCATTTTCAGATTCAGAAAACTTTCTTGGTCCCCTTAAGGGGCCAGTAACCTGGTCAGGTATGTAACATGCACCGTACCAACAGATATACTGAGGTATGACGCCTTAATTCACACATAGTAATTTTTCACAATCTAAAATAGTGAGCTCAGTTTTTACAGTATATATTCAACACACACACACACACACACACACTTCATACCAGTCCCTCATCTCATTATCCACAGACACACCGACTCAAAACATAATCATGATAATTTCAGTGGTTACAACAACAGCTATTAGTTCATTTTCCTTAAAACCGGAACATTGGTGAACATGCAGTGTAATTGTAATTGTAGTGTGTAATTATTGGGCTTGTTAACCAGGGAACAAGCACTGATGTGGAGATAGGTGGAGAGATAATTTAAGTAATTCAGGGGTTGTTATGTTCAACTTGAATATTTTGCTATATGAGACCTGTAATTTGTAATTATTCCCTATGTTTTTAGCTGTACTCAATTCAGCAGGTAATGTTCAGAAATCCAAAATAACTTGCATAAGTTTAATTTTAAGTAACAGATCCTTGCAGCATTTCAAAGCACACCAGGAACACCAATTATCAAGTACTGAAGTATTGTGTCCAAATGAATCCTGTCTAAAGGATAAAATATCAAAGACGCCAACTGTTGGATTCAAAAATGTTAAATTACAAGATAATAAACTACAAACACCTAACATTATGCATTATGAAAGACCTGGAGAGATTTCACTGGCCCACCTAAGCACGCAAACAAGGATATTTCAAGACCCAGTGCAGTGTGCCTACCACCCTGGCACTAAATCTGAAGATACCATTATTTATCTGCTTCAGTGAGCCCACTCACATCTGGAAAAAGCAGGAAGGACTTTGAGGATTATATGCTTTCTCTAACAAAAGCCTGTACTGCTCCTCACCTGATTGTTGAATAGCTGACACAAACACCACAGTTTGTAAGAGTGGTTCTGTGTCTGCGCAGGTGATCATCAGTAGATGGGCACCACAAAAGATTGTAATCTCACCATTCTTCCTTACCCTGCACACCTCAGACCTCCACTAAACTCAGAGCCCTGAAATACAGAGATGACTCTGCTGTTGTGGGGAGTGTCACTCATGGGCAAGAGACTAAATACAGAGAACTGGTTAAATGCTTTGTGAGATGGTGTGGGGGGGGAATGAATGTGCAGAGGACAAAGAAGATGAGTAACAGAGGAAGCAGGGAGTAAACTGGACACTATTTCGATCCTGTGTGAAGAGTTGAAGGTGGTGGAGGGCGGCCTGTGCAACTGACTGGATTTGAGATGCACCTATGAGGCAACAAGGGGGGGTGGGGGTTGGGGGGGGGGAGTACTTTTTGAGGAAGTGTAGGTCCTTAAGTGTTTTCAGCAAGATGTGATATACAGTACATTCTGAGAGTCTGTGGTAGAGTGCTGTTTTATCTGATGTTGTCTGTGCAGCAGCATGGGAGCCTGCGACACAGAGAAACTGAACATACTGATAAAGAAGACTGGTTCCACCACACAGCCAGTGGAAAAAAAAAAAAAGAAAAAGCTTAAGTAAACTTTATTAAAAGTGAAAGCTCAATGTTTTGCTGTTTCTGAACAACTTACACTCACAGATGCAGTTATCAGAGGCTTTTTTATTATTACTGTTATTTTTTACAATGTATTCAAGGCAGTAAAGAGAAGAAAGAAAATATTGTAGAATTTATGGCAAAAATAACCTTTTATGAGGCTCTGTAATAAAAATACACACATTGATTGCACAATTTATTACATGATTGATTGCCTTTTTTCAGTTCATTGACATTTCTTTCCTTCTTTCTCTTTCCTTTCAATGTTTTTACATGTTCTTTTAATCTTGCTTTACATCATTCCAACTTTTGTTATGACATGGCCATGACTCGTCCTCTCTATAGCATATATGAATATTTTTTGGGGACTACTGTAAGTCCTTCTCTCATGTAGAGCACTCCAGCTTCCCTGGGGGGGAAGCCCAAGGCATTTCCAGCCAGATGGGATATGTCAAAATGCTCCAAAATGCTCTGAGTCTATCTTGGGGACTCATTGTCACATCCAGAATAGCTCCATGCGGAGAAGAAAAGAAGACATCCTGATTACACAACCCAAAGTCCCAGCTGCATTTTGAGCTCCTTCAAAGTGTCGGGTTTCAAGCTCAGGATGGACCCTGATAGTGATGAAAATTAATTTTGCCTGGATCAATTTGCAAGATCTTTTTTTGGTTGCTTTCCTCCCAAAGCTAATCACCATACAGTGGAGGCCAAATGATGCACAAGTTCAATTAGCGCGCACTGATCTACTTTCCTTCTTGCCTAACATCCAGATATCCATCCGTCCATCAAAATATTTCAGTTTTCATGGCCTCATCTCTTCTGAAAAGATTTTCTTTTCAGGTTATCTCCATTACTAGTATTACTTGCTATTGATATTGCATGCTGATGATGAAATTAACCATTTCATTGCAGCTTTTGCACTGAGAAACTTCATTCATAAATTTTTGATGCATTATTTTCCAACATGGCCCTCAAAAACGATGAGCTCCTCCACAGCTTTACTTTTGAAAGGCTCACTCTTAAGGATTCTCTTTTTTGCACCAGTCATGCAACTTAATTAGTTCTGAGAGTTTTCATCAGCACAGCTTTACAGTCTTTCCCCTCCCCGTCTCAGCTGTTAGAAATGTGTTGCTGACTCCAAAATATAAATTGGCACACATTTATCATAAATCAAAAACTATCAGGATATCAAAAGCTAAAAAACTTTCAACACTAAAGTGGATGTAGAAAATGAGAAAAAAAATCATTATTAGAAGAAATATTTAGTTTAGTTTAGTTTATTGAATAGGATTCCCATTAGTTACAGCCATGCTGCAGCTATTCTTCCTGGGTCCTGAAAGTATGTAAATTTAAAAAAAAAAAGGTAAAGATAAATGTAATAATAGATAAAGCAAAATTAAAAGGCCAAGAAGATGTGACCTTCACGAAATAAGCAACAAAAGTAAATTAAGCACTAGAATATCTACTTCTTGTATCCAACCTAATATACAAATATATAGTATATAATACAAACTGTTATCACTAACATCCACAACAGAAATATACTAACATATATGTGTATATATACATACACACACACACATACACATTTACATATATACATATTCACACATATATATACACATGACATAAGGACAAACTTAGCTAACTCTGAGTGGAAACTGCAGGTTAAGGCTGATACCAATCACGCAGGACACCAATACGACCAACAGCCTCCAGCACTAGATGAAAGAAATACGATTAGAAGGGTCACCATAAAACATCTTGTGCAGTCCCCACATAATTACAAAATTATTGTCCTTTTTACCAAAAAACTAAAAATAGAAAAAAACCCAGAACAATAAAACAAATGCTAAATCAAGAATAAAGTACATAAATATATCTTCTCACAGTAAGTTGTACAACAAAAAGAGTAAAAGCAGGGCTCTGAATAGATACTAGGAATTGTAACCCACCTGACAAAGATAAAAATGACCTCATCCACTCTGGCCCACATACACGCCTCTAAAAGACGTCTGTTGAGTTTACGTAAGTCTGACAGTTGGTGGGTTGAGAATCCAATGATCACCTCCAAATACAGCCCACCACAGCCGAAGATGAAGCAAAAGCAGCGAGCGGTGGGCGTCGCAGCAAGCACCACCAACAGCCACAAGAGAAACAGAAGCAGAGATGAGCAAAGTACGGCTGCTCGATGCTGAGCAAAGCAGACAAAGCAGAGCTGAGCGAAGGCGAAGGTGAGGAAAGCAAACAATCCTGAGTGAAGCAGAGTTAGCAGCAGTGTTCCGGTACTTAACTTATCCAGGAAACTAATCCCAGGAAACTCCAGCTGGGCTGCTGTCTAGTCTAGTGGCTAAAGCAGGCAGGCCATGTACAGAGGCCCAGCCCTCATGCAGGGGTTGTGAGTTTGACTCCCGGCTTGTGATCGTTTGCTGCTGTCCTCCCCAACTGTGAATAAAACAAACAAACAAACAAACCCAAATCTCCAGCCACCTGTCCATGTGTAATATAATAGCAGTTGGTTTGCACGGAGAGTTCTGCTGCCTTTAAACAGCTGGAGCAGCGATTGTTTGCTTCAGCTACAGCCACTGATCTGTGAGGGCACTAACTGATCAATTATTTAGCTGTAGTTACCTCAAAACTCAAATAAACCAAGTAAACAATTACTTCCATGCGCCAATCTGCAACAGAATAAGACACAACAGCCAGGAAGTGGGCGGGCCTTTGAGCCAAAGAGCTGAGAGACCACAGGAGGACACATTTTACCCACATTTCTTTACACTAATAAGGTAATTACTATTGTCGTCTAGTCCTGATACTATACAAGGGAAATGACAAATGAGGGGTGTTCATTGAGCAAGGGTATTTTGAAGGGGATGTTACGCAAAACCAAGATTTCTGCACAATAATTTGCTCTGGAGAAAAATAAAAGGGAAAATCAAAAGAGAAGGCGAATTTATAGTTTCCGCCATATTCATCTTGCTTGTTGATGGTATTTCTCTTCAAGTCTCCATTTCTCACCTCAAAATATGTCTTGTGCTTTGTTTTGCTGGGGTTCCAAGCTTAAACCTCATTTAATAACTCTCTCTGCCAAGTCCTCCAAAATACACCGTTGCAGACATCTGGGGCTTAAACCCAGCCTAACTAGGGAGAAAATTTGAAAAAAACCCACCCCTTATATGGTGGCTTTTGGTGACTTGTAAGGGGATTATAATAGCAAAATTAAGACTTAACATACGAGGGCGACCAAGGCTATGATCGTTTTAAGCTGCTGTATAATTAATATTGCAAAATGGGAGTATACAGCAACTATCTAGAAAATAGTAGAACTTGTAATACAGAAACTCAGTGGTGTCAGAAGCATTTGAAATGTGGTGGAGGCACAGAGCCAAGGTGTCTGAGGGGCCCTCCCCCCAGGAAAATTTTAATAAAGTTGATTAATTTCCTGCCTTCAGGTGTATTTTAGCAGGTAAATGATTGATCCAAAGATGATTTGAGAGACAGATTTAGTAACAAGACTTCATTCAACTGGTCCAACTGGTGTTTTTAAACCCACTTATAAAGCTGAGATACTGAAATTTATCACCAGCAATGACTTTAGAGGTGCATTTTAAGTTTAAATTTTATTTTTGAGTACTATTCTGATTCAGTTTTAGATGTAACACAACATGCCTTTGTGGCAAGCAATTAAACACTCAAATAAATAAGAATTCATAACTTAAAAATACTTTAATTATTTAAACATTGCTCTAGATTCTGATTTTAAAACAGCAATGTCTTTCCTAGTTTAACTGACGGCACTGAAAGTAAATATTATACATTTTGGATTTTCAGTTTGATAAATGAGGCTCTATAAAATCACATTTCATTGGTAATAGAGTTTCATTAGTTAATCAATGGTCTGACCATCTGAATCTTAAGAATTGAAGTTGTAAGACAATGATTAGAGCACTGTTTTATGAAGAAAATATTGGAACATTTTATTTGCTGATAATAAGAATTTTATCAGATTACTGGATTGATTTTAAATCCCAATCCCATTCATGGTCTAACAAAACAGTAGAACTGTGGAAAATAAATCTGATTTTTTATGTCATTGTTGATATTAAATAGTTATTTGAGTTGCTGATTGATCTGCTCACAGTGAATCGCCAGATAATCTTTCCATAGACAAGAAAAAAGTCCTTGTGCTTTCTAGATAATCTCCTCATGTCCATGTGTCTGAAGAGGAAACTGATTTAAAACAATCGATTGTCAGACAAAAAAGAAAGAAAAGAAAAGAAAAGAAAAGAAGAAAAACCTGTTTATTTCAGAGACGTTTGATGAATCGGTAAAAAAATAAAAAAATAAAAAAATAAAAATAAAACAACTTTGTGTTTGAGTGCCAGTCAATAGTTGTCAGCCAGGAAAACCTGGAGTCAACTTTTAATGGTCTGAGTATTCTCTTACTGATCAAGAAAATTGGAGCCTTATTCAGGTGATTGTAAACTATTATTAAAATTATGCATTTGAATGTGTCCAGGGCTAAGGCAGGCGTGTGATTGGATGATGCAGACAAGGAGGCGGGACATGCGTCTGAAGATGGGAATACTTTTTTTTCTCCAGTGATGCTGTGCTTGATGTTGGCTGAGAAAAAAGTTTGAGCCGTGGTTGTTCCCATTTCTGTGACGCTGCTGCCATTACAACCTGTAATTACAGGGGCATTAGGGACTTCGTAGGCCTAACGACGTCCATGAACTAAGCAAAACCGATACAGGGCTTTCAATGAAAGATTCAGGGCTCGAGCCCCTGAAGCCCACCCCGTCCACCGCCTATGCGACCAACCTCATTCTGGTCTATGGAGATGGACGCACACACCGCATAGTTTGCATGCATCGTAACTGCAGAATGTCAGAGTCTCCAGTAGTAACAATAGTTTATATGTTGCCTACCTGCCACCAAGTTTTTTCCTTCGTTAATGATAAATTGATGAACGTTTTTAAAAGTGGTGGGGACAAAATTGTGCATCATAAATAGTGCTGGGGACATGTCCCCGGTGTCCCCGGCTAATCTGCCGCCACCAGTGATTCATGGTCCACAACATTTCCTACCCAAGCTTGCCTAAAGCTTTGATATAAAGAAAACAACCTAGAAAACACATTACAGAGTAATACAGCAGAATAAAAACACAAAACAGCAAAAAACAAACAAACAAACAAAAAAAACCAGCGTGGATTTGTCTTGATTTATGTTATTTAACTTTTTGTGATAATCCCTCTTGCTACAGGTATTGTGTGGCCATTGCCATCTTCTCTGTGCATTCATTCTTTTTTCCAGGATGAATTTTTGTTTTCATCCCCATCCTTTCATACTTTGACGTAATCCGTGACACTGTTTCTATCAGTTTCAACTGTGTATCTCAGTAACCATCAAAAAAAAAAGAAGAAGAAAAAAAAAAAGAAAACGAAAATTGTTTTGCAAAGTGACAATTTTCCCCGTGATGTTGCAGTTACAGGGAGTCTGCAGGAGGATAATAGCATCAGTGGAGTAGTTACTGTGATCGGCCATTCAGCTCCCTGCATGGTGTTTCTTTACAAATGAAAAGGCTGTATTTTCCGTCGAGAAATAGCAAAAGACTCAGGAGGCAAAGCTGTTCATGTACTCAAAGGATACATAAGTGTGTGAATATATTTGTGTGTGCATCTGCGGCTCGCCGGAAGTTATTGTTCTTTAAGTGCCCGAAGGGCATCCACTTAAGTGCTCCATCAGATACCTTTAAATGCAAATATGTGCATGGATGTTGTCCCTCAGAAAGAATTAACACTGGACATTCTAGTACATATAGCAGGAGGCAGATTAGCATATTAAATTCATTTGTTGAAGAGCCACTAGGGCAGCACAGTACACAGGAAAGTCATTTTAACCAAGGATAAGGGCATTGCAGAACATGCTTCCTGATGTACACCACTTGGTGGGATGTCTCAGTTCATCATGTCACGGTCTCTTCCAGACAGTTCTTCCATCCCCTGCGTGGCTCATTTAGTTGGCTATGTCTGGTTTTTGTTTTATTTGACTTTGTTGGTGTTGCCATCAGCTTCAGCTCTCTCTTGTCTTTCCTTCTTCACCTCTTTCTTTCTCAGGTGAAGTACACACACCAAGTCTAGTTGTTCAGGCGTCTCTTGATGAATACTCAAGAGAAAATGTGCTTTCATTTTATTTAAGAGAAAACAGTTTCTCCCCTCTGTGCTCTTGACAACCAAACAGCTGTCAAATTTAACACGCTTGCTTACAAAGGGATTTCTTCCTCTTTTTTTTCCCTTTTTTTTTTAATAAAAACAAATCCAACATCAGATAAAACTGCAATATTATGTATTCTGCTGTATTTTTGACCAGCTGTTTGCAGCCCACCCAGAACAAGTTGATTCATTCTTGGGTGCAAACCACCAGCTGAGGAACACCGTTCTGTCAGATCTTTGTGGTGTTTTTACGGCACTGTTCTCTCGAGGTCCAGCCACAGGTTCAGCATAGGTTTTGGTGTGACTCTGGTGGTGTGGAAGATCAAAGGGTAGAGTGGAGGAACCTGAAAAAGGAAGAGTGTTATGCTGTTTTGAGAGACGAGTGGAGACAGTCTCTGGGTGGTCAGGAGCTGCTTCAAGATCATGTGTACAGGCAGACTGGTAAGAAACTGTGAAGGAGCTGAGGGTGAAGTATAAAAACATAAATCAGACAGGTAACTGGAATGTAACAGGCTTGATTTTCCTCACTTTAATAACATGAAAGAAGCCTGTAAATCTGTAGGACTTTTTTTTACTCACAGAGGTGGGAACAAGATGCAATTAAAAAGCTGTTTCAGATAAATAATGGTATAAACTTATAAATCCTGTCGGCTACCCATAATCCGACGAAATTCTCCTTTATTACTCTTATATTTGTGACAAAAACAACAACAGAACAAACAAAGAAGCAACACAGAAGTAAAAACAGCTTGTGAACCAGGTAATGTTTCTCACAGCTCTGCGTACTATTCCTTTTCTAGTTAGTTGTATTCAGCATTTCCATTATTATTAAAAAAATTGACATTTGCAAGTAAATAATGGTTGATAAGATAAATAAGCCAAGATATTTTATGGGAAGTATTGGCATATGATAAGGATAAGATCAGGGTATGCCCAAACTACTCATCCATACTTCTTCAATGCAAATGCAGACTGTGGTGGCACTTTGTGGGGTTTCTACTACGCTGCAGGAGTAGATGTGGAGCAGCTGCAACTGTTGTACAACAGTCATTGTTCAGACATTTCTAAATTATAAATTGCAAGATTGATTGTCAGTTTAAATTAAATTAAATTTCCCTGTTTGGACATTACCGGCTTGGAACAGGTCACTGCGGACGCTTCACGGTGAACCAATGAAAAAATAACATAATACAGAAGACAAAAACACAGTCTAAACTAAGTTACAACAAAGAACAAATACAGATACAAAACACTACAATGACAAAGCGTCTCTTTATGACACATGGTACTTCGTTTAAATTAACTTTAACCAAGAGCCCATCCTCAAATATCTGAATGGAGATTTCTCCAAAGCGCTCGGCATCTCTTGGACCAGCTGATAACCTGTATACTGACCAGAGGCTTATAAACCAGCCAGTAAAGGCAGTAAAGCCTAGCTGGACTGACAAGCTGTCTTTTTTTTTTTTTTCCTTTCAGCCAGACCATCAGCCTCTTCCGTAATTACAAGTTTTGGTTCAGTGGATGCTCATCAGGTCATCCTCATTTCTCATTAGTAAAGCCTGTCTCTGGGCTAATAGGAGACATGGATGTAACATCTGCCATGCTCCAATCAGTAGGACTTCAAAGGTGCTTACAATCACTAGCGAAGAAACATCTTATTATTCACATTAGTTTCCACCGAGATAACACACTGTAAAGCTACATGAAAGTGATGTAGCAGTGGCTGTGGATGCTGGTGGAGCTGGGGCTTGTAGGACGCCATTTCCCTGGACCTTTAATGGGGATGTGTGCAGTTTTCTGTGTTTCTGTTACTGTTCGATCACCCTTCTGTATAGCTCTTGCTTAGTTCAGCAGATTGTGTCATAATTGTTATGGGACCAAGACTGAGATGGCTGTGGCTGCTGATGACTCCCCTCTGTGCATAAGATGTGTGGTTCAATGACTTGTTAATAAAGTCAGAGTTCAGAGTTCTCCAAATAAACCTCAGGCATCCATTTACAGTACTTCCTGTCTGGCTGGTGTTAAAGTACATTCTGATCAATGGCTTTATGTATAAAAGAATATTGTAAAACTGTGCGTGTATAGAAAAAACAATGTGTGTGTGTGTGTGTGTGTGTGTGTGTGTGTGTGTGCCCCCCAACCCCTTCTGTTATTTTTTAAAACTACTACTTTATATTGGAAAATTTACATCAGTTATATAAAGCATGAACCTAACGTGACAGATATGAAATAGTAATTATGACAATCAGTATCAATCGTCTCCTCAAATGGGACGCCACTTCTGTCAAAGGCAAAAAATAAGATTAAATAATATGCAGTCACGAATTTTCATCTCACCTTTTCAACTCACTCATTCTCAGTACAGTTTTAGCCTTCCAGTGTGTGAACTGTGTTACTTTCAGTCTGTATTGTATAATCAAGATGTAGATGTGTTTCTGGTATTCTATGTTCTTCGGTCTGTACTTCATTGCTTTCAAATTTTTCGTCTATAAAATGAATGAGTTTGATGGCAGAAGTAGAGCTGCAGGAGATCCTTCCTGCCCGCAGCTATAACCACCTTCAATGACTTGAGTCATGGCAACCGCTGCAACAATTTTATTTCTTTTCTGGGTTAATAAAGTATTTTTTTTTTTTTACTGAACTCAATTAAAATTTGCCGATCATTTACTCTGAAAGTGTTCCTGAGCAGAACAACAGAGTCCTGTGTGGCTGTTCACACGGAGGAGAAAATCTCTGTGTGATACTGGTGTTACATTAATTTGTGAGGAAAAAAAGACAAACGTTCTGGCCTGTGCTGCAGCAGGCAAGTGAACAAGTTAACGCTTCAGAATTAAGATATCATCTGATGATTTTAAGCAGCCTGAGCATATATGAACGTTAAGATTATTCTGAGCGAATATTCTCTGCTGTCAGATAAAATACACACATCTGGTATTTTATCAGTGATAATTTACAGAATAAATCTGACTCTGAACTATAAATGAAACCCCCTGGCATATTCGTCTGAAGAGCAAACACTGCAAGCTCTCCAGAGGGAAATGCAACTCTGCTCTCACATCTCCAGGTTCAAAGATCTGTTGAGAGATAAAGGCTTATTTCATTGCAGGATTACTTTCATGGTTATATTATGGATACTTTTCAAGTCATCAAGCAATAACAAAAGAATACAAACATGTTATTTATATACTCAGTGAGATGACATTTTTTTTTGGGTAACACTTGCATATTCTCACTCATACACTAGAAGCAATCATTCATAACATCATTCATAATAATATTATGTAATAAAACACTGTCATTCAGCATTGTTGAAACAATATAAAGCCAATTAGACAGTACTTCTAATAGGGACACAGAGCAAAGGACAGAGAATCAGAACAGCTGGTGAGGATGAGACAAAACCCAGGTACAAGCTGAGGTGAAACACTTAAAAGAACCTGCATGGGGAACCAAGACTGGGCCAGTATTTGCATAGAACAATACAAACCAGACGTAAACAGCACTGATGCTATTATTGGTTTACTTGTCACTATAAGCTCCGTATGATTCTGTCTGTAAATATGATTTAAAGAAGCGTTCAGACCCACTGAAGTTCAATATCTATAACTAAAGTGTACCAAACAAATACAATAGTTTGCTGTGTGTTGTTTTTTTCTTCCTTTTTTGTGTCGCTACATCTCCAGCAGGGATCAGATGTGCTGTTAAAGTTTAGTGCAAGAGACCAGGGTTCTGATCAAGGAGAGGAAAAGGTTATTAAGTGAATATTCTCTCAGCAATATTTGTCTTCCGTTCAGTTCCCACTCTGTTTCTGCAAGGGGGTCCCCAGTGGGATATGGATTGTTTTCAAGTAACAGGCGGTGAAAATGGCCATCTCATTATTTTTAATGGGTGTTTGAGATGGATTCCATTGCAACGGTGCAATGCCATTTATAAGCTGGGAGAAGTGAGTGGGTTGAAAAAGGGAAGAAATACGAGGTGCACATGCAGAGAACAGACTCTTCCACTGAAGAAGAGGTATGCTCTAGCTATTGCTGTAGCCATGACAATGTATGAATAGCTATGTGTTTACTTTGATTTCAGTCATGTATACACACAAGTGTGAGGAGGCAAGGTACGAAAAAAAATAGAGACTTGTCCTCTGTCCACTGAAGCATTAACTTGTCTACAACTGGCTGCAAATATCAGTTAGTTAGCAAGTTTGCTCATCTTACTTCCACCCCAACAAAACTGTAATTGTAAAATTCTCTAGAACCCCGGAGCTGCCACGAGGCCGCGCAAAATGACTTTTTTTTTCTTTTCCGACTGCATTTTCCATCTAGATGAGTTTTAATTAAGCCTCCTCACTGGGCTCCCCTGTGGCTGCTCTAATCAGACCATGGGAGCATTGCAGCTTGCTTTCTTGTATTGTAAAGAGATCCTGCAGCATCTGTTTGGCCCCCTGTCTCACTGTAACACCCCCTCTGTCAGTTTGCTTTCATACTGAGAGACACACAAAAACGTGTACGCTCGGGGCAAGGATTTGATATTGCAAGAAAATCAGTGGGTGGTTGTCGTATCATTGATTAAGATTGGTGAGGTTATTAGACTGCATGGACATGCACAGATGCTCCCTGATGAAGGCCAGGCTGAAACATGCTCAAACGCTAATTTATAAATGCAGACAGAGAAAACCTTTGAAGCTGAGAAAATTGCCTTGGTTTAATTTTTAATAAAAGTTTTGTTTAGTTTGTATTGAATAATGCTCAATAGTTTTTGAAAGTTTTACAAGTTGACATGTCACGACTGTGTGTCTTGACAGGAAGGGCAACCCATAGATAGAAACATCTGTAACTCCTAACTGTGTGTATTTAGGTATTTATTTTTTTCCATGTTAACCATATTTCTTGTAAGAAACGTAACGATGTTCATCAATTCTAACCCCATTCATATAGGTACTTTTAAAGTCTGGTAGTCTCTGATGACCTCCTTCTTCCAGCTTACAGTATCAGATATCAACTGAGCATGTCACCAAAATGGAAACAGTAGTAACATGATATCAAATTTCTATGAGTAAAACTATGGGTTGTGGATTCAACCCTCTGGTCACCTTGGCAATGACAAAAACTAATGAAAACATGTGGCCTTACCGGCAGTTTGTCGGACTACGATTATTCAAGAATAAAATAAACGATCGTTCACACAGAATTTGTTTATCTTCATCCAGAATCAGCCAGAATGGTGTGCTTCCTATTACTGCACAAGCCTTTTTTCTTAGATGTTTTCACTGTTAGAAAAGAAAAAAAAACTTGGAAATCAGAAGTTGAACCACTGAACCATTTTCTTTTAAACATTAACAGTTAAATTAAGTAATTCTTAACTTCCTCAGCACCATCATTAAACCAATATGCAACAATGAGCAAAAATAATAAAATCATCCACATTTAGTATCACTTAGAGGGAAGGGCTTATGTGTGTAGGCGGATGTTACTTGTTGGCATGTTAAGTGGGAGGAAAACAGATTCTTCCTTTTAAAATCGGAATCAGCTTGTTGTTTTTCAGTGTTGTTGTCTCGCTAATTATTGTCCACGGGCAAGAAACCTGCTCTGTTAGGATGGTGTCAGTCATTAGCTGGTGTACAAGGTAATGAGACGGGATGACAAACCCTGACTTGAAAATGCATCCAAATCAAAGAAAAAAATCACAGAAATATAAATGCAGGGCTGACCACTATGCGCTAAAACACTGACGCACCTTCCACATGTGTGTACACACACACACACACACACAAACACATATATATGACTGAACCAGATATTTCCTATAACAGCAATAATTGTTGCATATTTCATAATCATTATTGGAATGATGTGGATACACATGCAGAGCTGGGTTGGAAATAATCATTTAAGACATCAGACACCAGGATTTAATATTCTACACAACCTGTGGTTGGGATGTGTGTTCCACTGGAGAGCCTGATGGGCAAGCATGTCCTCTGTGAGTGGTCTATTCCTTTGTCATTGCTACAATTACAATAAAAAAAAGCAATTTAATTGGCTCCTTAAAACAGCATGGTCTCAGAAATATGTAGAAAGAAAACACATGCGGGGGGGCGAGAAAAGTGTTAAAAAGTACCTCACAAAGGATCTTCTCCTTTTCTCAACAAACAGTGTTCAGATGTGGCACTCATTTCGCTTATATTTTCCCAACCAGCGTTAATGGGAAATGTTGTGACAAGTCATGTCCCAGATGGCTTTCAGTCATGTGAAAAAGTATACATTCTTTCTTCTTTCATGACCTCATGTTGCTATATTATCGCAAGAGAGAACTTTGCTGTCAGACTGCTGTGCATTCATTAAATATAAGACAACTGCACAGTCACAACTGATAATAAATAATCCACTTAAAAAATAACAAACTCAACTGATCTGTTGCAATTTAACATGAATTCAAACTTTTCTTCCTGGGCTCCTTGAACTAGGAGTAAGTGTGGGATTATGGGTAATCAGATGCATCAAGGTAGTCCTCTATCTTTAGGTTTTGCAACTCTGCCTGGGATATATGACTTTTTATGGCTGAACTGCAGTGATGCCTAACTGGGAACTGGAGGAATGCTATTTTTTACTTGTGAAGTAATGTAGTTTTCCCCCCTGAAGGAATTGATCAAGAATAGGCAAGACTGTGAACGTGGAACGTGATTTCATAACTCTGTAAGTCAAGCATCAAGGGTGCTGCTGCATGTACAGACCATCACCCTTCAATGCAACGTCACTACCCCCATTGTGGGATGCAATGATGCCAAGGAGAACCTATACATGTACAACTGCTAATTAATAAAGGACATTGAATAGTTTGCAGCTCAAGGACTTTTTTTTTGGACTACAAACGTTTTACCACAGTCACCACATATTATGTATCAAGACTGAAAATGAGCACAAAATACTCATGTATTGCTCCGGTATTATTTGTAAAATCATTTCTTTTTCCTGCATGTGCACAGTACTTTGACCCAGTATTGTAAAAAAAAAAAGAAAAAAAGTTTTAAAAGGAATATGCTGTACCTTCCATTCCCATCCACTAAACATCTAGCTTTTCTCAACTGCTACATCCATAGGAAAAAAAAAGAAAAAAAGAAAATCTACCTCACAAAGCATTAAAGCTGTTAATGACAGCAATTAATCTGTCAACATGACCAATGACCCCTTCTGGTTTGATGAATGTAAAACAAACAAAAAAAAAAAATTGAATGTAATGTGATGACATTAGGGAATTACTGAATTTAGAGACTCCTCGAGGGAACCTTTGCTGCTTTACAATTGAAATTTTTGGCAACACTGGAGGGATTCCTATTCTGCATTTA
Source organism: Arrhamphus sclerolepis (assembly GCA_037176975.1). Lineage (NCBI taxonomy): Eukaryota > Metazoa > Chordata > Actinopteri > Beloniformes > Hemiramphidae > Arrhamphus > Arrhamphus sclerolepis. The sequence continues at coordinate 14,822,044 of JBAMYA010000021.1, read as the reverse complement.
GTCAAGTAAACTTATGTAAGAATTTGTTCACCACAGAGCCGTGAAATATCTCTTCTATTAGCATTACGCCGTGGTACCAGCAGGTAATTTCAATATGTTTCATGCCAGAACCACATTCTTTAGAAGCAGATGAGATGTTAAAGAGGCCGTGCTTCACATTTTCCTGTGAAATCAGTTAAAAAAAGAAAAGAAAAAAAAGAAAGCAATATGTAGACTGAAATGTACATGTTCTGGTAAATCATCTACTTTGAACACTGAACTCTGCCCCATTTGTAGCGCAGTGATGCTTTGCCAAGACAGCGGAAGTGTTAAAGCCCAAACTCAAATAGAGTGCAGCACACATGAGGAGAGAAAATTAACAGATTATCTTCTCTTTGATCTCAAACCTGCTCACATTTTGAACATAATGGCACCACCTATGAAATTACTCTCAGGAAAATCTGCAGGATATCCAAGATTAAAGAAGCAGAGGGGGAAATCAGGGGGCAGTGCTACACCTCAGCTATTATACAACTCTCAAGGAGCTGTAATGTTGGTATATCAGTGTGGTAAAGAAAAAAGGAATAGGGGCTTAAAAGAGTTTTAATGAAGAGAAAACGAAGAAAGAAGAATTTAGTTTGGTTCCTCTAATCTGCAGCTTGAACTACTTATAAGAGTTTGACATGTCGATATAGGTCAACAAAAGCTCCTACCACCTTTAAGGGCAAGAATCTTTACTGTTACTAGGCAACTACTTTGCTGCTCTGGGATCATAAGCATCCAGATTTTACTTCCTAGGCAGAAAACAGAATTGGTATTGTTTGGGTGGCTTCAGTGGGATTGAGAGGTTCAAGGCTGGATTCCAGATGGGGTATGGAGGCAGGCCTGAAATATCAGATGCATAAAGTATAAAAATAATGCTCAAAAATAACTGCAAGTCTATGTCTCTTGAATTAAAGTCCTGTACTCTGTATCACCACGCTAACATTTACACAGAGCTGCAGATCAACTTGGATATGTGGTTATTGTGAGACAAGGGTACTTTGAGAAGCACTTCATAGAAAAGCTCTGAGAAACTGCAGTAAATTCTCATTTTTCACTCTCTGCATATGGAATATGGATATATCATGTAAGAGAGCAACATTGGCTGGGCTTCATGAAGTCAGGGTACACTTGCATATAAGCCCACTTCGACATATATACTCTATACAATAAATTATTTGGACCTGAAGAAGTTTAAACAGCAAGTGTTGTGAAGTTATGTATTAAACAAAACCTTTATTAATAATGATTTGATTTTAGATAATAAGATTGTCTGTTTATTACCTCTGCCAAGGAGGTTATGTTTTTGCCGGCGTTGGTTTGTCTCTTTGTCTGATTGTTTGTTTGCAACATAACTTAAAAAGTTATGGATGGATTTTCATAAAAATCACAGGGACAAACACAAGCGGGACAGGGAACAAATGATTAAATTATGGAGCTGATCCGGATCACTGTCTGGATCCAGGAATTTTTTAAAGGATTCTTTATCATTGCGAGATAGGGCCATTTTCATGATACGTGTATTTATCACCACAATAAATGCTCTGAATGCTTGGCAAAAAATACGGGACATGGTCATGACAGCATCAATAATGTGTAAAAGTCTGATCCGGATCCTGGAATATTCAGGATACTAAGATCCAGAACATGAAAAAAGTCGGGGGTTATCATCTTTTTCAACACTGAGGTAACAAATGAAGATACAGACATGCAACTAACACCAAATTGTAGCTGACAGTCTGCTGAAAGTATGTCAACAGATTTGATGTATCTAGATCCAGAAGAAAACCGCCTTTACGAAAATGTTGATTTTCGCAAATAACTATTAAACTAATAATAATATCAATGTGATTCCAATTGCTACGGATATGTTTTCATGGTCAAAGAATCCATAGACACTATGAACTTTGTTGGATTAACCCCAGAATCCATTTCACAATCATCAACCACCTGATGAATCCCAATTTGAAAACCAACTTTCCAGTGACCACCTATGGGAAGAATTTGCAAACCATTGTAGGAGCAAAACTGATTTTAGTACAATCAGTATTTATCTGAGCAAAAAAACAAACAAAAAAAAACCCCAACAGTTTTTAATGACACTGAAGATCTGTGTTTTCCTGAGGACAGCTTTGTCCTGGTTGATATTGAGATGCTCTGTAAAGTCTTTTCCCAAGTAAACCTGGGATCCAGTTCTACTCCGCTTTTGAAAACCATTTATGAATCCTTTCAAGTTGAGTTTTTTAACATTGTGAATTGCTCTCTCCAGACATGTTTCTTCCTTTCTGCCTTTAAAACAGCTGTTGTTAGACCAGTTCTGAAGAGGCCTGGACACACAGGCCTGGTTGGTGGATTGCTGCAAAGATGGTTGGTCTTCTGGAAGGTTCTCCTCTCTCCACAGAGGAACACTAGAGCTTTGAAACAGTGACCATTGGGTTCTTGCTCACCTTTCTGACGAAAGCTCTTGTCAGTTCAGATGGCTGGCCAGCTCTAGGAAGAGTTCTGGTGGTTCCACACATCTTCCACTTATGGATGATGGAGGCCACTGTGCTCATTGGGACCTTCAAAGCAGCTGTACCCTTCCCCAGATTTGTGCTTTGAGTATCTCTGACATCCATAGACAATTCCTTTGACTTCACTCTTGTTCTGTGGGACCTTATATAGACAGGTGTGTTTTTCCAAATCATGTTTAATCAACTGAATTTACCACAGGTGGACTCTAATTAAGCTGTAGAAACATCTCAAGGATGATCTGATAAAGACCATGATGATAAAGGCTGTGAATAATGTTTTACATGTGATTCCTTTGTTTTTGTTAAATTAATTTGAAAAAATCTCAAAAAGCTTTTCTCACTACTGATGCCATTAAGGTTGCGACACGGCTGTGTTTTCTGTGCTGATTTCTGTTTGTTTTGTTTTGTTTTTTTGAGCATGCTTTTGAGTAACCTGATGTTCTGGGTTTCTAAAGTACCTAGAGATGACTTGTGTGGACTTGTGTGTATATAAATGAAATGAATTGAGTTGAATTGACTTGAATTCAAATAGATGTGCGCTATGCCCAGGAGGTGATTGGTGGGAAGGTCCTGGTGCTCACCCATGACTGGCTGCAGTGGGAGCTACCTGAGCATGTAAAGGGCCAAGATGGCAGGTAGGGCAGCAGGCATTCCTCATCTCCCTCCTGTCCGAACTGGCCACATCTTTTGTTTAGGGTTGATCATTAGTTCTATTTTCCCTACTTTGAGTAGTGGGGGTGAACTGCCAGTTTTACTACTTTCTTTTCTCCTGTTTATTTATTTAGGTAAGTGTTTTGTCATTTGTTTTGCTTGTTTGTTAGGTTATCTGATTTATTTCTAGGTAGGATTGTTCTGTTTGTTATTTTGGCCTTGCTCTACCCTGAGGTTACTATTCCCTTACATTTAGGTAAATAAATCCCTTTTTATCTTGAAACAGTTTTTCCTGTTGTTGCCTACTTGGGACGTGGGGAAAATGGAGCCTAACAATCTGTCTTAGACACCCCTACATGGGGCAAAAAACAGGGTATTGGTTTTCTTCTCAGTCAGAAGTTTACATACACTAAGATTACTAAATATATGAAGTATTTGAAGAATTTGGGAAAGTCCAGATGATGATGTCATGGCTTTGGAAACTATAGGTTAATTGACAACATTTGAGTTGATTGGAGGCACATCTCAACCACACTTCTTCCTTCTGAGACATCACGGGAAAATCAAAAGAAATCAGCCAAGATATCAGAGAAACAGTTGTGGACCTCCATAAATCTGATTAAAGTCTGGTTCATCATGAAGGTGCCAAATCCACCTGTTCGAACGATTATACACAAGTATAAACACCATGGGAATGTCCAGCTATCATCATGTGCTTTGATGTGAGATGTGTGTATTGACCCCAGAACAAAAACAAAACACCTTGTGAAGATACTGGTTTAAGCTGGTAAGAGAGCGTCATTATCCACAGTGAAACCAGTCCTGTACGAACATGGGCTGAAAGGCCACTCAGCCAGTAAGAAGCCATTATTCCAAAAGCAACATAAAAAAAAGCCAGATTACATTTTGCAAATGCACATGGGGACTGAGATCTTCAACTGCACTAATGAGCATTGTTACAGTTGGAGGAAAAAGTGGGAAGTTTGAAAGCCTGAGAACAGTGGGCCAACTTTGAAATACAGGGATGGCAGCATCATGGTGTATGAATGTTTTGGTGCAGGAAGGACTAGGGCACTTCATAAAATAGATTGCGTCATGAGGAATGAACATTACGCAGAAATATTGAAGCAGCATTTCAAGACATCAGCCAGGAAGTTAAAGCTTGGGTTCAAATGGCTCTTCCAAATGGACAGTGACCTAAAATATACTGGCAAATTAGTACAAAGTGGCTTCAGGACAACAAGTCAATGCACTTTTCAGACCCAGAGCATGAGCCCTGAGCAAACAAAGAAAAAAAAAAGAGCCTACTTGAAGATAACCACCAAAATAGGGGTTCCGTAGCAGAGGTGTCAGATAACAAAAGGCTTGGCCAAAGTAAAATCAACTGATCCTGTTGTGTTTTGTGGTGTGGTGAAGACCCAAATGCACGACACTGGGAAGCAGGAACAATCCAACAAAAGTTATTTATTGATAATCCTCGAAATATGTGGCAAAAGAATTATCAAAACCAGAACAACCAGGCAGGATCGAGTTAGGGACCAAATTCCAACAGAGGAACAAAAACTAAGATTAGGACAAAAGTGGGGAGAAACAGTATGGACCAGCCAGGAGGAAGGGAAAGACAGAGCAACATACACCCTGGAGCTTACAAGACACAGGTGGAAAACATCAGGGAGATAAGATCAATGAAAGTCAAACAGAAAACAAGGCAAAGACAGACCTTCAAAGTAAAACAGGAAGTAACCAAAATAGGGAAGAAGGAGAACACAGAAAAATCCCCAAAATATAAAAAACAAACCCAAATCCTAACAAATCCATTTGTGTCTGGGACCAAAATCATTAACCTTTGTTTTTATCAAAAATTAAAAGCAAAAGGTTTGTGGTCATCCAGGCTTTTATTTCCAGGTTTTGACTTCTGCTTCATCTGGCTTCATAGATAGATACTGTTTCATGTAATCAGCACACTGATGCAAATGTAAGCCTTGCTTCTGGATATTTCCCAGGGGCAGGATGTTTAGTGAACAAGATTGGTCTAGCACTGAACCCTGTGAACCCCTGGCAGACCCTAGTCTGTATGGAAGAAACATCATGTTAATGATGAACCAGTCTACTGCTGCCTCGGCAATCCCGGTAACATGTTCTAATCTGAACTGTGAACCCTGACTGAAAAACTTCAGACTGGATCATTTCTATTCTGGTGTTCACCTAACTTGCTGCTGAGAATTTTACATATTAAAGGTTAGAGTTAGATATTGGTCTATAATTCACTAAGATGTCCTGGTCAAAAGAAGAAATTACTTCAAAAACTTAAGGTACATATCCTGATTTTAGGGATAGGTTAATCAGATTTAATATTGACGGACTAATGAGAGGAAGAACATTTCTGAGTGGTTCAGTTGGGTATGAGGTCTAATAAGAATGTAGGTTTTTTTTTTTGTTGGTTTAATAGCAGTTGAGTTGAGCTCAGGGAGAACAAAAGGAGAGAAGAAGAAGAGTCTAGTTACGACTTCCATTATAGCATTGATATGTCTCCTTACTCTTCCACAGTATGTGCACATTTATGCCACAATGTTGGTTAAGTGAGGGTTAAAGGTTGCAGTTAACTCATTATAGAAAATTATAGCTGTGGACAGGAAGGATCTGCTGCAGTGGTCTGTGTTGCAGCAGATCTGAAGAAACCTCTGACTGAAGACAATCTGTTGCTGAATCGTTGTGTAGCTTCATGATGTTTTTCATGTTATGAAGTACTGTCATTTGCACAGTCAGCTCCAGGACAGTCCCAAGAACAGAACCAGCTTTCTTTATTAGTTTGTTGAGTTTTTTTAAGTCATTGGCTCTGATGCTTCTCCCCCCAACAGATGGAACTCTTTGGCTGACACTAAACACTAAAGGACCTAAGCTTCTTTAAGAAGTAAAGTCTGCTCTGTCCCTTCGTATAAACAACATCAGTGTTGCATCTCCACTCCAGTCTGTTGTCAGGGTGAACACAGAGGTATTTATACTCCTTCACCACCTCTACTTCTTCATGGAAATACTGTTTGACATAAACTTGGTCCTCCTGAAATCCACAATAATCTTCTTTAGTTTTGTTTACATCTAAAAGATGAGATGATTGTTCCCATACCATGCCACAAAGAAAATCTGATCTGTCTGCTTAGACTTCAGACACAAATGCACATACTATATTTGCATCAAATTAATTTTCACATATGGATGAGGCCTTAAACCAGTTTGAGAATATCTGAATCCATGCACTTTTTCTAGTTGTCATATCCAGTCTCTTCAGAATATGTTCAAATGAACCATACAGAGTAAATTCTGCCTTAGAAACTTTAGAAACAAGTTTTGTAAGGAATGTTCCAACATCCAAGTATTGATATCAACCAAAGAGAGGAACACTTTTGAAATGACACATGCAGCAACACACCCAAAATTAAACTGGATTTGTTCCTTTCCTTATGGCTGGGGCACAACCAGTGAGATGTACAAACAAGCGGTGAGGAATTATTAAAGAAAGGTTGATTTATGTGTTTTTATGACATTAATATTTGATAATTGGTCTCAGCCTAGAGAGGGAAATAGGTTTAAAGACTAAGGTAGAGGAGAAGCTGGGGCAGAACAGGGGTGTAGGAGGAGGTGGACAGGAGGGATTAATAAGGATGATAAAGGACCAGGGCACAGGTAAAATTTATCCCCAGGGCGGGTACCATCGCTCTGTTCCTCCACTCCGAGGGCCCCTTTAGGAGCTCAGGGTCTGGCAGCAGCACAAATCGATGGGTCGGGAAGGGACTGTGCGGTTCCATGCTAATACCTGTTCCATGATAATACTGCCTGCTGAATCCCTGCAGGGTAATGTCATCCATCACCCAGCTGATGCCAGGAGCACACACAGAGGACGAGAAAGAAAAAGCACAGAATTATACAGATATATAGCAGAGGATTTTTTCTGGTGCCTTTGCTGTACAACTCAGAGCTGATTTTAATAAAATTGGTAATACAGAAACAGGAGATTACTGCAATGTGTTCCTGACCTTCGGACTGAGAGATAAATGTAGATCTTGCAAGCCCTGGAGGAGAAAAAGATGTTAATCCATATATTACATATTACTTGCCCCAGCCTAAGCATTGCAGCGCAGATATATCATAGTAGCTATTGATTGGTCCCCGTCCTGACAGAGACTGCTAAATGAGATATTTCATCCTCTAGAGCAAAGACAACTATATTAATTTCACTTAACCAGAGGCTCACTGTCTGGCCAGTGTTGTTTTATTTCAATTTGAATTTAGTTGAATTTGAGCAGAGTAACTGCTTTTTTCCCCCCTTTTTGTGTTAGGTTAACAGTGAAAATATTGCAAAAGACATTACACCATTTCCAGATCAGTTAAAACCTCATCACGACTACAGAAGTAGAGACACATCCCATTCAGTTTTAAATCTATCTGACTTCTATACTTGTGTCAATTGTGTTCAATTGCATGTGCATTGCTTTTTCTGTAAAATGCCCTGAAATTAATTTTAATTATTCATTTGGGCTATACAAATACAATTGCTTGAGCTTTCTGTGCATGCAAGCTTACTGTCACACTGTCATGGCTTTTCAATAGAAATGACAATGGATTATTTATATGACCTGTTACTACAAATTTGCTATTTTATATATATATATATGTATATATATAGTTGTTAATATAATCTTTCCAGCAGGCTTGTTTAAATGCAACACAGTATGTATTATGAGTCACAGCCTTTTAGGTCAGTCTCTTTACTTTGCTTCAGATAAAATCAGGTTGTGGGTGTAAGCATATTTACAGTCACTATCTAGTCATAGAGTGATGCTTTAACTGTTGCCTCTTATCAGTAGTGTCCTCCTTCACATACACAGAACATTTAAATCGACCCAATGTACCAATTTAATCACCTCTTCTATCTCACTTTCTATTTTTCCTTCCTCTGTCCTTCTTTTCCTCTAAGATATATTCTGCTGTAAATGGAAGGAGAAAAGGGGACATTTGAGGTGAAAACTGCACTACTATGTTTACCGACATATTTCATTTGGCTTAAAAAACTTTAAAAACTTAAAAAAAAAAGAAATACTCAAACGATATTGTTAGAACGTTATCTTGAACTTCAGTACTTCTGAGAGGAACCAATGCATGACCTTCAACTCGTACAATAAGCCTGAAGGATCGTTTCCTTCATTCCATTATTTTCAAAATTAGAAACCTCTTGTCTCAAAGTCATGCTGATAAACTACTCCATAAATTACTTTTAGGCAGAACTAGCCAGTAAGGTCCAATTTCTGCCTCTCCTGTTTCACTCCCTGTAAAATTCCCAAAGGAGTTTGAAGTCCTTTCCATATACAGAGCCTCTATAGAAGATGTGTTATACCATTTTCTTTTAAATTTTATTATCATAGCTTGACACATTTCCTGAGGTCTAATGAAATATGTGACATCCATTTAGTCAAAATACCACAGAGATGAAGAACTGTTTAGCTTTTTTTGAAAGGACATCCCCGAACCAGATTAAAAGCACCAGAGTAAAATTACCCAGCTGTCTGATCTTTAACACCATCCAGCTCCACATGATTTTGCATATGATATACCTCACCAGTGGGTTGGACAAAGCTCTACAAGTGATTTTTTTTTTAGAAAATCACGGACATGTCCCACAAAGGGAAATCCTCAAGGCAGACCCACCAGTTGCTATTTAAATTTCTCAGCTCTCATGGAATCATTTCAGTTTAACAGCAAAAAAGCTCAGTAGTGGGATTTGGGTTATGGTTAGGGTTAGGAAGGGCTGGGCCCCACCAAGTGGGGTGGAAACCTTGTTCAGATGCACCAGCTGCTGTGAATCGTGGTAGTTTATGCCTGTGAAAATGATCCCACTGAAGCACCCGTGGCGTGGTTTACAAGGGTCCCGGGACTGACTGTCCATCCTACTTTGGTAAAGTGATGAACTAAATCTATTTTGGTTCTGAGATGCAGCTATGCTGCATCGGTTTACACAGATTCAACCAGTAGGAATTCAGACTTAAGAATAGCATAGAGAAGCTGGATGATTTTCAAAATAAAACACCATGAGCAGCCTCTGGCTTTTACTCCGGCATTGCTTTAATCCATAGAGGGTTCAGAAGATATTTTCAGCCACATATGAGGAGAGGTTAATTTTAGAAGCCAACTAATGCTCGTCCTTTGAATTAGGATAATAGTAGAAAGGAGAAGAGGTGTTGAGAACTATGTATTTGAATGAGTACATTATCAAATGATTCTAATGTGATCTTGAAACTTTCAGGTAAACTTGTAATCTCCATCTTAGCTGGACCAGGGTGAGCATCTCCTCTTAGCCTGCTTGACTAAGATGTAGGCCAGTGCAGCACATAATGTCTTGAGAGATTCATAAACTGCCACAAAACGTTGTATGTTTGCAACAGTATAATTGTGTTGAATGTACAAGCACTTAAACAAGTTGTTTACATTCTACCAGAAAGATATAACAGATTCTGTCAAAATAGTAAACTGCTAATCATCTCCTGCTTCAATTAAATGCAAAATCTCTCACGGCTTCATCTTAAGAAAAAAGGATGTATGGATATATTAAGACATATGATTAGAAAAGGGAATAAAATCACGCACACGCAACTTTAAACATCATCTGAGCTGACACCAGGCTTATCTAGGCTAACCAGGCTAGAATGAACAAGGGAATATTTAATTCACCCACAAAGTGGCTGCATTAACCTGCCAGAAATGCATGAGAGCTAAGGCGTTTAATCGCTTTTAATATTCTGTAAAAAAAAAAAAAAAGGGCGGTATTTGGAAAATCTCTCCATTACCACCATATTTAAACTTCATCATTTCTGACTGAGGTATATAGGATGTTTGAGCCTCTTTCATAGCAAGTGTGATATGATTACCAGCAGGATAAAACATATGCTCATCATATAGCCTGTTAAGCTGTCTGTATGCTAATGATCAAGGTCTGACAATCAAATGACCATGGGTTTAGTTTTTTTATTCCTCTGTATACACAGTCTACTGAGTAAAATAACTTTTTTTCTCATTTCCCTCCTCTAGTCTGAACCTGAAAGTCAATTTGAACATTTCGTCTGTGTTTGTCAATGTGCAATATGAATTTGTGTCTAATGATGCAGAGAATTTTAATTATTAGCTTTGATTATCACAATTCAGTTTAAAGGCTTTTTTTTTTTTCAATTATCACGCCTGATTGCGCCTGCTCTGATAACTATGCATGTGAGTACACTCTGTGCATGATTAATATCGGAGACCCTGTTGGTCTACAACACTTGTTAGGATGGGAGATTCCCACTTCTTCCATTGATTTCTTGCTGGTTCATGTAGCCTGATGGGCTCAGGTATTTTTCAGCCAAGCTCTGACAAATTCAATATGATCAAAGGAATAATTAGCTCAAACAACTGAAAACCCCCATGCAGGTGCACCCCATGTTTACAACAGCAACTTATATACTTGTGTGAAGTTGCTGATAATAAGACATAATAGTCTACTATAGTCTTCTTCTTTCTTCATGTTTATGGACACCTTATGAATTCGGCTCATTTCTACTTGGGTATGTTTTGATCTCCAGTAAATCATGAAAATATGTTTGCTTCTTAGCAGCAGGCTAAATTGTCACTAACATTTTCATCCTGCTGTTTGGTTGATTCTTAAAGAATTTCCATTTAAGTTTATCATCAGACACACACACTTATCATATAAAGGTATAGTAATGTCTGGGCACTCAGCAAGCCGTTGGTTTGTTACAGAATAGAACCGGCTACTCTCGGCCATTTATAAAAACAATAATAATAATTGTTAAACCTTTATGTAACCAGATAAAAAAGGCATTGAGATCAAGATCTCTTTCACAAAGGTGACCTGGCTGAGAAAGGCAGCAGCACACATTATGGTTGACATGACAAATAGATTACATACAGAAACGTTGAAAAATATAAAGTGCAAGCTGTTTGACAAATTAAGTACAGAAGCTGTTGTTTGCTCGAAGGATTTCCATTTTTTACACTTTTTTTTTTTGAATAGAACAAAAAGCTTTCAACTAGGCATGCAGGCCATAACAATGCCACTCATACAGCAAAAGAAAAAAGTAACAACAGCTCTAATCTTGCTCTCCTTCGCTCTCAAGCACCTCATCACTCCAAAAAACCAAACAAAAAGACAGGCTCCTGTCGTTCACACACTTGTCCTGCCCCCTTGCCTTCCTCTTCCAGTCACACACCTGCCTTAGCCCAATACGCATTTAATGCATCCCATACCGCCAGAAACCAAAGAGCATTTTAACATAAGTGCAAGACCCTAGCATGAACACAGCTGCAGGGTCACTACAATATTAGTCCACCCAGCGCTGTTTGTACAGCTTCACCAAAGATTCCCTGCTGATGTGAATGCTGAAGGCTGCTGGGCAGTTACAATCAGGGAAATGTGATTTTATGGAGCTTCATTCTAGACTTGACTACATTTTCAAACTGCTAATCTAAAGTGTATGCTCAAACTAATTTTTACTTGTAGTAGAGCTTGATGACAAAATTAAAGCATGCTGAATATTTCTATATTTAAACATATAAACAATTGAGGGTCACCATTGCTTGACACAAAAGCATGTTGTTAAATTCAAAAAGGGTGAAAAATTGTGTCAGTATCTTAGCCAGTGGGTTTAAAAACAGGCTGATGCATATATGGACTAATGGAATGAGAACTTTGTATCAAATATTTACTTACAGGTAAATTAAGGTGTCTCACAACCTGCATGAAATTGAGGAGGCCCGTCACCTTTGCTATCTGCGTCCAAAGGGGGAGCATGCTGAACTGGATGGTCCTGATGAGTCAGGGAAGGAATCCAGAGCACTTATGGAGTTCTGCTGCATGACACTGATCCAGCACACCAGCACCAACTGTGCCTGAAGTAATGGTTGCTGTCACCAGTTGGTGCAGTGTTATGGTTCAATATCATTGTTTTAAGTAACTGTTGGACTATTTTAGCTTAAAATGAATGAATTGGGGTGTAACATGAACTTCACACCACCACACACCCACCATACACACATCTACATCCATCATACTGCAATACACCAGTACATTATCAACAAAACATACTACAGTCACTATCCTTTGTACTTGTCTGTCTTAATGTGTTCCACTGTTGTTTTTTCTGTTTGCATTTTTTTGCTCTTCTTTTAGTCCTCTGACAGAATCATGTTCAAATAAAGTTTGTTAGACTGTCAAGACGGCTTAAGTACACTTTCACCCACACTCTCACCTACGCACTAGGGAATCGCTGCAAGATCGAATTGCATATAAAAATTAAAGGGTTTTTTTTTTGTCAATCTTGACAATAAACCACAGCATATATGCAGACACAAAAAAAAGTTCTTCACGGTTTACAAATCATGTTTTACAGATAAAACTACACAAAGCTACAAACAAACGGGTTTACACACGCACAAATCAAGTACTACACACAAATCAAGTGAGACGCACACACAGATATTTTGCGTCTATTTTCTCTCCATACACCCTCACATTACAAATGCGTCTGATGCCCCTGGTTTATGTGGGTTTTCCCCGGTACCCCAGTTTCCTCCCACCCCAGAGAAATACTACTTGTGCAAATAGTACAGTATCTATGTAGGCATTGTTTACATTAATTATAACGTAATTTGATGTATAGGTGTAATTATAGAAAAAATAGGAGTGATTATAAGAATAATAGAAGTCATTAAAAAAAACACACCCAACAACAAAAATTAGCGTTGAAATAAATCTATCTTGTTGGTGTGTGTGTGTGTGTGTGAGAGAGAGACAGTGAGAGAAAGCTGCTTGCATTGCAAAAGCACCTTGAGCGGTCCCTGGACTAGAAAGGCGCTCTATAAGCATGCTGTTGTTGATAGAATACACACATGCTTCATGCCAAATGCCTCAGCTTATCCCTATTATGACCATTTCCACCCAAATGAAGCAGTTTCAACACCAAGTAATAAAAATAAGAAGACAAAAATGCAACCAACTGCCACATTCTAGTCTTTTTTTTTCATATGGAAAATTTTACTCTGATAACCTCGACGACATCCCATAAGAGAACAAACAGATATAGTTTGAGCTGCCTCTGGAAGACAAACAATTTTACTTCATAGGACAGTTTAGTCCATAAAAAAGATACTTGACAGATGAGTTCACACTGGGTTGTAGCTTCCTGTCAGACTTTCTGTCATTCCGTCTTCTGTGTGTCTCATCAATTTTCCCATGAGCATGGGACAAACTATACCTTAAAGTGTAACTCTTTATTTCCCATGTCGTGCTTTTAGTCTCACTTAGAGATGACAATCAGTAATGTAAAAACAGTTTTAAAATTAGTTTAAATTGAAGACTCCACAGTTTGTAATAGCGTAATAATGACACGAGATATCCATCCATCCATCATCTATACCCACTATGTCCTGTGCAGGGTCACGGGGGTCTACTGGAGCCTATCCCAGCTCACTTCGGGTGAAAGGCAGGGGTCCACCCTGGACAGGTCGCCAGTCCATCGCAGGACACGAGATATAAAATAAATAAATAAATAAAAAGACAACAACAAACAAACACAACAACTTCACTTTATACAGCCTAGCTCTTATTTCTGGCCATAAAATACCTTTTAAATAAATCTCTCAGGTTGTGTTTTTTTAATTTCTCTGGTTCTGTCAACAGCAGAAGTATAAAAGAGCAGGTGATACTGACGTGGCCGTTGGAACTACGCAGTATGTTGTTGTTCTGATTGTATAATGTCTGAAGTGACATGCAGTTGTGAACTACCCATTGATTCTATTGGCTGTAAAGATGTCATAGAGGGGCCAATGACAATAATACATCAAGCCATTTCCGAGATACAGCCTTGTGCATCCACAGCTTAGCAGTTGCTCCACATATGGATGCATAGTGCACATACTGAAAAGTCAACACTGTTATATTTATGTATGTAGTATTTATGTATTTTATATATATATGTATATAAATATGACTAATGTGCAAAACTTGTCATCTAAACATCCCTGTTCAAGCCTCTAAAAAGTCTCTGTTATACGATGGAAAATGGGTCTATTCTATTAAACTGGAGTTGAAGGAAATTGCAGTGGTGTGTGAATGAAAGTTGCAACAAAAATGTTTTGTTGTGTTTTTTTTTTTTTTCTCTCTAATTTTAACTGTGCACAAATTGATGTTAAACATAATTTTCAACAATTTTGGAAGTCTGTGAGAAAATTCGACAGTCTCCTCTACATACTTTATATAATTTTGAACATGTTCATAAAGCTTCTCCTTTTGGTTTTCTTGTGTCTGGTTAACAGTTGACCCAGTAAGCTCTCTACTACTTCCAGTTGTATTGTTCTGTTTTGTCTATAATATTAAGCATCTTGGCACCAAAGGTTTGATGAAATCACCACGTTTCAAATGTAGAGTAGAAATAGATCTTCACTCTGGCCTGCTAATGTGTAAACTTAACTTAAATTTGCTGTAATCTTACATGTGTTACCTGTATTTTGATACAAAAAAATAATCATATAGACCTAGTAGTTGCTGAGATATATTATATTGAGATATAATTGGTGTGTCATTTTTGAGCAAGAATTTCAACAAATAGACCTTTTTAGGAATGGTTTAAATGGATTAGGTGCCGTCAAAGACACAGAGGGGCAACAAAGACTGAGCGTGTTTATTTTTTAGAATAAAAATCCAAAATAACTGCTAGTAGCAATTTATTCCTCATTAGTCATCAACTTTGCTGTCCAACCTGCTTGAGTTTGTGAATGAGCTACACATCTTGCTGCAGTGAAGGAGACAAGCTTGAATGCAGTGTTGGTAAAAGCATGTTTTTCAAACAACAACAAAAAGTTTAAGTTGCCTTTATGTTTAGATATCTTCTCCACCAACACTAACTTTGGCGTTCTTGTTATGCACCTTTTTAATTAGAACAAACTGCATAGTGCCTTCTGGCAGTCTTCTCTTTCAGTCTTTGGAGACTCTAAAGCTTCATTACTTGATGTTTTCAGTGACTCTTATAATAGGTTTTGTTAATGTGTTAATTTTCTGCAACTCTTGTAAGTGAATTTCTTTTGGGTTCATCTGGCCTGAGCTTTGTTGTGTCTGTACATTGGTAATGGACTGAATAGCTCCTTTTTTTAGGTTTCACAACAGGTCCTAAAAAATTACCCAAAAACACCAATTTGATTAACAATTTAATAGTTTACTTACATTACTTAAGCTCATGGTGCAGCCAATAGTTGGAAAATACCAGCTAGTAGTTGTGCCAAACAGCTCATTGTGTCTCCAAAATAGAAGAATAAAATAACATTTGGCTTTATGATGAACTGTCTAGTTGGATGCAATTTGCATTGAAAATATCTTAGTTGTTGGAAAACTGAAGTCATTTGAAAATAATTAAACTCTTAGTGATTTACCAATAAATGTTTGAAAAAATAAAAAGATAATGATAAAATTGACTTTTAGTCTTGTTTGTGCTATTCCCCTCCATAATGTGTTACCCTTAACTCATCCATTCTGGCTTTCTCGACCATGGATTACCATGCTGTCATACCATATCTTCTGCACTTGATCTTCGGGGGCTGATATTTAAGAACTTTTACCGGAAATTAGCTGTGCGTGCCTCAGTGCTCTGCTACAAGACCCTTTTCCACATAATATGCCTTCTCAAAATTATGATCATAAAGGGAGGGTGGAGGTGGCTATGACTTTTGTCATGGATAATCCACCCATAATAATAATCCACCCATGTGTAGATACCCCACCTTGACAGTGACCAAAGGATTATGGTGTCGCTGTGTTTACAGAGGTTGTCTTGATACTGTTTTTACATGTCAGTAAGTGCTGGATGACTTCAGCTTCAGTTCAAATGGTTGTCAGGCACAAGGCAGATCCCTGTTGCATGTAAGAACAGCACAAACAAACAGAAAAAGTGTAATTCTGTTATTATTATTATTTTTCAGCTGAAACTGGAAGAAGAGGATTTGGATCAATATTGCACAGAAGACAAAGACTTGTTGAACATTAGAATATGAAGTGAGCTTACATGTTTCCAGACAGCAGTTATGACTGGAAAGCTACTCGGCGAACTTCGTCAATGTGACCTTGATGAAGACTGTTCTGGTTCTGGCATGTGTTGAGCTGGTTTTCCACTTTTATTCTGAAGGCTGTTTAAAGCAAGAAAAGCATAATCTTTTCTTTCAAGCTTTGGCA
>JBAMYA010000021.1:14773476-14784319 GCA_037176975.1 Arrhamphus sclerolepis | reverse complement strand
TCATCCTCTTTGTTTCTCAGAAGTACCTAGAGATGACTTTGTTGTTAATAGACATTATATAAATAAAAGTGAGTTGAATTAATTGCCATCTTGGATCTGACCTCCAATTATAATACTTACGCTGAGATTTTAGGATGTTAACAACATATCCACTATTATGATCTTTAGACTAGTAGACCTGAAATGGATACTTGTTAGTGGTTCTGCTTTTTAAATTGCTTTCTTTATTTTTTCCTGTAAGATGCCCTTTTGGTTAAATTTGGATCATGTGGTGGTTGTCAGGTGCTTTCTGTTTTTGTTTTGGTATAACATGTGCTGTGACTCCACCCTTCTTCCTGTCCTTGATTTCCCTCCACTTTTTGAGCACATGTTTGTGGTTTAACTTAATTAGTTTGAGTATATAAGCCCAGTGTGTCTGTTTCTTGTCAGATTGTGCCTGCCAGTTATATGCCTGCATTCAGTAAGTTTGTTTGACACATTTCCTGAGACTTTTTTGATCCAACTCTGACTTTTGATTTTACAATTTTTGGAATAACCTGTGTTTTGGATTTTTATCTTTTTTTATAATTGAACTGTACTGTCTGCTGGTGGGTCCTTCTCAACAGAAAACCTAACAGGTACTGTAGAATGGTGTTAGGGTTTTGGCGCATCAGCAAAGGAGAGGTTAGCACTATTCTGCTCTTTAAAAAGACCATTGACTTAGAAGGTACAACTGGGACGGATCATGTCGAGAGCTGTACAAATGCAATGTGTTGTTGAGTTGGAAGAACTAGCTCACAGGTGTTACCACGTTGGTGTGTGCTACGGTTTAGAGATGAGGCCTCTTGTTCTGTCAGATACTGGTGTGGGTGTACTGGATATCACACACTGAGGACAACAGTACTGCTGTAATGCATAATGAGTGCCAGTTGCACTTCAGACATTTTAGTCAATATCAGTGCAGATTCTGTTGGAATACTATTTAATTTTAATGTAAGTTGTGCCTGTTGGGTCTTTTTAAGCAGAAAAAAGTATTTATGTAATATCTTTCAGTCACAGAACATTCATGAGGACAATCATTTAAACTTTATTTGAAAGAGTAAAATAAGGTAAAGACCAAGTGCAGACCACATTAATTGTGTTTGTCTGCACAAATATTATATTTTAACACAGAGATGTTTTTGTGGGACATTCTGTTTACATACACACACACACACACATATATATATATATATATATATTATTCCACTTTAGTCATATGAACATTAGTTTGAAAATCTGAAGTGTTCTCTGAATAAGACATTTTCTGACCCAGGAGGCCCCAAACGATGTGAAAGGGTTGTTTTTGAATCCTTAGGAGAGTTTTGATGCATTCACCCAAATAAATTCTTTTGAATAAAAGTTATTTCTTTTGAATAAAAGTTATTTCTTCATAATATGTGCCCTGTCAAGCTCATAATTGTATGATTTCTGGATAGTTACAAAATGTAAGGATAGTGCAAAAAATGACTCAGTGTGATTGAAAGATGGATGCATGAAAAAAAAGAAACTATGCCTTGAAGCTTTGTTCTTTTGCTCCACCTCCATCGTGCACCATGCTCATGACACATCTACCTGCCCCTGGCTTGCTGTTAAAGCTGCCCTGTTATTTTCCCATCTGCCCAGGGATGAGAGAAGAAGGCAAAGTGATTGACTCCCAAGGATGTCAGGGCTAATTCACAGCTACAGGCAACAAATGGTGGTTTCTGCCTTTCTTTTTCTGCTTTCTTTGCTTTCTCAGCTTTCACTTGGCTTTAGGCTAATGCTCTCTGACAGCCACTTTCTGTTGTTACCACTTTTTTCTTCATATTGTCTGACTTTGTCTGCCCTGATACAGAAAAGAAATGAAAGGTAAGTTTGTAACCTGCAGCAGTTATAAAAATGTACTAGATTTCTACCTCTGCACAGGGTGGGGGAATGAATGCCATCTATGCAGAGAATCTCTTGTATCCTTAGGCATGCTGAGAAATAGAATTAAGGTGTCATGAATAACAAGTGTTTATTTATAGAAGAAGATCTCAGTGCTCTCAAAGACAGTGAAATGGCCCTTTGGTCTTCTGACAAATCAGAAATTAGGCAATTTGACAGAGAATGAGAGGGATAGGTTTCTGGCCCAGACGGTTACAGCAACAGATTAGTGACTGAATTGGAGAGAGAGTGCATGAATTTGTAACTAAAATTAATTTCAAACACTCAATGTTCATTACCATGTAGGATGTATAGGATGCCATAATTTTCCAGTTTTGTACAGTCTAATTGTTGGGTTTTTTGCATGAGGCCTCTGTGATGTGGGTTTCCCTGTCACACCCAATCAGTTTTTTCTGGTGTTTTTGCGTGAGTGAATGACTCAGTGAACAAATCCAGAATAATTTTTAGGTGAACTGAACAAAACAAACTGAGTCTTCTGAAATACTTAATGTTGCCATCATTAAAGTCTGTAGCCTACAGAGAAGTAGGCTTTACCGTCACTCCAGTCACAGTTATCAACAGCAGAAGCAGTGGAAAAGAAATGCTTTGCAAAGGTGGACTGTGATCTGCCCATCCAATCAGAAATTAGTAATGCAACAACATCAACTGATGATTGGGTGAAGAATATTTGGCCACCATTTCGTCATCCAAGCAGAACTTGCAGATTGAAAAAAATCAACTTGTGGTTGCATGGGGAGGACTCAGATTTGGATGGGCTTGACCACTGCTGCCAAAAAAATCCATGACCGGTTAACGCTTGGATTTTCCTCTTGGACCAAATATGTTCCACTAAAGAAGTTTTATGTGAAGAAATGAGGACGGGAAGTACAACAATTTCAGAAGCGGGGCATTACAGCAAGTTGCCATGTTTCCATTTTTACAAAAGTCACTTCTTTGGCAGGTGAGATACTCTCGTCTCCAATTAACTCACATGATAACAAATGTACTGTTTGTGAAAGACAAAGCTGAAAAACTGACTGTTCTTACTGGCCTACATTTATTTTACTCATTAGAGAATAAAACTGACACGTCAGGACAATTTTGATACAAACAGCTCATGGCTAAAAATATGACATTGTTATTTCAAAAATTCTTTTCCATGACTGCATGAAAGTAGAAGATGAAGGAAATGAAATAATAGCAAGCTGGAACTGGAGGAAGCGAGGACCAGGGCTTGAGGATGAGGAATGGCTCACTGGAAAATGTCACAGTATATCAAGCTGTAGTTAAACAGTCAAAAAGACTAATTCAGTGACGGAGCCAGCTTGGTAATAGACTTTAATGAGAGAGAGAAAAAAAAAAAGATTAATGAAGGTAAAATCTTAAATGTGAAAGGAAGGAGATAAGGGCAATGTAGTTTTAGAGAGGAGTGATTTTGAAATAGTTTGATCATATAAACTACCTATTCTTATTAAATAATCCATCTAAATCTATAGTAGAATGTTTGACCCACAACTTTACAGTCTTTCAGGAGACTAGGAGAGGAACAAACTCTTTTACTACTTTCACAACACTGGACCATAATTGACTTGTGCATTGCTGCATATTTCCATTTCTCTTCATATGCTATTAGCCATATGCACTCTTCACAAATTTACTCGAAATTGGTCTCCATTTACAATCACTACATATCAATTTAAAGTCTGTGAGCTATCATGCTGAAATACTGAGATTTCCTGCATGTTTAACTGTGACCTCACTGCCAGAATACAGCAGCATTAAACAGTAACAACAGTAACTATAAACTGTAAGAAAAACAGCAAAATCTACAAAAGGGAGGAAGTGTAACTCAATAGATACCATAGAAATTTTTGATTTTTTTTTTTTTACAATGCTGAGCAAAGTACTCCACAAAAGTTTTACAATAACAATAAAATAAATGATGTACAGAATGTACAATGTTATTGTGGTATTTTTCTTTTATTAACCATTTACTGCAGACTCTTGTGCTTTCTCAAAATAGTTCAATAACTTCTATCTATATCTATCCCTAAACAACACTTGATGTCTGTAAAATTGGACAAAAATGTCTGTAAAGATTTTCAAAAGTTCACAAGCAAATTCCAGCGTCTCCACATTCCAGGAAATAAACAAAGAATGCAATTCCACCACTAACCACAAGGTGTTCACTCCAAAACAGAGTAAATCCCCGTGGGCTTTCATGCTAAAATGGTCAACTTTGCAGCAAAAAATAAACATACTTACTGACTGGTACAAACAAAATAAAATGGTTTGAGCATCTACAGGTAGATTTTACATCCGTCACAACCATGATTTTATTTTTTACCACATCAGGCAAAAATATGTAAAACAATAAAATGCAGTGGCTACCACATCAAATTGCCGGACAACATTTAACTGACAGGTAGCCAATTGACTGCTGTCACTGGCTACGATTAGCCTGAAATTTAATTAAGCAGCAACGCTAACCAAGTGTCAGCTACAGGCAGGCAGTGTTCATTTCTGATGTAGCTGCCAAAGCTATAAATTTGAAATGGGAGGTCCCACTGTGGTTGTCCGTCAGCAACTCTGCAACTCCTCCAACATGGTTTGTCTGGAGGAGCAGGGATTGAGGGCAGATCATTCCAGAAGTCTTCCGTATGGACCTGCAGTCAATCATCCTGCGATGAGTGACAGCAGGCTGGCCAACAATGTAAGCAGAGGTCTCTGCAGAGATCTGCTAGTCCTAGTTTCAATTCGTTTTTAATGTTGTTTTGGTAACAGCATTTCAAATAAGGATGTTTGGACAGATTTTGGGCAATTTTGTTACAGCTACTTTCTCAGCTCTGCTTGTTCTTCATTTTTGAAATATGACACTGGAGTACAAGGAAAAAGAAGCTTAAAAAACAACAACAAGAGAACAAGTGACATCAAAGAGTGTTTGTTCAGGAATTTTACATCTATGCGCACTGTGCAACTGTCACAAAAGCATGTACCATCTCTTCTTAATTTTCCTTTGGTGACATACATTAAAGTGCAAATTGCAAAGAACACAGAAATTTTCATACTAGAAACATCCTTCTAATTCAGTGAATATTCTTGAAATGTGAGGAGTTATTTTGACTTCAGTGCTTTTTGCCTTAATCAATATAAAAATAAGGCAGTAACTAAAATAATAAGAAGTGATACATGCCCCCTTAATTCCTTCTGGGAAATCTCATCCAAGGAGAAAGTATGTTAGGTCTCTCGTTCTGTGTTCTTGCTGTAAAAGCTGAAGGCAATGGCATCTTATTTGCTCATGTATTTTATCTATTTCTTCTCTATTTTGCTGTAAGTCCCACACCTAGTTAAAACTCCCTTTAGATAACCCACTTCAGTCTTTCTAATCACTCATCAGTCTCCTCAGGGCCACAGCAAATACTATCACATGACAGTCTGCTAATCTGATTGGCTGATCAGAACTGTAAATGAAACCAGCCAGAACCAATTACAATAGGCACAAGTCATTAAGAGAGATGACTTTAGGGAGGGAAGTAATGCGGGGACAGGTGCATCTCCTCCACTCAGGCAAATTGCTTTCAGAATAGAGATTGGGTTATCAGTTGCTAGCTATTATACCAAGTCATTGGAGAAAAAAGTGCATTGCTACAGTTCACAGTGGGCATACACCAAAAGCCTTTTTTCCTTCTAATTATACTTTACAAATCTCCTCTATTGAAGGTTTCTCTTTCCGGACTATTCCATGAAAAGATGAAAAGCTCGAAAAGGTGGAAATAAAACAAAACTGAGCACATGAATTTTTTAACTTTTGTAATTTATTCTCCAACTAAAGGCTACAACAAAATTAATTACACTTTGAAATACCACTGAAGACCCTGGACATACCTGTGTTTTTACTCCAACCTCCAACCTTAAATATCACTCCAGCAATATCTACCATTTCCCTGAAGATTTTCTTTATTTTTCGTCTTCCTTTTAGTTCTCACAGATTCCAGTTTGGTTCTGGTACTCCTGGCTGGCTGTCATACTGCCACCAACCTAATGAATGGTGCCACTGATATTATTACAGGTAGTACTTGGATGAGGTTTTATATCCATGACAACTGCATGGGGTGTGTGAGTTTTTTTGTACCTCATCAGATACATTTATATTAAGCAATAAAGCTGACCAATCAGATGTACGGATTCATTTGAAGCACTTGAAAGTGAGCCAGCCATTGGCTCTGCTGTTGGCTTACACAGCTTTTTCCTGCCTCTTTGCAACATGGCGCCAAGGAGTTTGAGAAAAAAAGCTGTCTGTAGAAACCAATGGACAAGGTTTGTCCATAGTTATATACAATCATCGGTTGCAGGTTTTCAGATTGGATCATGCTGAATATTTAAATTGTGAAATTTACTTATGAAGGAGGTGACAACGGGATTTGAGGTTCACTGCATGTCTATTTGACATGCCAGACAAGAGTTATTTAACTATGCCAAGGTTAAACTGGATTTAAACTTTATGGGACCTTTAAAGTAAGCTAGAAACTTTGACACTGTGTAATGAAAACATCCCTCAACCTCTGCACAGCACACTCTCACCCCACCCCAGGTAGATACAATACACTCACTCACGCACACACGCACACACAGATGGTGCCTTGAAGTCATCATAAGGAACGAAGCGTCTGACAGATTATGTTGGTCTAATGACTAGTTTTCCAGATAAAGTCAAAGAAACTCCCCATCAGCCGTGTTTGCCTGATTCCATCGTCCGACTTTATCTTTCATTATGTATCCTTCTCTTCAGTACCCATTCATTTCATCTCACTTGGATCTCTGATAGAGAAGTGCTGGGAGAGCTGTTGCAGGACATTTCAATTTATGAAAATAAGCTGTTTCAGCATAAACAGTAGTTTTTTAGTTTTATGAAATAAGTATCACCATATCATAAGACAGAAGCTCCCTTGCTGAGTGGGCAGAGGCATGCTTGTTTAAGTGTGCTTGGTGCAGTAATAAATTCAAATCTGTGAATAAATCATTATTCCAAGGACACAAGATAACCAGGGCTTGATAAAAGCCAACAACAGGAAGAGGCATTTAATCCCTGGCAAAGCTCAACCAAAATATTCTTTCATCACAGATGAAACGTGAAGCTTTTTACAAGCTGGCAACTTACCCAGGAGGCCCCACTACAAGAAATGAAAGAGAGAGGCAGGCAAACAGGGACAGTGAGTCAGATACAGAGGTGAGAGAGATGGTTCTAAAGCACTGAAGTGAGAAACACACAATGAGTATTTAGGGCTAATGAGGAAGTGTGTCAAGACATGGGAGGCAAGAGAAAGCAAGGCTGCACTGAGCTGTGCTTTTCTATGCTTTTCTGAGCACATCCATTACACCGCTGTTACCTTGGGTCACAAAGTCTTGATCCCCTACATTGCACTTTTTCCTCTGGCTGCTAGCAACTTTGACTACTGAAACACGGTGTCAAAATTGATTGGCTGGGCAGGAAAACATTTCATCAAGGTAGTTGACCTTCTAGCCACAGTGGCTGTTTCCATACAGGGACTGATAAGAGAAAAGATGTATTGATGAAGTGGGTGACCTTCACTCATGGAGGTGATCAGTAAACACTTCCCAAATTCATATAACCCTAACCCCCTTTCTGTGATTTATCTTCTAAAGAAGAAATCACCTCATTTTTTTGTCTTGTGTTTTTAATTTTTTACCTTTAACTTGTCTCCTTGCCTTATCCCTTGAGCTCCTCTCATTTCCTTCTGTCTTCTTGACACTGAGACTTCTGTTGCTATATTTACCATTCTATTAGCATTACTATTCTTCTCTTTGGCACTTTCCCTCTTGGCTGTAACATCGCGGATGGGTTGCATACATGCAGGCAGTCGTGGGTTATTTGTTGCATTCACTATGCCTGTATCCACTTACAGCTCATTCCCAAATATTGAATCATCAATACTTAAATCGATCCAAGTACAGTTTCATTATACCTTAAAAGGCCAAAACCTCAGAACAAAAATACTCAGCTTTCCAAAAAAGACTGAGTGCTTTGTGTTCTATTCTCGTTTGCTCTCTTCTGTCCTTGGTCTGATGAGTTTAGGCTCAGTGTACTGAGCTGACACACTACCTCATCATGCTTTATCATTTCCCTTCTGTAGTTGAGGCAGCTTGATCACAGCTGGCTGGAGACCCAACAGGAACCTATCCATCTGCATTTAGCCAGCCCAGCTACCTCACACTGTACTTGTGGCATGACAGATGCTATTCAGCAAATCCACAGCATCTATGCTGGCCCTGAAAGACGGAAAATTACTCAGTCCATTATGACAAAGAGCTACACACTGGTTCCCAACACTTAGATGGCTGCCTGCTGTGCTGCCTCATTGCTATTCTGAATAGAAAATGGAAACATGTAGTGACACACAAAGTTGTGCCTCCACACACGGCAATTACACACAAGGCCTTTACATATGGGCTTTCTTCGCGGAACATTGCCATCTTTTCCAACAGCGATTTTCCGGAAGAAAGTGTAAATTCAGATCCCCTCTATTCTTCTACTTCCCAGGGCAGCCAGAAACGCGTGAAAAAGGAGAGACCGCTTATATAAGTTACATCCCCCTTTATAGTAATTGAGTGAGACATTGGGAAATTTCTACACGTGCAACAGTATGAAAGGGATGCGGAAAACAGTAGAAAGAAAGAATTTTTTTTTTTTAGTTTTTTTTAGTTTGTTTGTACTCTCCAACATAACAATGCTGAACTCTTTGAGCAGAGGGTCAAATTTGTACCTAACAAGCACATTTATCGCGCAACCTGAGTGACTTTCACTAATGATTTGTCCTTTGTTGTTATTTCCATTAACTGGCACACAATGTACATCACATGACATTTCACGCACCTTTGTTTCTGGAATGACGGTTTTGTGTATGCAAGGACATGCGTTTGTGGGATTTATCTCACCCGTTTGGGGCAGTATAAAACAAAACAACAAACATTGGGGTAAAATTAGCAGCACACCTTTTCACTAGTGCACTTATGTGTAAAGGAATATTCAGACTTTAACCCTATTTAGACTTTACCCTGAACAAAGACACTGCTGTGTAAACATGTTTGAAAAGCCTAAATCCAAATATGTTTGTCATAAGCAATAATGATTATCATAAAAGTGCCAAAAACAACTCAAACCTCATGTATTTGGTACTGCTTCAAATAAATAAATAAATAAATAAAGGACTTTCACACATTTCATACACAAATGGCAACTAAAAGTACATTACAAAGGCAATGATGAAAGGAAAATGAAACTAAATTTAAATAAATAGCCTAATGATAAAAAAAATTAAGTCTATAACACAATCATTAAAAAATGATTTGGAAAGAAAAATGATTAAAACAGAGAAATGATGAGTAAAAATACTGCGGTAAAATTAGACCAATCAAAAGGCATGTTTTAATTTTAATGTTAAACTTTTCAGTTTAACTTTAGATGTGTTCAGACAAAAGACCGTGACAGTGGTTAAGTCTGCTGGAGATGAGTGACATGAATGACCTTTTCTAAATCTGCTCTGGGCATCAAGTCTCTCACTCTTGATATGTTTTTGAGAAGAAGAAAGTTGTCTTGGTTACAGCCTTGATGTGGCTGCTGAAGCTCAGGTCTGAGTCAATTAAAACTCCAAGATTTCTAACCTGGTTTTTGTCTTGAGCCCTCTGAATTCAAGCTGAGTGACAATGCTCATTCTTTTTGTTTTGTTACTAAAATAGAAATATGGTTGTTACCATGTTCCAACATCGATGTTCGATACTAAACAAAATAGTACAGTAATTAACTTATAAAGTGACACAATTCAGATATATCTAATACAATATTTATTCAAATCCCAATGAAATTTATGAGCTTTGAATTATTTTAAGTAGTGAAAACTGGCTCCTATGACCTTCACTGCAAGCAGATGTTAAGGCTAGCTTGTGCTTGCTAACTGCGCATAGCTGCTACAAGCAGCTACGCCCTCCTACACCATCTCTGGCATTTCTTCTTCTGCTCAATTGTTTGTGTCTAACTGTGTTTGCTTTGCTAGTTTTCTTATTAAAAACAAATTATCATCAACAAGAATATAGTTCACAACAATAAACAATAGCTAGAATGCTCTAAAATCAATTTGCTCAATGTATTGAGATACACACATATACATATATATATATATATATATATATATTTATTTATTTATTTTTTTTTAATCTATTGTAAGCTTTCTTTCTGCCATTTTCAGGGTGGACAAACATACATGGGTTATTGACTGAGAGACGCAATTTCATCTTGCTTTTTCTTGGGAAATTTGAGTTCAAAGTTAGCATCTTCTGCAGCATAAGCACCAGCAACAGTCTGTGCTGAACAACATGGCTGCAGGGGAAGATATTTTTTGGGGCACATGTCATGAAGAATATGGATATAAGACTTTGAAGGAGGCAAACATCACCATGGTATGAGTCATTAACCAGACGAGGCATTAAACACCAAATTGAGAACATTGTTATATTTAGTCTCCCATCTAACTGATGATGAGCCAATAGGTGGACTTCTTTCACACATGCTGGTCCGGTAAAGTGGTTCAATTGGGCCCAAAAGTTGTTACAATGTTGCAATTCTCAACTCGTTTGGTTCACATTCACACCAGTGTTTTTGCAAACAAACCAACCACCGTGGATGTTATATATCCCCCCACTTGTGGCAGCGCTGTTCACAAAATACCATGTTTTAGGTGACGTAGATGTGTCAGGCTTGAAGCAAAGGCAGACACAAGCGCAGACTTTGCAAAAACAAGAAGTATTTAATCTTTGGGATAAAGGTATGCGTTGTAACACACAAAGACAGAGTGGTGTTAGTATTCACGTATGAAACAATACAACACAATGTTGCTGGGTCGGT
>JBAMYA010000021.1:14744175-14757846 GCA_037176975.1 Arrhamphus sclerolepis | reverse complement strand
TAACTGCTGTTTTTGTCTTTTTCCCCTTTCTCTTCTACTTAATTTTTAAATTTTAAATTATACTTTTATTCTGCACTTTTCATTTTTAATTTAATTAATTATTGATTATTTATATGTTTTATGGAATGATTTTATTTGCCTCTTGTGATTTTTGTATAGATGTAAAGCACTTTGAATTACCTTGTGTATGAATTGTGCTCTAGAAATAAACTTGCCTTATGTGATTGCTATTTTCCCTTTAAATTGGGATTATCATCAGGGTGAGACTCTGACAGTTCTTAAAGCAAGACTATGTATTATGTAAATTCATCTCATGGAATTTTATTATTACAGTTAGTATCATCTTTTTTTTTTTTTTTTGCTGTAAAAGGCCTCACAAAAGTGTTCTAAAGAATAACTAATTTCTACCTTTTTAGCACCAGATCTAACACATTCTTTTTTGAGAATCCTGATGCAACCTTCATCTAAAAGGACTTTTAATGTTGCCCCTTAACGTGATACATATTCAGAATTATGTTTACACAAAAGCTTGAGAACTGGTAATTAATACTTTGTTCTGTGTCTTAATAAATGAGCTGGTAGACATCATTTATTTCAGTGCTCCTAGTGAGGTGAAGGTTTTCTCTGATAAGAAGAAGTCTTAGTGCATTATTTAATACTGTGGACTACAGTATATTACTTGAGCGAATGGAGAACTGGGTCAGATATTCTGGATTGTTTTGAGTCTTAACTACAGGACAGGCATTACTTTGTGTCAACAGGCAAGTTTACATTTGAATTGACAAAAATTAGATGCTGTTCCTCAAGCATCCATCTCAGGACCTCTCCTGTTTAACATCTACATGCTTCCGCTGGATCAGATTATTATACACAACAAGATAAGCTACCCTAACTATGCAGACGCACAGCTTTACATTACAATGTGGACCCATACAAGCATTGAGTGGGTGCATAGTAGGGGTGGGTGTATCGATCTGAGTATCGATAGTATCGATAGTATTGAAAGTATCGACACAAAGGTGAGTATCTCATACTAGCATGATGAAATCGATACTTTTGGCACAGTTTTTCTTCAA
The DNA here is from genome assembly GCA_037176975.1 of Arrhamphus sclerolepis. Taxonomy (NCBI): domain Eukaryota; kingdom Metazoa; phylum Chordata; class Actinopteri; order Beloniformes; family Hemiramphidae; genus Arrhamphus; species Arrhamphus sclerolepis. Next base: position 14,756,770 of record JBAMYA010000021.1, on the reverse strand, counting down.
TACGTCCACTAAATTCCACTAAAACTCGAATTTACTCAGAGTTCATTCTTTAAATCTGTCTGTGTAAACAGCACACCTCTGCTCACACCTTGCCCCTCCCCTCCCTGCTTTGTCTGAAGGTGGAGAATCAGAGCACTGGCTGAGAGTAGGCCTGATAGTTTAGAGAAAGAGAAGCCTCTGTGGTCATTATTCACTGCAGTTGACAAAGACAATGCGACATGTGATGTGTGCAGAAAAGTTATTTGCTACTCTGGTAACACCACCAATTTATTTCAACATATTAAAGCAGTGAGAACATTGAACTGCAAAAACAGTTGGGGCCAGACCTCCGACTCTGGAAGATACTGTTCAACCTAAAACTCAGGAGTATCCAGATAATCTCCAGGATAAAGTAATATTTTCACAGCGTAATTGGTGATCAGAGATGCAATTTCAGCAGACTAATTAAACTATTATCATATATTCAGCCAGTTGAAAAAAATAGATGTTTTACTGAAACTAAAAAATATACACTTATATAGGCTATTTATATTTATAGCAGAAGGTGATAAGTTAATTATTCTATTAATATACTGTTACATTGTAGTTAGTTAATTAAAAATATATATTTGCTTAAAATCTTTGTCCCGTGTTTCAATCAACTAGATAGATAGATAGAACTTTATTAATCCCCGAAGGGAAATTCAAATAAAAAAGGGCAAAATCACAAAATTATTCAGTGATCATAACATTTCAAGTTTCGTATCGTATTGGCGATACTAGCCTGTTCTTCAGCTGAACACAAACAAAACTGAAGTATGTATTTTTGGACCTAAAGAAGGCAGCACACAGCTTCAGTTATTACAGTTAAAATCCACTGATCATTCTGAACATTCAGGACCTAAACCTAACAGGGACACATGAAGACAATTACAAAATAGTCCTTTTATCAACTGAAGAACATCTCCAGAATTAAAGGACTTATGTCTCAGCAGGATCTTGGAAAAAAAAAGACAAATATTTGTATATACATATGTATATATATATATATGTATATATATACACATTTGTGTTTTTGTCTTCAGTCGAAGTGTCTGCAGCAGTAACTTTACACGTCTGCCTAAAATGTCCATCAAGACAGCTGCTGCAGCTCGAGTCCTCACTAAAACTAAGAAAGTAGATCACATCATCGCTATTCTGAGGTTTTTATACTGGCTCCCTGTATCTCAGAGAACAGACTTTAAAATACTTCTGTTAGTTTATAAAGCACTAAATGGTTTGGGGCCAAAATGCATTAGAGGCTTGTTACCGTATCCGCCATGCAGACCACTCAGGTCTTCTGATACAGGACCACTGTGTCCCCAGAGTCAGAAACAAACATGGAGAAGCAGCATCCAGTTATTATACTCCAAACATCTGGAAAAGAAAATCCCGGAAAACTTCAGGGACACTTAGACTCTTGTTTCTTTTAAAATCCAGGTTAAAAAATCTTTTGTTTATAGTTGCCTTTGACTGATCAAATCAATTTCAATTTTTAAAACCATTTTAGTTTTTAACTTAAAGCCATTTTTATTTCAATACTGCACTGTAACACTATCCTAACTTTTACTATATTTTTTTCTATTTTATGTATTTTTCTAGTTTCTATGCATTTACTGTATGTCTTTGTTGCCAACTCTTATGATGTAAAGCACTTTGAGCTGCCCTGTTGCTGAAATGTGCTGTACAAACACGCTTCCTTTGACTTTCCTTCCATTTATAGACAAAAAGGAGCAAATGGAACATACACTTCTTACTTAATGACTTAACAGTACAGTTAGATTTTCCAGACTTGTGTCAAATACAATTTATAAAGTTACAATAAATATCCTGTTCCTCTGCCGTAGATCTCTTTTCGCTTCTTCACAGTCTCCAAAAATACCTCCTAGTACTGAATCTTCAAAGGTCTCATGTACATGTATGAGAAGCTAGTTAGATTATAGGAAAGGGATATAACAGGGAGCTGTGAGCTTAAGCCAAATTCAATTGGCTTATTTTGGCAGAAGGAAAGAAAAAAAGAAGTATTAGCTTGGGCAGTTTTATAGCAGTTTTAAATAGAGAAAAATAGAAATGAAAAGGGAAAAAGTGAAAAGGTCCCAGTAATTCATATGGAAATGTCTCCATTGCCTCATTTCACATCCGCTCAGCCTTCATCTCATCCTGAGCATTTCAAACCTTAACTGGAGAGGTGGATTTCAAAAAAAAGGCTCTGCCTTTCTGGTGTTCTTACAATCCCAATGAAACCACACTATGGTACCCTCAAGGTGATAAAGTACCTGGCACCCCAACTTTATCATGGTGCAGCCTTTATCAGCCAGCTGTGATCCACCCAGTGGACCCTCCATCCTATCTTATTACACTCATCCAAACTCTTCATACATCATTTAGCCATGGTTAAATATAATCTGATATTGTCCTGACAGTACAGGCTTGATTTACTGTCCACACTCTTCACCAGGGAACTTAACTTCACAGCTACAGAAGGGAACCTTCCTAAATTCATTGATTTTAGTCACGGTATAATTTTGTACCTCAAAACATTGTTTGAGATGGATATCAGCGACTAGCATTTATGGAGAGAAAATCGACTCAGTGTATCTGTGCGTGCGTAGTATTTGATTTGTAACTGTGTAAACCTGTTTGTGTGCAGCTTTGGGTACTCGTATGTGTAAAACATGATTTGCAAACAATAAAGAACATTTTGTCCATAACTTCGGGTAAGTTACAGACAACTCACCTGAAGTTACGGACAAAATGATAATTATGAATTCAAAAATCCTCCTCCTAGGAAAAATGGACTGATGAGACATGGGGGTTAAATTTGTGTGCACGAGTCACCTGATACGCACGCATAAACTACATTTATGCACAGATCAACACGCTGGATTTTGAGACTGTTTTCACGCCTCCGAAGCCTCACAGATCCGTCCGTACATGCTGTGTTTAAGTGCTGGTGGAACGCTGTCTGTGAAAGCTTTAAAGCAACTACCACTGGGTGGTGGACTGGTTCTTTGGCTGGGAAAAACTGAAAGTCAAACTGGGAGGCAAGAAGACAGTAATGGCGGGGCATCATGGTGGTCTACCCAGTGAAGGAAGTAGAAGTTAAACCTGCACGCTTTGCTATCTGATTATAATGAGACAGCCAATATTTCAGATCATTAGTTTACTTTTTATGTGTCTGGTACTTTGATGCGTCATCCTCCAGCACTTAAACGCAACATGTAAGCATGAATCTGTGAGGTGTCTGAGGTGTGAAAAGAGTCTCAAAATCCCTCCTGCTGATCTGTGTGTAAACGTAGTTGTGTGTGTGCGTGTATCAGGCAATTCTTATTTAATAATGATTTATGGACAAAATGTTCTTTACGGCTTTCAAATCATGTTTTACACATACTAGTACCCAAAGCTACACGCAAACAGGTTTACACAGTTACAAATCAAGTATTACGCACACACAGTTTTTTCTGCCTACATTTCAGTTTGCTAATCTCTCAGTTAACTGACTGCCTCTCATGACTGTGTGGTGTTCAGAGGTGTGGCTGTGTTGTCATCTGCTTTAGAGCACCTTGAATAAATAAATGTCATGTTTCTTTGTCTTGAGAAAAGAGGTTTGGCAGTGGTTTGGTAAGGTTTTATTTCCTTCATTTCCATAAGCCCTGTAAACAAAACTGTCAGAGTGTAGGACCCAAATATGGGGGCTGGGGGGAAGGAGTAATAAAATAAGTGTTTTTATTTGAACAAAAATTGAGCAAAATGTGCTGACAAGACAAGATATTATTGAAGAAATCCAAAGTGAGAAGGCAAGCAGTTGAGGAAAAAATGCGGTTAAGCACAGCAGGGAGCACGAGGAAACAACCAAGAGAACGATGGCAGACTAGCAGGGGAAGGAGAAAGGAAGGAAAAATGGACTGATGAGACATGGGGGTTAAAACAAACGTTCACAAAAACCCATAAACCATGACCCAAAGTGCTGGAAGTACTGGAAGAGTTGGGGAGGAGGAACCTAGTTGGTGTCTACAAGTCTTACTGGTGTCATGTGTCTGTAAGTGATACCACTGGTGTGGTTATTTGCTTAATTATCAACAGTAACCTGAAAATTTAAGTTCATGAATCTGATTCTTCTGTTTATTTTTGATTTTGAATTGTCATTATTATTATAAAATATAAAAGTTATGGATATTACCAGTTAGACTAGTTTTAAGATTGATCACAATTCACCTTTATCAGCCTTTATCTTCATAAAGTCGACTTTTGAATTCTAAACATCTTATTGAGACAGATGTTTTTTTTTAAATCAATCCTCAATGAAATCAATTAATAAATGCTGTTTTGCTGTAATGAGCTCTTCTTAGAAACATCCACTGGGAGAGGAGGCTGTTAATCCTGGAGCCTACACATCTGCTGCTCCGAGCTCTGAAAACTTGAAAATTTCTATACTGATAAAATTCAGCTTTGGAAGTGGGCTCTCAAAAAGGAAGCACAGCTGCCAAGTTTGCTTCTTTCCCTCACCCCATCTCTCTAAGAGTTCCTGTGAAAACAGCTGGGAGTGGAAGTGTTTTCTACTGCAGAGGATATTTTTTCTGAGTTGAAAGCGTAACCTTATGGCAATAAAGCCAAAACAGTTAAGCACACACACACACGCACACACAGATAAATTCTTTGGAACATTTAAGATACATTTTAGCCACGTTTAAAGCAAATCACTATAGAGATAATGCTACTAAATTAATCAGTCTCTTCCTTGTCTCCAGATGAAACAACTCTCAAATGTATCCAACGTAAAATAAAGCAAGCAAAAAAATTGTAATTCCAATGCCACTGAAAGTCCATACCTCAAAATCACTTAAGAGAGAAACAGAAAAAAAAAAAAAAACAACTATACCCTATATGGTCCTCAGTTATGATGTTAAATTATTGTTTATGAAGTCACAATAAGAAAAAGACTGTGTTTGGAAGAGATGCTGAAAGAAAGTCTTTTCTCACCACTCTTCAGCTTCTATTTGCAAATGGGGAAAGACAGACAGATAGAAAAATATTCTTTGGACAGATGAGTGCAAACAGGACCAAACACAGCATATTAGGACAAGCAGCTACTGTCAAGCACAGTGGTGGAGGCGTGATGTTCAGTGCTTGTTTTGCATCCACACATGAGGGCTTTGGACATTAAGCTGATCTTTTGGCCATCTTTCTGACTGAAGCAAGACCAAAACTAGCCATACTTTAGCATGAAATACCTCAATGAACTGAAGGAATGTTGTAAAATGACTGAGGAAAGCATTCCTCAGTAAATATCAGATTAAATATTAAAAATCGGATATTTAAGTGGTTCTTCAAGCTACTGAATAAAGGGTTGCACTTCGGTTTTCTCAGACTACTTCTGCATTTTGACTTTGATTTCTAAGATATGGTAATGAATGACATACTTTAACATGGTCTGTGTTGTCATTTGCCTGAGTTTGTACCAAACTTTGAGATAACTGTTCTTGTGTATAATGATGTAGAACCTTGGAAATGTAAAGTGCACTTCCTTCTTCAAATGACTACAGGAGCTTTTACTGAATGAATTTGTGAAATTCTGACTCTGTTGAACTTCTGTCAGACTCGGTGGCTTGTTCTTCCTCTCATGGTTTATATATCAAAGGATTTACACAAGTACCCCTTTTATGAGGATATTTCAGCAGATCCTGGCCTGGTGTCAGTATGAGCGGACATGCAACACCCCTTAAAAGACCAGTTTGTGATTTGCAAATGCTTATCATGGATCTTCACCTTAAAAAAAAAAAGTTACTAAAGAAATCTCATCTTCATATCTTGGGTTGTTGGATTATATTTGGTGTGAGTTCTTTTGCACTCTTTAATCCCAAAAACCATCCATCTGAAATGTTCTCCTTGGAGCTTGGCATATCAAAGAAGACACAAAGAGATGGTTTTTGGAGGGAAAGAGATATTGAGTGAACGATGGAAGGTGAATACGAGAAGGGAGTTTAAAGTACAGAGGAGATGGAAAAATCGTTCATTGAGTTGGGCATCTGGACAGATAAAAAAATAATCCTTCTTTTGACTTCTGACAGGCACTTAAGCTGTCAAAAAGACCATCCTTGGTGTATTGTGGTACAACTCCCCACCTCCACCTCAAGTAGAAAAACTGGGCTTCGCTTTTTTTTTTTTGTGTGTGTCTGAAGAGGTCAAAAGTGTTCCACTCTACACTACAAAATAAATGAATAAAGAGTGCTCACATCACATCACTGATGATGTTTTCCCTACTTTACTTGTTACTTTTCAGTGTTACAATGCTTATTTTACTGGCTTATTTAAGATAAGGGGTTTACTTTGTTTGCTTCCGCAACTGAAAGACCAGCTAAAAATTTAATTACAAATGACTAATTACAAGGATCAGTTTCAAATACTTATATTTTGACTTTGGATGCCCAAGAGTGAAAACAGGATCGTTCCACTTTATAGTCTAAAGTAAAATTGCATATTAAAAAACAAAAAAACAAAACACAACACTACACTGTTAGCGTTTTATATATTTTCTTTACAGTAAAATACCACAAAATGCCCAATAACTTACCTTAAAACATTTCTACAGTTAGTCACCAGAATTTGCTTTGCATTATGGGTATAGAAATGTTATTTACAGTAACTTACTCTATTTTTTAAAATTGCGGTAATATACTGTTGACACATTAGCAGTACTGCAACTGTAATTAATTGATTTGATTTGAACGCTTCATGCCGTTTGTGTATTTTTATTCTTTCAGTGGTTGATTGCAATGATGCATTACATTTTGACTCTTAACTGCCAGCTATTTCCAGATTTCCCAGTACAATCTGACATAACCCACAGTAGGATATCAGTGGAAGTATCATGGCTCTGACTTTTTTGGGGAAACAAAGTAAAGCAATGCATTACACTTAAACTATGGGTAATGAAATTACTTGACTGTTATATAGTAACGTGCTTTCCTGCGTTACTCAAGCCATGTTTGGCTGTGTGTAAAGAGTGAGAGTCTGATATGCTGTGTGCATGCTCCATGCATGCTGCGTGCATGCTGCTGCATGCTCCGTGCATGCTGCGTGCATGCTGCTACATGCTGCGTGCATGCTGCTACATGCTGCTGCATGCTCCGTGCATGCTGCTACATGCTGCGTGCATGTAGCTGCATGCTGTGTATGTTGCTACATGCTGCGTGCATGCTGCTGCATGCTGTGTGCATGTTCCATGCATGCTGCTGCACACAGCTATTTTTTTTCCACACAGCTCATTTGAGATGGGACTGATATGTCTTCATTGTGCATTGGTGGTTGCATGTAAGCACAATGGTGGATTGGGCTGGCCCGAAGGTGATGCACCACTGATACGACTGTGAGGCAAGAAAGAGAGTCAGAGAGCTGGATTGATGGGTGTGTGTAAAGGTAAAGCCACCGCTCTGACCAAAAAAAGATGGCCTGCTGTATGTAAACATACACTGATGTGATGCTGAGGCATCCCTGTTGGGTCTGTTTGACTTACCAAAGTGGAACAGCAGCAGCTTCAAGAGGGTACCTTTAGTAGTACCAACAAGGCATGACCACTGAGTGAAATAGGCTATTTTTTTTAATTTATTTTTTCTTTCCCCCCAGTTACATCTGCTAGTTCTCAAGCTGTACTCCAGCCTCTACAATGAGGTAGCTATTAGCTCTCAATATTTCAAAATGTAGACATGTTAAAAATGATCTGAAATAAACACATTCACTATGTGTTGCTCTCACAAAGTCCTGTTTTTGAGTTATTTTTCTCTTGTAATTTTATTTTCCAACCTGAAGCTGAATCTTTTGTCCCCATAAAAACCTCTTGTGATAAATCAAAATTTCTCCTCTGATAATAATGTCAATGGTTACACAGAAAAGCGCCAATAAATATCTGTGAACTGAATCTGATGGACCATAAAAAGGTAGTTTAACTGCTACAGCTTATAACTTCCAAAGGTTCTGTTTGTTTAGACCTATCACATCTATGTTAACTTTTGTATAGGGGGGTATATATGGTATATTTTTGGTATGATTCAGCCGTTTTGTCAGATAACTGTGTCTCTGACTGAACCGTGTACTAAGGCAGACTGCATTCGGGCTTGTGCCATGTGCCGTAGCAGGCAGAGAACAGGCCCAATCAGAAGTGGTAATGGCCGAGGATTAGCAGCAGGGCCCTCGCAGCTGAATCAGGTTTTCTGAAGGCAGGCGCACGTGTGATGGGGTTCGTGGCAGTTTCTGAGTAGACATCAAGAAGTGACAAAACAGAGTTGAATCATCCTGACCTGAAGTAAGGTAAGATTGGGAAGTAAATGTTCAAGTTACTTTGAGGGAAAACATTTGAATCTTGCTCACAATTGAAGCTACATCTTGAAAATTAAATATTAAATTCAATTCAATTAAACAGAATATTATAAATCCTCAACATTTCAGCAGTTATTCAATGCACCAACAGATAGAAAGTGATTATTAGTCTACCTATTGGAAAATGGCCATTTAGACAATGCAATACATGTGTTATGACAAATTATAGTTCATTGAGATTATTAGAGAGGTGCCGAGGTGTGGAACCTTGTGGGTTATAGGTACTTTATCTATATATTGCAGGTAGAGATGTTATGACTGCTAGAGGTTTGCTAGCTCTGAGTAGGTGATTCTGGTGGTTTTGAGAGTGTATAAATCATTGTGTGCCTGTGTATGTGTGTGTCCTTTATCTCTTGTTCACATATAGCGACTAAGTGCACATCAGGCCTGTTTTCCTGTGTGCAGGGCAGCATATCCTGCTCTCCAAAGCCCAGGAAATTACAGTCCAACCAAGCAGAAAACAGGAGAGGGATGTGAACAACAGCCTTCACCTGTCTCAAGCCTCGGGCTCATAAAACTACTTTAAATGAGGAAGGCATTAGATAGCAATATCAAACAGCAGTGTATGGGTTTTTATGTATGGTATATGGTACAGAACATGGAATACACCCCGCTTTATGTGTTCAACTTTTCTTTTTCATCGACCTGCGTATCCAGGGTGCACCCTGCCTCTTACCCAGTGAAAGTTGAAATAGGCTCCTCTCTTCCCCCATAACCCTGAACAGATGAAGCAGGTATAGAAAATGGATGGATTTTTTTTCTTTTTTTAATAAATATTATCACACAGTCACACATAACTTTTTCTTCTTATCTACCTTTATTCTTTTTAGGTAGCAATTATAGGATTTTTTTTCTTCTTCCTCTCCCCCCTGGCTCCCTTTTCTTCAGATGACAACAACTTCAAACGCTGCCACACCGCTTCTCTTTTTAAACAGCATGTTACCTATATTTAGTATAGAAATACATTAGCAATTTTGAATTAGAAAGTGCAGGGATTGACTTTAGTCTAGTAAACTTTCACAGCCTGGCTTTGTGTTTGCAGGCAGCCAGCCAGAACAGCTGGATCCAACATCACTGCAAGATTGACCAAGAAAACTGGATGTTGGAGGTGGGGGCTTATCAAGTCATCTTAACTTTAATATTACAAAGAAATAATATTTGATCCTACTTTTACTGGGTGACATAAGGCTGGATAACATAAAAGAAATATGTTCTTGTCCATCTATTCTTTAAAGTCCTGAAGAGATCATCAGTCTATTGCAGTGCTAAGAGAGGTGGGAAAAGTGGGATATTAGCATCAGATGGGGGATGGTGTCATAACCAAATATTGCTTAGGATTCAAATACCTGTGGATCCCACAGGCTGATGGAAATCATGAGGAGACAGCACAGAGGACAATCGCAACCAAATACCTGCAGAGAGTGAGGCAGGTTCTGAAGATTCAGCTGAAGAGGAAAAACAAGATCCAGGCTGCCAACACCTGTATTCTGCTAGTAGTCAGATACCCTACTGGTGTAATATCGTGGCCACTGGAACCGATGCAAGCCACCGACTTCAAGACAAGGAAACTCCTAACAAAGCATGGAGGGTTTCACCATAAGTCCAGCATCCTGAGGTTGCACACTAAGTGAAGGGAGGGAGGGTGAGGACTAGAGAGTATCAGAGCCACTATCCAGGAGGAAACAACAGGCCTCCAGGAATACATCAAGAAGATGGTCCCATTGATGACCTGTTAAGTGATTGCCTCTGACATGGAGGAGGAACCAGAGGGGCTATCACGGAAGGGCATGCCCCTGAACAGCATGCATCTCCACCAGATTGAAGAAGTGGCTGACATCTGATAAACACACAGTAGGGTGTAAGATGGTGGCAGGTAAGGCAAACATGGAACACCATAACCAGGTAGCTGGAGTAATACAGAAACATCTGCACCTGAGTATGGACTGGAGGTCCCAAGGTCAAGATGGAAGACATCTCCAAAGATGGTGACGAATGAGCAGGTCAAAATCATGTGGGACTTCCAGATCCAGACTGATAAGCTGATGATGGATAACCAGCCTGACATAGAGGTGGTGGATAAACATCAGAGGACAGCAGTGGTGACAGACATGGCCATCCTAAGTGATTGCAACACAAACTTGAGAAATACCAACATCTGCGACATCTCCAGAAGAGCGCAATGCTGGGAACAGCTCCTGGGTAGAACCCTGAGGGTCCCAGACCTCAGGTAGAGGACCAAGGAGAGACAACACCGCCCAGGTGGCCAAGGGAAGAGTTTCCTTTATGTGCATAACATAACTGAAAACAATATAAGCTAACACTGACAGAAGTGTGTGTCATAACATACAACCAGCTCTCACTCCAGCTGAATTTCTCTTTGTGGTGTTATTTGTTAATAATTTCATTGCTAAGTTATGACTCTGACTTTATGGTGCATTGCTTGTAAATGCAGCACAATCATACAAGACACTTGCTGTAATGATGATGACAGCTTCCTGACATTATCCTTATTATTGTTATTTAAGTAATAAGTAATGTTCTTTTAAAACGCTGCTGTATAAAAGAGAGTCTCAAGCTACAACTAATCACTTTTATAGGAATTAGTTGTTAAAGAATGTTACCATTCAATGCCTACGCCACAAAAATAGCTAAATATGGGCGATTTAATTGTTTTGTTTTACTTTTACTCAACTACTTTGAGGGCACAGAATCGTATTCTTTCCAAAAGTCAATATATATCAACTGTCAATTCACAGCTCTCCCTCTCAAGAGCTGAGAGTGATCCTGCTTCTTCTTCTTTTTTTAAAGTCCTTACTTTGTCACTGTACTGTGGTTTGATAGACAGATGGACAGAAATAGGGAGGAAAATATGGTGCCTTTCAGATCTTCTGTCAAAGAGAGGAATTCTTTTCAACTGCAAGGCTCCAGCAGCAACAATGGGCTGTGATGCACACAGGCTAAAGCAGGCTACCAAAAGCCCAACTAAAAATTGTCATATTTAATTCTCTAATATTTATACTTTTTATGAATGTATAAATCTGCTCCAAATTTCTCCCTCTCTTTGTTTTTCGGTCGGATTGTACTTGATTGGGAGTTGAAGTATGTCCAAATCAAAAATAAACACAACTTTTAATGATTTTCATTGTAGCTGTGTGCTTTTTGTCTACCTCCAATTTTACCTTCACCCACAAACAAACACAAACAGCTCACGACAGCTATTGTGATGACCTGTATTAGTGAGGGTCATCACTACCTGTGTAAACAAGACCGTTATTTATCAGTCCTCATTTTCTCTTTCCTCTCTTTGAAACCAATTAGAGTTTTTCCCAACACTCTCCACCCTAACCAGGCCTGTCATAGCAGCAGAGATAAGCCCAGTACTCCTCACTGTGCCCTTCTCCCTTCCTCTCCGTTTTCCATCTCATTAACATTCATTTTCACACTAATTGAGCTTAATAAGAAAATAATGTTTGACATTAAATCTTTCTGAACATGTGGCCCAGCTTATCACTGACTGTTCCTCTACGGCAATTGTTTTACTTTGTCAAGTGATTGTTTGTTTGTCTTGCTTGGCTCTGTGCTTCTTGTAATGGCCTACATAGCTGCCATCTGTTTTTAGCTGAATCCTTGCTTATGATGTGCTGATGTGAGACTGAACTTTCTTCATGCTTTTCTTGAGTTTTGCTTAGTTTGTGCTTTTATTTGCAACAGTTCCTGCATCAATAAATTCCAAGCAGAGCCTCCAAAACTCTGACCGTTGCATATAGATACCAAGCCAGTCAACCTCATTGATTTTTCTTCTTTTGAAACCTGTTGCAATATCATTTTGATATCCCATGACCTTGTGGGATGAATAGGTCATATTTGCCAGCAGTAATCAGTCATGATCATGCTTTCCAAGAGGGAGGGAAAGGGAAGAAGGGAAATAACATATATCTAATGTAACCTTGGTTGTTTTTGCAACAGGATTACTTTGTACTAACGATTTAAAGGAACACTCCAGAGTTAAAACAGCCCAAGATCTATTTTTGGTAAGGAGTGTAAACAATTATTAGGGGTCAAAATGATGTGAACAAACAGTTTTGAGCTGGAACATGTTTGCAGTGAAGTGTCAGTTACTATTAACACAAGGGGCAATGGTGTCAATCATAACTGATGCAATGGAAGTTTACACCACATTTAGTAAGACATCCAGGGTTGTTTT
>JBAMYA010000021.1:14692960-14744075 GCA_037176975.1 Arrhamphus sclerolepis | reverse complement strand
CTGAGGGAACATCATCTGTTGCATGTAAAGGTGGAAACACTTGTGGAAAAGGAAGATTTTCCAGTTTGTAATGGATATCCTGCATTTCTATATGGAAAACAATGCTCATGTAACTGCTGTAACATACTGGTGGTGCAGGAGGAACTGGATCTCTGTATGTATATAGATATGATGTTTGTAGATATGTGAGTCTGCTTTGTGTTGAGCTGAGCAGAAGACCAGCACAGAAGAAACCAGATATGAGGATGTAGGTAGTCATTGGCTTGTTTTCCTCTCTCCTTCCTCCAGAATGTGTTTCAGGTGACTCTCTCTCTCAGGAGCCCCGCCCGGAGCTGCAGGGACGGGCCTCCATGCCATGTGTTACCTCAAGGTCAGTGGGTTTACTCTGGCAAGGCCGACTGAAGTGAATGGGCATCATTAGAGTTTCATTACAGCTGGAACTGACTGGAATGAAAGCTTATGTAGTTAATGTGGAGAAAAGCCCTGAAACCAGTAGAAAGCCATAAGGAGAGAAGGAGAGGCAGAAAAGGAAGGTGAAATAAATCTTCATGAGAAAGGAAAATAACTTCTTCTCAGGATTTACATCTGGAGAAGCTGGTTGGGTGGAGAATCAGTGGTCTGTTGTGGTCCATTGCAGACGGAAGGCAGAACCTCCTCTGCTGGTGGGTCTGGTTTCACAGAATTGCAACAAAAATATGCTTTTTACGACAGAGTTGTGATATTGCAAAATTAGTGACTGTACAACAAATACAATGATAGGTGGTGTGATTTTGCAGAACCTTGCAAAATTTGTGATTTTTACAAAAAACAATGACAGTGAATATTGAAAGTGATTGGATATTAAGGTGAAATTCAAAATTTGAAATTCTGTGACACTGTCTGTCATGATTTGGGTTCTTGTTTAGAGTTATTCCTGTTTTTGGTCCTGCTTTTATTTTGAAATCCTGTTTGACTTTCCTGATCCTCGTTCTCCTGATGTGTTTCACCTGTGTCCCCGTCTGTGTATATAAGGTCCTGTCTTTGTCTGCCCTGTGCTGGTCTGTTAAGTTTGCTCCTCATGTTCCTTGGTTTTGAGTTTTGTTTGTTTTGTAGTTTCTTGCTCTGGCAGTGGTTTTTTGTTGTGTTTATTAAATATCAGTTCTGGATCACTCCTGCCTCCCGCCTGCTCTCCTGCATTTGGGTCCCCCATCCAACCCCACACCACATGACACTGTTGCTCTTTCATGTCAAAAAGTCACATTGTTGGAAATTTTATGACAAATATTTGCTAAACAATTTACCATAAACAATCTTGATTTCAAGTCATAAAGTTTAAATTATACAAAATTCTAAATTTTACAACAAAGTGGCAACTTTGTGAAACTCAATATTTTAAAGCAAAAATATATTTAGAAAAATATGCTAGTTAAAATATCTCAATTTACAAAATTTAAGATTTTCCAAAAAAAAAGTAGCTACATATGTTGCCAAAGTGACTTGAATTAAGATTATAAAAATCATACAGTGAGAACCCAGCATAAAACCAGGAATCTGAGAACCAAAACTCAGAACCTGAGAACCAAAACCCTGACTATAAGAACTAAAACCCAGAATCTGAGGCTCCCGGTTATGGTGTCAGTTTGAACAAAAGCAGAACTCTGAGCTCTGACCTGTTCATTCATAGATTACTCCAACATTTCAACCAAGCATCATTCAGTTGCTTGAGTGAATCCTTTAACAGGCCACTCCTCTCACAAGACCAGTAAAAATGCCAAACAAACACAGAGCAAAATTGAAAAAAAGTGGAAAATGGTAGTGAAGAGGATGATGCTGACAACAGCCATGCTTCGCCACATGGTAAAGAGGATGAAGAAGCTAACGCTAACGGCCAAGTCAACGCAGGAGCCACAACTAATGACGAAACTAATGAGAACAGCATTCTGGCAGCCATGCAGTCATTAAAAACATTTTCTTCTCAGCTACAGGAAGTTATATATTCCAACTAAGAAATAAAAGATGCGATAATAGCTTTTTCTGAGAGAATAAATTTGGCCAAAGCTGAAGATGACATGTCGTCGCTAAGCAAAGAAGCTGCCCTTCATAATAAAGTACACAGGCTATCCCAGAAAGTTGACAACTTTGGAAATAGAAGCCAGAGTTCGAACATGAGACTTATTGGTCTGCCAGGGAGAACTCAGACGGGAGATGTCACTATGTTTCTAAAAACCTGGTTGCCCGAGATCCTGAGTCTGGACACATTCCGAAATCCATTTACCATTACGCCCCCCCAGCGTAATCAACATGACGTTTCTCAATTAATAGGAAAAAATGAGAGTGATGAGAGCAGCTCACCAAAAGGGGAAGGTGATGCACAATGACCATCGTGTTGTTCATTCCAAACCTCTCCATGGAGATCCAAAACAACAGAAACAATACAACCAGGCGAAACTGGAAATTCAGGCGCTGAATATAAACTTCAGCCTCATTTCCCAGCTAAACTGAGGATCTTCCATGAGGGCAAGCAAAACCTTTTCGACACCCCGGCAGAGGTGGAAGAATTCATTAAATGTGTCCGACAACAGAGTAACGAGTAACCTGTCAGACCAACCAAGGTACCGAACTGAGCAATATGTGTTTTGAAATAGCATCATATCTATAATGGCAAACATAAAATGTGTCAGTAATATAAGAAAAATAACATTCTCTCTGTTAACACATTGCTTAAATTTCATTTAACTAAACTACTGGGTGACTACCACTTCCAGTAGAAGGGTTGAAGCTGTCTTATTAAAATCCAAGATCTTTTTTCTGCTCCTTTTTAAATGATCATTTATTTTAACCAAGCATTTTTTGGGGGTGAGGGGACAAAGTATTCCTCCCCACGGATGGAGAACTGGGGGGGTTATTAGTTTGTATATAAAAGTTCAGCGTTAAGAAGGCACCTGTCATAACCTAACCTAACCCACCTTAGCCCAACCTCTCTGGGGTCTAAAACCACACTAGTCACAAATTCCCAGATTCCTGGAATATGTTGTGACAAATATAGAGGACTACTTCCTATTTAATAGAAAGACATTTTAAACAAAGAAACTGAGAATCAAGACTGAGAATTGGACAATTAAAACCCACAGAATCTGAGAAAGATTCTACATTTTGATTCTCTTATTATTGGGCAAGAGTGGCCCAATAATAATGATGACGACAATAAAAATAAAAATAAAAATAATAATAACTTACAATATCTGTGCAGGGTCTCATCCCTCTCCTGAGATCTGTGGTTTTACATCAACATATACTCAGGCAGAAGAGAATCAACTGTGGACAGTTGTAATATGAGTAGAATTAAGGAGTCTTTGTAGAGTTAAGTATTTTTTTTTATGTTAATGGTTAACAAAAGATTATGGATATCTAATCAATGATCACAGATCAGTTATGCAACAATTTATTATCGAGGCTGATAATTTTTCCATTGATGCAAAATCAATTATTATGTTTTTCCAGATAGTGATTTTAATAGTTTGTAGTTCTCCAGTTCATGAGGATTGTTTTCTTTGCAATGATTAAGGCAATGAATAGTTTTTTGGAGCTGTTATCCAGAGTCATCATGGAAGTCTCCTATTAGACAGAGGGTGATACTGGGATGCCACAGTCTAGAAGTTGGGAGAGAGTGCCAGTGTGCCAGATATTGTGCCAGTGTTTTGACTGCTGTGTCCCATATAGCACACAAGTAGGTATCACTGACACTCTGTGTGCAATTTGAGCAGATTTTTGTGTCTTTAAACCCCATTTTGAACATTACACTCTGTGAATTATGTTGTATTGTTTAAGTTGTAAATTTATGTTAGTAGTTGAACAAAATATATTTTTGCAAATTTGGGGCTGGCACAGCAAAAGCAGTTCTAGGTGTTGCCCTCGATGCCAGGCGAACAGCAGACTCAATTCATAGGGTCGTAATCGGTGCAGAGTGAATGGCAGGCCTGGTCCCAGATGAGTCAAGGAAACCAAAACTGAACCTCACGAGGGGTCCAAAGACCCAGGACCCAATGAAGCTAGAACAGGAATGGGAATAGAAGCCTCCGGGATACAAATGGGAACAAGTCTCTGGGGCGGAGACAGAAACAGGATGGGGTGACAGCCCGGACCATGGGGCTAGCTGGGGCTGCAGCAGCGGCTGGAGCTGAGAGGTGTTGGGGACCACCACAGACTCAGGAAACCATCTCCTCCTCTTGGAGGATCTCTGAATCACGCTGAGCCCCTGAACTCTCAACAGACTTTTGGACCCTCCCAGCACCAGCTGGGTATCACAAAATGGGGAGTCCTTCTCAGACTTCCAGTCAAACCAATCAGCCTTCTCACACAGCATTGTCTTTGGCAGAAATAATCAGGAAGAGTAACAAATTCTGCCACAACCTCCATAGTAGGCAAACCTGCTGGGTCCAAAATTGGCTGATCTGTTCTTTTATATATTTGGGGTTTTTAGGACCCAAACGCAGGAAGAGCAAAAAAAACAGAACAAAGACACCAACACTAAATAAAACCCATATCTTAACATAACTGAAGGAACAGAAAATTAGTTTGTAAATTTCTGATAAGCTTTTGTGGTGATTAGAGATTTGAGCAAATTCTGAAATTAATGGAGGAGAACTGAGGTCAGGTGTTTTGCTTTTCATTTTTAGACTGCATGGTAGACTTTCTATTTTGGAAATAGATTTTTTTCCAGTGCCATACTTCTGCACAAGGTGAGAGAATGGGACTAGACTATTGTTGCGTGATGCCCTTGGTCATCCATCAGGATTATTCTAAAAGGGTGTTTGGCTTACTTGGTGAAATTGTGTGCGTTAGCTATTTGGTGAAGATCACGACCAGGCTGTCAGAGTTGTAGCTATGATTGAGTTATAGGGTTGGCGAGTAATAGAGCGGCTTATGAATGGAGAGTCAGAAATAATCATTACTTTGTAAAGTGATTATTTTTAGTCTATCTAAGAAGAGTCACATTGCCACGTAGAGATATTGTGGCTCTGCGTAATCCAAAATCATGATAAACACAAGTTAGTTTTGAAACATTCAAAGAGAAATATTTTTCTGAAAAAATAAAAATTATTCATAAAACAAAACTTAATTTTGGAAATTAAAAATTACAACCTGAATTTAAAAAAGGCTATTAGAATTAGGCATCTTAAGCAATTGAAAATGTAAAGAGTCCATGTGAGGACCTCAGATGTCAGCAAGAGAAACTGGAAACCAGAGCTCAAACCATTACCTTATATACCGGAGCTCTCCTGTCATCAAACAGTACTGGAGAACAATTCATGGTGACCTGCAGGGTATTTTCAAATGTGCTGTTCCATGAAAAGACAAATCATATATTTTAGATGCGCATTCCCAGAAGTATGATAGTTAATCAGACTCAAAACAAAACAAAAATCACTCACTAACAAATGGACAACAAAGGATAGACCATCTCTGATGCATTCAAATATTTTATTAATCCTCAAAGGGAAATTCGGAGATCGACATGGACAAAAAGTGCATAGTATAATAAATGATATTTCATGTTTAAAAAAAAGGGGGTTCAATATATTCATCTCATCCGATTTTATCATTGTTTTTTTTCTTAGTCTAAATTTTTTGCAAATGAATAACAGGAACAGGAAAGTCATTCTCAAATAAAAATAGTAAAATAGGTCAGAATTACAACAGTTATGGTTTGGCAGCATATTAGGATTTCCAGTAACAACGTGGTAGAATATACTCAGAAAATCCATCCATCCATCATCTACACCCGCTATTTCCTGTTCAGGGTCACGGGGGTCTGCTGGAGCCTATCCCAGCTCACTTTGGGCAAAAGACAGGGGTACACCCTGGACAGGTCACCAGTCCATCGCAGTACTCAGAAAATGTGTGGGTTTTTTTTTTAAACCTTTTTTTTTCTCAATTTGAAAAAAAAAAGTTTTTATTTTTTATTTTAACTCATTGAACAATAAGAATAGAAGTAACAAAAACTTCACAAGTGCCTATCTATGTAAACTTTTCATTTTGTATTTGACAAGAAATTTCTGCATAGACATATATCTGTTAAAAATAATTTGGCTAATTTTATTTAATAACTTTTCTGACTGAAGCAAAAATGCAGTAATTTTAATGTACAAAAGCAGTAATTCCAGCATGCCAAAGATCATTTATGTAAAAAGGAGGAAAAGTCAAACACCTAACCCTAACACAGAATGACATCTTGTAAACCTGTAGTGATTTTTTTTTTTTTTCCTCTCTGGCTGTCCGGATCCACGGTTCTCCGGTTCTCTGCTGAGTCCTGTCCTCAGATGACTTTTGGCCTATTTTTTGCTGCTCAGAGCTGCAGCCTGTCAGCCAAAATCTCAGCAAGCATTTTTCTAAGCAGAGCGTGGCGTACGAGTGAAGAACAAAAAAAGACAGCAGAGAAGGAGTGATTTACTTATAGACTGTCAGTAAACTCTCTCCGGCTGTGATCATTTACATACGGGGTTCAGAAGCTTTTTTTTTTTTTTTTTTTGCAGTAACTGTAGTTATCTGGTTGAAATGGTAGAATTAGAGGTACCTGAAACTTTCTAAAGAATCACTAAAAGACTATATAACTACAAGCTTCGTGTGAAAAGTGCTCTGAGACAACACATCAGTCAACTCTTCAAAAGAATTTAATTTAGGAGATTAAAGTGTTGAAACAAAGTTGGATACTATTAAACTTTACAGTTTATTCCACACTAAATTCAAGCTTGAACATAATAAAATGTTATCTAAATTTACACAACAATTATAAGATACTGTAATTTCTTTAAATGATTTAGTGTCTTTTTGATCACAATAGATTAGCATACTTTAATCCTAATTTCTCATCCACGTTTGTCTATTCTGTTAACTGTCAAAACAATACCATGTATGGATGCTAGTTGATTGTAGTTTTCGATGTTAATAAATTATTTCTTGACTAGAGGCATTAAATATAGATGCTGACACATCCTTTAATGAATAATACAAGCAAAGCACCGCTATTGGTTACCCATAGGTCACTTACTTTATTAAAAAACAAACAAAAACATATGAAAGGTCCACAACATGTTTCTGACATTAAAATCCAAAAAGGCTGCTGGGTTCTTATTTGAAATATTTATACAAGAAAAATTAAAGGAAAAAAGGATCTGAGTGTTTAACTAATAATATCATTAAACGCATCTCTTATCTCTATTTTAAAAATATATGTTTTTAATCTTGACTACCACTTAAATGCATTGGCTGCCATTTTGTTATTTTGTTCATAAGTTTGTAAATT
The DNA here is from genome assembly GCA_037176975.1 of Arrhamphus sclerolepis. NCBI lineage: Eukaryota > Metazoa > Chordata > Actinopteri > Beloniformes > Hemiramphidae > Arrhamphus > Arrhamphus sclerolepis. Next base: position 14,736,793 of record JBAMYA010000021.1, on the reverse strand, counting down.
AAAACAAAACATAAAAGAAGCACAGTCAATCACATTAAAAAAGATATTACAGTTTTAACTTGAGTTGTGTGTTTGTGGTTTCTAATGTAAATAAAACAAATGTATATTAATCCAGAAAAGGGTGTGAATCATTTTATTAAGACACAACAGTCAGCTTTAAATATTTGTCGAAAAGTTTTAATTAATGTTTGTAACAGGGGCCATTGATCTGAATGGAAATCATTTTTTATGATAGAAATTACAGTTGTACAAAACTCAAATTAGTTCAATAAGATTTTTGAAATAGAAAAACTAAACCTCAGTCGTTTGGACTTTGTTATGATCTCAGTTGTGAGGACATCAAGAAGAATTATTGTAAAACCATTTATATAGCTAATTATCAAAACTGACTGTGGAAAGTTTTTCAAGGTGGATATATTGAAATAATCATTGTGCCTGCCGACGAAGTTAAAAAAAAATTCTATAGTAAAATTTTTCATGAACCCATATTTAGAGTCTTCATCTAAGCAAAATAAACCTCAAACTAAACATGAAAAGATTAGCTAGAATAGTCGCCCATAAAAGTATATGCTAAATCAATTGTACATCCTGATTTACTAGAATAAACTTTAATTTTTACATGTGTGCAAGGAGACTTCTCAGCATGTCATTGTGCTAGTGTCCTACTACTACTATTCTTAAGCAGAAAATGTATATTTACTGAAAAAAATGTATGCTAAAAAGTTAGCATCTTAGAGTTAAATGTTAGCCTAGATTAGTTTACTGACTGATACTTATAAAATATAATGACTGATACATGTTGGCCTATTAAATCATGCTACGAGACAAAACTGAATGTACGTACATAAATGTTTACTTATTAGAGTATTGCTTAGTGTGTTATTGTGACAAAATCATTTAGCATTATGCTTTAAAGTGTGTATGGAATTCTCAAGCTTGAAGTGTTGTTTTTTTAGTTGTTTTTTTTTTTGTTTTGTTTATTTGTTTTTTTGTCAAAGTACACAAGAAAATATACTGGAGTTCATTAGTCTGACAGGTCAAGTTTGAAACCTATTTTGATTTGAAGTATTTCATATAATGTGTAAAACAAAAGATAAACAAACCCCAGAAAAATATTTCATGTAGACTGACAGGATTTTATTTTATTTTTGTAAATGTAATGTAACTATAGCATTAAACAGTATCAGCTTTGCGTCACATTGGCAAATTGTTGGTTTCAAGGAGATCTTGATATCATTTTTTAAAAGCTGAAAATTTTTGAGTTGTCTTAAGAATGGAATAATAATAAAAGAGAATAAGTTAATATAAACACAAGAAACTTGTGCTCTATAGAAAGGATTAGCACTCCTTAAAAGACCTTGACATCATAAATTCTCTACACTAAGCTGTTACGTCCAGTGTGCAGGTGGGGCGTGGTGACCCTTGAACCTAAACTACACTACTCTACTACTGTTATGTCCTGTGTGCAGAAATATGTGATCCAAATAACAAACCAACACTCAGTAAAAGCCAGTAGTACCATACACTACCCTGTGAGCAGTGATGTCTCTGGGTCTTCAGGTGGGAACCTCCCTTCAACGGAATGGAATAATAATAAAAGAGAATAAAAGGACCAACATGCACAAAAAAGTTGCTTCATTGTGAAGACTCGTATTGTGACATGTTAGATGTAATAACATTGATAATTTCAACAAACCTATTTCTACTACTACACGTGTGTAGTTTTTGAATGAAAAGACATTTCTGAAATTAACACGTCATATAACTTATTTAAAATATGACTTTATCCTGACTTTCTGTCCATGATAACTATTAAGCTAAAAAGAAAACAGAAGGACAGTAAAAACTCACATGACCCCTTATTTATGGAAGTACCTGTACAGGAAAATATTAGCATACTGAACTCTACTACTGTACAGTTAAAATGGGACATTTTTAAAATTAAATAAAAACAAAAATAATACTTTGTACTGAATGTCGATTGCAAAATATACATAAGAGGGTTAAAAGTGTTTTCTAATTCTACTAAATGGGACTAAATCTTCTAGCAGAAGTGCAGAGTGCACTTATAAAGGTTTATTTGTTGTGCACCATTATACCATATTTATCACCACCTTTAAATATGTTGCATAGTATGTACTGTGATGCCAGCTGTCATCTTAAATGTCATAAATAGAGAATCATTTCAATGTTTAAAAAAAATAAATTCTCACATTCAGACTACCACACAATGAACATATTAGCAAATTTTATTATTGTGAAATTCTCTGAAATGATACAAGACAAGAGGTTTTGATTAATATTTTATTTTAACATTTTTTACAAATACATCAAGGTTATTTTAAAAAGAAGTCTTCTCTCCTGGTACTGGTCCTGGTTTTCTACATGAGCACAAAAACGTGTGCATACATGCACGTTGGCAGCTTTCATGGTTGCAGCATCCGTCTTAGATTCATTCACCATTCGCCAACATGCCCTGACCTGGTCTGCAACAAAATCTGCAACAAAAAGAAAGACGTTGCTTTTTAGCTGCTGCTGCAGAGCAAACTGTAACAGTTAGTGAACAAGCTCCATGTTTGCATATATTTAATCCCTAATCCATGTAGGCATTAATGTAGAGAATTAATTGAATGTTGAAGCAATATCTGGACACTTCATGTAGAAAGCAATATATAATCAAATATTGACCTTTTTGTGCAAACACAATGCAGGTTGTAATGTATCTATTTAGCATTTACGATGTAAATCTTAAATTTTAAGTCCAATAACCAGATTACAGCTGAAATACCCAAATGTTTCAGTTTTACAAAACTCATTTAGTGTCTGTTTTCTTTCTGGTCAGCAGAAGAAATGTTGCTATACGTCTTTTGCAGAAAAAAAGCAGATCAAAGACTTCTCCAAGTTAAAATAGCTCCAGCTGTTTAGAAAGGTGTAAAAATACCACCAAAGACCAAATACAATACATGTCTGATGGTAGAGTCCCACGAGTCGGAGTTGCTATTTATAAAAGAGACAGCTGAAAGAGCTGGGAATCATGTGAAATGACAGCAGTAAACCTTTATTTAGATGCGACTGCCAGACATCTTCATCTTCAGACACCTGAAGAAAAGCTCACTGCTCCGATACTGCTGCTATTGCTGTTAAAAAGAAAAAAAAAAAAAAGAAAAACTTTCCTTTCAGCTCTGGCAGCTGACACCTGGGAGCATGCATCAAATGTAAAAACTTGGATAACGTCATATATCATGGCCTTATAGTATAGTGAGCATAAATGAAAGTAGTACAAACATTTCCATCACTGTACAATCAATATCCGCTGTCCCACAGCATCAGTGGTATCTCTAGTGTCCAATAGTGTCAGCTGGTTGATGAATCCAGATTATTTTTTTTACAGCCACCACCTGAAAAAATTACTCCAAAAAATGCATCTATCAAAGCATTGGTCCTCAAAACCATCTCTAAAAATTCTTTGTCTTGGTGCATTAAAGTGAGGAGATGTTCTTGATTGGATTTAGAGTTTTTAGGTTTTAACCATATGAATCCTGAAAGATATGCGCTCTATAATGCTCCATATTCAATTAGTTTGGCCTGGTGATGTATCCACATTTGTTACATTTATCATAGTACAAACTCATTCAGGAGTCAGAAACAGACCTTGTTAGGAAAGGGTTAACAGGAGGGCGTACCAGCTATGTAATTCTGTTTCTCTTTGTATGGTTACTCTGGACTGGAATTTCAGGAATGCCATTGGTTGCAGAAAAAGCTGCCTCTGGACGCCATTGGACGAACGCAGAACCAGTCAGAGAAACAAAAGCATGTGACATATGCAGACCAATCAGCAACCATCTTACTTCCCGGTTGAAGGTCATCCAAGAAGTAAGTTTAGTTGCAGTTCCTCCACTGACCACTAGGTACTGGCTCTAACGCAGAACAAATTTCTATTAACTTCCATGTCAAAAGGTCCAACTTTGCAGCATAATTGAACATATTACATCCGTTTCTTCATCTGTGGTTACATATTAAATCCATAACAACTGTATATACCACATCAGATACATTTATTTTAAACAATAAAGCTGACCAATCAGATACCAGGATTCATTTGATGTGTTTGACTGACAGCTGGGCATTAACTCTGCCGTTGGCTTTTGACAGCTTTGTCCTGCCCCCTTGCAACTTTGAAGAAAACTGTGATTCTCTGTAGAAACCAAAGCGCAGGCTCTGTCGATAGTTATATACAGTCACTGGTGTCGCCTTGTATCCTTGTTTAATACATATGTGTCTACTATGTACGCTGCTGTGATGAAAATAGCTGACTCCCCTCCCACTCCACATTTAAATATGACAATGAGAATAAAAAGACATGGAAAGCGTTCAAACCCAGAAAATGGCAAAAAAAAAAAAAGGAATTGAAAAAAGATTTGATGTTGAAACCAAGAGATCATCTGGCATAAGCAGAAAAAAGAGAAAAAGAAAAGAAATGAGATATCTATCTGTTATGTAATTGTCCTTATAATCATTAAGGCATACAAATACGAAACTCAAAGTGCTTTACAAAGGCATTAAGATGAAATAAATTAAATTAAAAATAAAAACAACAATTTAAATGTGTAATTGGATAGAAAGATGATTAAAAACAAGGAATAGTAAAAACATAGTAACAGTAAAAAGTGCATTAAAATCCAACTAAAGAAAGGCACAAGAAAACACTTAAACTTTAAATATGCCTAGAGTTGGCGAACATTTGATATCAAGAGGAAGTTTATTCCATCTATATGCAGCATAGTAGCTAAATGCATTTTCACCATGTTTGGTCCTAACTGGAGGTTCTACCAGCTGACTGCTGCCTAAAGGTCTCCCTTGGCTTATATTCTACAAGAAGATCAGTCCTGGATTCTGGCCCCAGATTGTTAATTGCTTTGTAAACTAACAGCATCACCAAAGTCTATTCTGTAGGTAACTGGTAGCCAGTGTAAGGACCTCTGAACAGGAGTAACGTGCTCAGTTTTTCTGGTTCTAGTTAGGACTCTGGCATTAGCGTTCTGGATGAACTGAAGCTGTCTGATAGTCCTTTTGGGAAGACCAGATAAAAGAGCATCACAGTAGTCAAGTCTGCTGGAGATGAAGACATGAATGAGCTCTAAATCAGCTCTGGACATGAGATCTCTGACTCTGGAGATTTGTCCTTTATGCAGTATAACTTCTGTTAAGGCACCTTAACGCAGGAGGTTCTACTGCTCTGCTCTTGTTCCTGCAGAGTACATTCTAGTCAACATATGTGGTTAAGGAAGAGACTCCAGTTCTTCAGTCATTAAAGTGTCAAGGTGAGGATCCCAAGGAGAAAGATGTTGAGGTAAGATGTATACACCGGAGGAGGTGTGTGTATCTTCATGATGTCGTAATGTTGATCAGCTGGAGGGAATGGGTGAACTTCTCTAACTGGGTATAAAGTGTTATCAACTTAGGTTAGGAATTTGGTTTTGTATCTCATTATCCTATCAGAGATGAGCTGTATCATGAATACGAATGAATGAGAAAGCTTATCAGAATGATGACTCTGATGGGAAGACGAGGGGGGTTTTCATACTGGCAGAATCTTCCCCCAGGGTCACGTGTACTAATTCTGATGCTGGCTTGCTGAAATAAATGTTTTTGTGCAACAAGTCGGTGTCAGCGGAGTCTTTGTGTGGAACGGGCCACATGCAGCACTCCTTGTCAGGTCGTTACAGGAGCATTCGGGGAGCAATCATGGTTGATCCAGGAAATCTTCCCACAACATTAATCAGGCGCATTTGTGAATTACATGTTACTTGCATGTTTACGGAATGAAAATTCGTCCAATTAACATATGCAGATTTGTGCGTGCAGTTGATCACTCAGAAGATGTTGTTGGCCAAGAGCACTTGGAAAGCTAAAATGCCTGACATAATCATGGGCCAAAAGAAAAAAAAACAAACCCCTTCTGATTCTGCCAAAGCTGCATTTGTCATAAACTGTGGTTTGCATTATTCCATCTATGATTTTATATCTACAGATCAATTGTTTTTTAGGGGAAATTGTTATCTTAAGGCTCATGTGTCTACATTCAGCAAGTTATTTAATGACTGAAAAATTAGCGATGCATTCCTTATCGCATCAGTTCACTGTCAGATATATTACGGATTAACATCCCAAATCTGAGAACCAAAGCCTGAATCAGAGGATTCAAAGAGAAGGTAAAGAGATTACGAAAACAAAAAAAAGAACGCTGTCATCTTTCTCATATATACTTCTCTCTTCTCTATCAATTCTAAAACCATCTCTGTTTTGAACTCTCTTTGTCAGTTTATTTTTTTCTGTTCTTGCTTTCAGTTCTGAAAAGAGCATCAGTGATGATTGAACTGGAAGACTCCACGTTCTCACGTTCATTTCACGTTTACTACGCCTGAACATAGAAAATGTCTTATGCAAGTTCTTTGTATGCAGCTACGTTAGCATGAGGCTCCTGCTGAGCAAATTCACATTTATCATCAGTAAATCTAAATTTCTAGGTGACCTTCAAGATACCTCCTACTCCATTTCTTTTACCATCCACACCATGATAAAAATAATAAAATAAAGCTAGGATCCTGCTCCTGAGCTTCTAGCATTTCAACTTCTCCATCTGGTCTCATGAATATCCACCTTCCTCCTCTGCATGGTCCACCAACTTTCTGGCTTTTCCTGTCTTGATTCCAGGTCTGTTGTTTTAGTTTTCTTGTCTGCCTGCTTACGCACCTTCTTCCCTTCCTTCTTTGATCTCACACACTTTTACTTCAAACTTACGATATCTTATGATTATGATGTTCTTATGATTTAACCTTATGGTTCAAGGAAGGAAGGAAGGAAGGAAGGAAGGAAGGAAGGAAGGAAGGAAGGAAGGAAGGAAGGAAGGAAGGAAGGAAGGCAGGTAGGTAGTTTATACATCCCCATGGAGTTTAGTTAATTCAGTTAAATTCAATAATAATTTATTAACCTTGGGGTCTCGGGATACATTGTCTCTTTTAGACTACTCTTTATTTTTTTCTCATATTTCACCATAAAAGTTGTTTAATTTGCCATGTTTGGTCTAATTTTTGTTAGCTCAACCTCACACTTGTGAATTTACAGCAATTTTCTTTTTCATTTTGACATACTGCATTAACACACCTTCTCCACCTTGTAAAGCGACCTTGGGTTCCTTGAAAGGCACTATATAAGTGCAAGTTGTCATTATTATTATTATATAAAATTACACAATAGAATGGGAGGGTGTCATCTCTTTTTTCCTCCTTTCTTTCTTGCAAACTCGTTCCTTCGGCCTGCACAGCAATCACCTCAGAATAGCCTGTGTTTCCGATTTCCTCGAGCACCGAATGGACACCAAACTTGACAACAATATTTGTTACCAGCTCTGTTTTTTATTCTATTGGCTTATTAACACAATTTAAAAACTCATATATAGTTTAAAGTACGCACTTTTGACACAAGCTGAAAGTGAGACTCAGTGAGGATGCTACTGTGTCATCTTAAATCGGTCATGTAATTTGGACGCGCCAGCGTGTCTGTCAACTCCACAGGTTTAATCCCCAAAAGGAAAATTATTTGGCGCAGTAAATGTTATTATAGAAGTCCCAAAAGTTGATGGTTATAGCCGTGGGTGGGAAGGATCTCCTGTAGCGGTCTGTGTTGCAGCAAATCTGACGAAGCCTCTGACTGAAGACACACTGTTGCTGAGTCGCTGTATTGTGAAGAGGATGCCCAGAGTTATCCAACAGGTTTTTTCATGGATGTGAAATCCAGTTATAAAGACCAAAACCACTTTTTGTACCAGGGTGTGTAAGTAAATATGTGTATTTCTTGCTCTGTTTTGGAGTCAGCCCCAACCTTCACACACATCTGATTTCAGAAAACTGGGTAAGCTGTTGTGAGACAGCCTCAAGGACCAAAACCCAGTAGGCCCCTAACCTGACTCTAACATGCTATTAACTTTAAGAAATCACAAACTTATGTGAGCATCAGCTCAGCCCTTTGAAAAGTACAAAATCTCTCCTTTTTTTTTCTAAAATATAGCGACTGTTTGTTCGCAAAGCAAAGGACTCTTTCATAAACCCCTCAACTTTTTTCCACAAGTCAATATGATGAATGTCTGAAATGAAGAACAGATGGGACAGGGTGTATCCAAAAAAAAAAAAACCGAAGAAGGTGAGTCTCTCAAAGGTACACGCAGTTGCTGACCTGGTAGGATTCAACAGCCTCCCGGTCCAGAGAGCGGCTGACTGACACATCTCCTGTATCTATGTCGATGGTAAACAGACCTCTGGGATCCTGGTCAGCACCAGGGCCGGTCAGTCGGAAGATATGGTTCCTGGGCTTCTCTGGTGAAATCACCTGCGCACACACATACATCAGCAGGTCAAACAGATACAGGCTCTCTTCTTTCAACATTGAGTCAAAACAGCAACAAATTAATGCATAAATTCACCAATTATTCCTTGTTGATTGCCTGTAAATTTATAGTCTTAAAGGTAGGGCCAGTTTGACCAGGAGGTCTATTGGAGAGACATACTCACATGAGACTGTGGTAATCAGCACCGTCCGCAGGGATCCAAGTGGCAGGAAAAGGCAGGTTTTAAAAGGAAACAAACAAACAAAACAGAGCACGTCACACTTCAGAGCAAAAACAGGCAAACAATATCTTGTGTTCAGGCCAATAAATAAATGAGGAAATAATGAAACAAAAATGCTAAAAGCTGGTGAGTAACTAAAGCGTGCAAAGGTTTCTGCTTCATAGAATTCATAAAGTTCACTCAGTCTGTTTCCCTGCTTTTCCCTTTTCATCTTATAAAATCCAGATGATAGATTTGTATTTTTATTTATTTATCTGAATTAATTTGATTTTAAGAGTGTCCATCAGGGTCACACCCTCAATGGATAGATTACATGGATGGATGGCAAATTCATTAAAACAATTTTAAAAAAGGGAGCCCATTCTGAAAGCCATATCTTCAACTTACTCACCATCTTTTCATCACTTCACATTGCCAGTGTTTGCAAGATGAAACAAAAGGGGGTTGTCACCATTGACCTCAGCACAATCACTCTGAGATGATGATTTAAACATTCCCACTGCGGAGCATCTGAGGATCAGAGAGGAGCCATGAGGTTCCCTTTAATGAGAGTGCACTTCAATGGGGCACCAGCTAAAATGAAGGCCTTTCTGCTTTCCACTTGAAACAGCATGGGACATAAGACTGCAGACTTACAAGCCTGTGCTAGACAAAGCTCAAACACTTAGAGCCTCTCCAGAGCTGCCTTCCATTTATCTTGATGTCCTGCTTCATCTTTTCCAGCTACTCTCCCTTGCTCATAGCTCCTTGGTCCCCCGCTGGTTAGTCTCTGTATGTCCATCCCTGCCCTTCTCCAAAGCCCTCATATTTCTTTCTCCATTCATCATTCAACCCCCACCTTTTCAATAACACATCCTCTTGCACTCATTCCTTCTTCTTGTATCGTTTTCTATACAAATGATGAGGGCCTTAAAAAAATGTCAACTGTCTTACAAAAATATAGCAAAAGGCAGCTGTAAAAAAAAAAAAAATACAAAACTCACATATAAAAACATTTCTTTTTTTATTCCTCCACCCTTTTCCCTTATCGCATTCCTCTCCATCTTCCTTCACACTAGGGAATATATCAAGGGTACTTTTTTGACAGCAGAAATAACAGGAAAATATATTTTGCTCATCTTTCTATGCTTCTGTGAGGCTAAAACAGCCCCACCCCCACACCTCCTCCATACAGAACACTTTCAGTCCCAGCCCATCACATGTTGACACTTAGTCACTATCCCTCAACATCACATTTTTAAGCACTCTGTACTCCTTTGGCAGCATTTTCAGAAACTAGTGCATATTGCTTGGCGATGAGGTTTTCCAGCTTTTGCATTTTAGTGGGGATAATATGATTAATAAAGTATCACTGGAGTGAATGGATTGAATGAGTGAATGTTAAAGGTTGCCCTATCTTTTCTTCAGGGTGCAATGGAAAGCACCTGTGTGTTCCAGTAAAGCAGCATCATCACAATCAGAAGCAATCAGATAAAAAGCTAAAACCCAAATTTGACTAGGAGCTCCTCAGTAGCCTTCACAACTCTGAGGACTGGCCACTTGTTAACCAAGTAACTTGGTTTATATTTGTGGTAAAGAATTGAAGTTTGCAAAGGCATTCATTATATCTTTAAATACAAAATTGTTCTTTTCTGCTATATTAAGGTTAACAAAAGAGTGTATATTAAACATTTAAAGACTGACAGTTCATATTTCTGATTGTTAAAGTGGCAGACCAGACAAAAAGGTTGAATTCAAAGATGATTCAATATCAAACTTCAATGTATGAAGAAGGAGGAGAAGGTCAGAAGAAAAAAAATATGATCAGGCTTCAGGGAGCATATGGATAGAGGAACAGTGAGTGGGAGCAAAGGGAACTGATGAAGACACGGTCACTTCATCTAAGGAGGAAGTGAAGTGCCAGGAGAAGTTTAGGGCTGATTAGGAGACATCTCCCCGGACAAGAAGTGCGATAATCTGACGTGCACATGCGAACACATTTACGCTCTGATATCCCTGAACGCCGGCTAAGAAATGTGCACAGCGGCTTTGTCTCTGCTCAGTCTGTCTCCCTTTGTGAGTGTGGGAGGACTGATGGGAGAATCCCACATCTTTCCATCAGCTCTCATTACCAGCTGAGCAGACATAAAAGCCTGTGATGCTCGCAATACTGCAGAAAGATGATAGGAGGTGTGGCGTGGCACTACTACCCCGAACACCTCAGAGCACACGGAGAATGAGCAACAAAACAATGGAAGAGCGAAGAAAGGTTTATGTGTGTTGCTTTGAGTATAATAAAATCTCAACAACACCTCCTGTTTATGTCTCTATCAATTGTGAACATGGCAAGAAATAAAACCTTGTAGAAAAGCATAACAGGTTTATATCACATGCACAGACATCTTCTTGCAGAAGGTGTGTATGCCGACAGGTTTTTTTTTATCCTAGAAAAAGTCACTGTTTGAAATTGATTCTAAGAAAACATGAACATGCTGATTAAAACATGCAAATTCTGTACAGATGCTCGTCTTACACACTATGACCTGATGGGAGAATGAAGGATTCATATGTGCACATTTGCATGGCATCATGCACTGGCATTCCTCAGTTCTGCCTCTCTTATCCTCATCAAGGTCATGCAACTGACTGCAAATGATAATCACTAACTAAAAAAGGACTCCTGGGACCAACCCGGTGTGCGTGTATCTTGTGTGTGTGTGTGCACTGATATTCTAGTTTTGGACCAGTGGTTTGGCTGATTTTCCTGACACTCCACCGTGCTAAAGAGAGGGAGGAGGCAAGGTGAAAAGGTAGAAGGGCAGAGCTAGGCAAGTCCTCAGCACAAGACAAAGAGAAAACAATGGGACTAATTAACTGGCTTTGATTGGTTATTCATGCCTCTGCTAATCATTATCCATCAGCTGCTACATCCTGAGCCAAAGACTACTAATCCAAGAAAGGCAACAAGGACCCACTGTTGGTTAAAATAATGAGGACGGGTACAAGGAGAACGGTAGGCCATAAGGAGTCAACACTGTGGCTCGAATAAGAAGGGAAAACTACTCTTGAAAAGGAACATCAGTTCCAGCATTTTCACATAAGCTATGCTTTTTCTTTCTTGGTTATTATTTCAAATCACACACCAACAAAGTAAAAAAAAGAAAAAGGAAGGAAGAAAGAAAAGAGATCCCTGTATGAAAGTATCATGGCATCACTCAACATCTACATCTTCTTTTTTAGCCTGTTTCGTAAGCAGGAAGATGAAAAACTTTCAGCCTTATTTCACAAAAGGCAAAATGGATTTCACAATTTGGTGTTCAGTCATGAATTCGAATTTCGATCAGATGATTTAAAGTGTGAATGTTCCCTACAACCTAGAATAATTAAAGTGCAAAATGTCAGACAGACAGAAGAAAGAAAGAAAAAGAAAACAAAACAGGATCACTGTGGCTTTTCTATGATAATTAAAAGAATCAATTAAACTAAAAGACAAGGCCCGCAGGCTTCCTGGCTTTGTAATATCTCCTAACTTAGCTTGTTACTTCCTGCTTGGAAGCTCAGATAAGGCTCTGATATTGAACATCTAAGAGGAGGAGCAACAACAAAAGATGAAATGGTTGGAGGGAAAACTGAAAGATCCAAAAATAAAAGGTGGAAAAAAGATGACTGACACAAGATAGATGACAAGAAGACAGAGGAAGCACACAAACTGACAGAGGGAGCAAATCAGGAGCCACTCGGCATTGAAACAATGAAATGAAATTGCTGGACACTTCTGTTCGCTTTACTATATTAGCTGGAGCTACAACCAAACCAGACCCTTATTCCTCTCACCAACGGTACTTTATTAGAGCTGTCATGTCAAGTCAGATACATTGTGTTGATTTGTGAGCTGGACCTTGAGGATAAACACTGGCTGGATGACTGACAGCTCCTCTTGCTTGCCATACTCCACCACAGCACATACACACAAAATGACTTTACAGATTGAAGTATTTGACACATTTAGAACTTTATTTAATCATATTTATATGTATTTTTTTCATACATTAAATTTAAAATGGTATTTTTTTCAGTTAGGACTGCAAAACTGAAAAATGCCCATCCATTTCCATCTCCACATCCTAAATGATCAGGAAAATTGGTTGCATGAAGAAATATATATTTCTGTTCATTCTAAATTGAAATCTTCGCTTTAATATTTGCGAGGACTATGCCCCACGTGGTCTCATCACCCTGTAAACTGATTATTAAGTGCAGGAACAATTATAAAATTAATGTATTTGCGCAGTTTTGGCTAATCCGATTGGTGTGAGGCTGCTCTCTGTCTGGCTTCAGATTTTCCCACTCACATATCTAAAGTATAGATACTGTTGACCTCATAATTGGATGATTCGTGACACCATCTCTTGCCTGTATCCTCCATTAACTCTCCTCCTCTGCTCGGCGGCTCGTTCATTGGCAGCTCCTGCATAGAAGCCATTTCAAGTGTCAGGTTGGCACAGTTCTCAAAATGAAGGAAAATTGAGTTTGAGTTATACAGCTGTAGATCAAATTCAAATTCACTGGCTGGTTTTGCCTCATGGCTTCCTTGACGTATGTATTAATTTCCAAAAAAAGACTGTGAAAGATTAGAAAGATGTTAGAAAATACAGTAGTTTGGATTTTGGCCTTTTGCTCAGGGCTGATCAACTGGGAGTAATGGAGTTCTGTTTTTACCCTGAAAGTGATTAAAATCATTGCTGTGTGATATTGTAATTGATGCTAATACATCTATACATCAGTATCAGTAACATGTAATTCATAAGGAAACCTAGATTGAGATTAAGAGTACCTCTACAGTCAGGGGTAATATAAGATTTTGGGATTATTTGTCACACTTGAATTGAATCAACTCAGCCTAAATGAATTTTGCTCATTTGTAAAGAGATTATTGGGAAATAACTATTGAAAATGGATAAATAAAATGTGTTGCTGCCAACATCCAAGTTAAAATGAGCTTCTTTCCTCAAAAATGGTAAAATGTCTGAGTGTCAGCATCTGATTTTTTTGATGTTCTGTTGGGAATAAAAGATGAGATTTTCAAATCATTGCATTCAGTTTTAAATACATTAGACACATCTCATCCCAACTTTTTTGGAAATGGGGTCGTAAATTACTTGTAAAGGTAACGTATCCAACACTAAATGAGTTTGGAATCAGTTTGAGTCTGGAATTGTTCTGATCAAATGAGACCAGTGCATTTGATTTGGCATGAACCTGGCCAGGTCTACTAGACTGAAGTCTTGACTGCGAAGCCAGCAGACTGTCATTCCTAATCCATCACATACGGACACTAAGCCAAGAGCTGCTGGCAACAGTTTTTGAAGAACTTGGTATCCCTTTAACATGACTCTGATTTTTATAAGCTGCACATGACTTGTTACCTTTCTTTGACCAGAATAGACAATGGGACTGTTTTTTTGTTTCACTTCAAAATTCTGATTTATTCAGTGTTTATTCTGACTTTTAACTTTGAAAATTACAAGTATTCAGTCATAAGTTGCATAACATTTAATATATTTTGTAAAGGTCAAGATAAAGAAGTACTTGACTAAGGTAGGTCAGTTACACCTTTTGTTGGACAATAAATTGCACAATAAATATTGTTGCAATAAAGCTTTTCTTGAAGAGTAAAATAAGCCATCTACGTCAAATATGAAAAAGCAACATTAAATTAAGGATGGCAGCTCTAATTTCACCTATTGAAGACCTACAATACAGCTTGGTATTTCCTTTCCAAACAATCATTCCCACTCAGATCCATTTGACTAAAAGCAGGTAAACTATTATGGCTATTACACTATTTCAAAATAGTCGATGTGTGATGTGTCAGAAAGATTCAGAAGAGATCAACCCTAACCCCCAGTGACTGGATGACTCACAATGAATTCTAAGAACAGGTTTAAACAGGGCCATTAGTCCAACAGGATTTGGGATGATAGCACTTACTGTATACCTGTGGCAGTGGCCCTGTGGATACCAAAATATCACTTTAAAAACCAAAAGACTGCAGAAAAAAAAGAACGTTCCAGCATGAACACAATCTGTTCAACATGACTCTAATCAAACAGAAGGGAAAATGATAGAGACGACAGAGTGATGTAAAACACTAAAATATGCTATAGGTGGCAGCACCAGTCACAGCTTATTTCATTTGGGTTTTTTACAGACACAGCCACTTCCAGTAAAGAAAGGAACTAGCTAAAACTAGCTAAAACAGATAATTCATTTGAGATCATTTCCCATCTTCACACAACCGTGATGTACTACTGCTATGCTGTGAAGTGGGCATCATATACCTCCAAAGCAAAGAAGCTCTACATCTATCCCTCCGTTTCTGATGTGACATGGGTAAAAAGTGACTGAAAGATCTCGCTCTGCACAGAGAGATGGAAGGCACTGATTCGTCTTGAGGGGAAGGACAAAATGGGGGGAAAAAAATGTTGCTGAACTTCACAAGCAATTGCAGGCTATGTTCCCATCACTTCAACAAGAAAAAAAGATCAGCACTGGCAGCTACATGAATGGTGATCTCATCCTGCTTTGACGGGAACGACAGGGGGAAGTCACTTGCGTAGAGAAACAAGTGGAAAGGCTCAGATCTGCAAAGCCCCAGATGAGTGTGACACGTCATAATCCTCAGCACTCAGGTAGCCTCTATTAGTAACTCATTTCAATCCTCAAAAACACCTGCTGGGTAACTCAAAGTGAAATAAAGAAAGCATTTGCACTAATGAAACTGAAAATAATTATCTAAGAATGGGTTGTCATCAGAAATGATGGAGTCTAAAATATTACATTTGAGCAACAGTAAAGAAAGTTGTATTTACAGAGGTGCATGAACTATTTAAAAGTGATAATGAAAACATATTGTGATTGAAATGAGCATGGACTTATCTTGGGGCACTTTATCTAGCGTCAGGGTGTCCTTGAGTAGCATTTTTCTTTGTGACGGCAGCACGCATAGGAGTGCCTCATCAGTAGTGATTAGAATATCGATGATAAACCAGCTCACGCAGTGATAAAAGTGATAGCAGTAGTTGCCAGCAACATTCAGCATCAGGATGACTTGCTTCGTGTGGTCATAATTTCTATCTTGTCTATCCCACAAGTTCGACTTGGCATGCACATCTGCAACTGGAACTGCTTACGCTCTATTTTCTCACATGATTGGATTCCTGACAGAAGCAGGAGTGATAAAATTGATTAGGAATTATGACATTTGTTTTGTTTTTTCTCTACGTGGTCTCTTTCTCGCCCTTGGGAATAATTGAAATAATCGAAAAAGGCCTTTAAAATCACTTTACAAGACAAACAAACAGAGACATACATCAGAACATACTTTGGCAAAAATAATAGGAATAATTTCTCCTTTAAGAAGAGGTTGCTCTGCCTCCCATTTCCTCCCCATGGAAAATGTGCCTGACACGAGATTATCCCAAGACCAGAGTAAAAAGGCTTTAGGAATAAACATTTAAACCACCTCAGCTGTGACTGATTTCTATTCCTGAGTACGAAGATTCTCCAATCAGTAGTGACTGAGGTGGTGTGCACTAAGAGCAACATTTAAGCATATCAGTTTCATTGCATGCTCCAGCTGCTCTCTGAGTTGTCGTGAGCTGTTTATGGGCCCCAAGGGAGGGCTGGGGAGAGACCTCTGTATCAAAACAATTCCACAGCTAGCAGGAGGTGTGACATAAACAACAAGGTTCTTACCCTGCCCCACTGAGTGCCACTGACAGTCTACCCACCTTCCATCCTCTAGCACACACATACTCGTGTTATGTGTCACGTACGCGCACGTGCACTCTGCACGCTGTGCACGTACGTGTCCACGCAGTCATACTTGTCAAATTGAGGCCTCACAACGTAGGCTCTCGCTTACTCCCAGCTGCTTATCTCCCAGGGAGAGGAAGGGCGTATGAAAAATGAATGGCTGCCATATGGAAGTGGTACGTTGTATGAGAAGACGGAAAACTATTGGTGTGGAAAATCAATTTTGCCAAGTCGCAAACATATAGCTTCTGCTGGATAATATAGCCAACATTAGCCGGTCCTGTCATGCAAAGCTGAGTGTGGAGGTGTAGGAAAGGAATGGAAGGGTAGAGGGGTGACAAAGGGATGGATGGACTTTGTTAATGGAAAGTGGAGGAAGAAAATGAAGGAAAAGAAGGATGCACAGGGACCACAATGGAAGGAAAGAGAGAATGTAATTAATGTAATGTATGTAATATGCTTGCATTGCCTCGCAGCAACATTTAAAAGTAGCATGAGGCCTGTAGATGTTATTGTACTGTAGCTGACAATGAAAACCCATCTGATCCATTTCATATTACATAGATGATTTGCATACCATATGGTCCTAACTAATTGCTGATTCCTATTCCTCTTTAACACCTTCTAGTTCAGCAGGCAATAAATATGCATAAATCACTCAAAACAAAGGCTCAACACATGAAAACATACAGTAGGAATTCCACTGTCCATCATTATCTTGTGTCTCCAGGCCTTCAGAACCAGACTGAATGCAGTACACAGGAGCTCTGTGACCCAGGCTCTGTGCTGCCGTCGTACTCTCAGGTGTAAAATTATCAAAACCAGGACTCAGTCAATCTTTTTTTATGACAGCCTCAGTGGGCACTGAGAGATGTGGACAGTCTTTTAGCGCCCAGTTTTATGTTCAACAAAGCTGAATGACATGCAGAAATAACTGTGCTATTCAGCACAGGAATGTGGAATCTTACATGAGCACTTTTGGATGAGCATTTGTGCTAAAGTACAAATGCGAAGTGATGAACCCACTAAACGGGATTCAAAAAATACCAACTTTGATAACAATGAAGCTGCTCGGGGAGAAAATAAAATGGTTTGGAAATAGAATTGTGCCAGTATCTAATGAAACACAGTTCATTATCTGAATAAAATTACCATTTCATAACACTTTATAATAAGAAGAATTACACAATGCTTGGCTTTTCAAAGAAAGGTCAAGCTTCAACAGTAAAATCCCTCTTCAGCAGTAAAGCAAAATAAATTCTTAAGAAGAATTCTCTCAAAAATATTACACAAGAAAAATATAGTGCATCTGGAAATTGTTCACATTTTGTTATGTTACAGTCTTATTCCAAAATGGATTAAATTATTTTTTTTTCTCTCAAAACTCTACACACAATACCCCATAATGACAACACAAAAGAAAGTTGTTGTTTTTTTGTTGTTGTTGTTTTGTTTTTTTTAGAATTTTGCTAATTTATTTAAAAACAAAAAAACAAACAAAAAAAAAACAACTAAGAAATCATATGTACATAGGTATTTACTCAATTCTTTGTTGATGCACCTGTTTCACACCATTTTCAGATCTCTCCAGAGATGTTCAGTCGTATTCCAGTCTGGGCTGTGGCTGGGCCAGTCAAGGACATTCCCAGAGTTGTCCTGGAGCCACTCCTTTGATATCTTGGCTGATATCTTAGCTGTATGCTTGGGGTCATTGTCCTGCTGAAAAATGAACCGGTGCCCCAGTCTGAGGTCAAGAGCTGATGATGGTTTTCATCCAGGATGTCTCTGTACATCGATGCATTCATCTTTCCCTCTATCCTGACCATCCTTCTGGAAGGTTCTCCTCTCTTCACAGAGGAACATATAGTGACCATCGGGTTCTTGGTCACCTCCCTGACTAAGGCTCTTCTCCCTCGATTGCTCAACTCAGATGGTCAGCCAGCTCTAGGAAGAGTTCTGGTGGTTCCAAACTCCCTCTATTATGGAGGCCACTGTGCTCATTAGAGCCTTCAAAGCAGCAGAAATGTTTATGTACCCTTCCCCAGATTTGTGCCTGGAGATCATCCTCTCTCAGGTGTCTACAGACAATTCCATTGACCTCATGCTTGTTTTGTGCTCTGACATGCACTGTCAACTGGGACCTTATATAAACAGGTGTGTGTCTTTCCAAATCACGTTTAATCAACTGAATTTACCACAGGTGGACTCTAATTAAGCTGTAGAAACATCTCAAGGATGATCAGTGGAAACAGGATGCACCTGAGTTCAATTTTCAGTTTCATGACAAAGGCTGTGAATACTCAATACATTTGCAAATAAATGTTCAAAGTGTACAAGTTGACTTTTAAACTGCCTGTTTTGTCATGAATGTCTAAGTACTTATGGAGTTCAGAAGCATTGGCCATGAACTTTTGCATCCATTGACAATCATGTGTGAAACAATCAGTCGTAAACTTTATGGACGGATAGCGACTAGAAGGGAAAGCCTGTGCAAACAGTCCAAATACACTTTCTGCAAATGTACAACATTGAAATGATTTCAGTGCTACCTTTCTTTCTTTCTTTTTCAAAATTTGATTGCCCCCAGGATTAACATTAATAGTCATTTTGCTGGAAATGCGGATCCCACTCAAAACTGCTTTTCTGGTTGTTGTATTATTTGATTATAAGTAAATTGAGTGATTTTATTATAGATACACAAGATCCCACTCTCTTGTTTGTTACAAAGTTTTATTTACATTTTCTATGTACTGCCCTTATAGATATTGTTTCCCAATAAAATTGTTGAGGAAGACCATTTTTGTATAAGATTAATGAGACCTAGTCCAAAAAACTCAAAAATCTAAGTGTTCCATTCGGTCGGCATGATTCTGTGTCTTGGGAGATATTCTCTCTGAGACTTGGATGTGTAACATCCATCAAGTCCAGACACAGACGGGAAATCAAAACTGTATTTTATTTATTTGTTTTCTTTTCTTTCTTTTTTTTTTTTTTTACCTTGCCAATGATCCTGGGAAAAGGAGCTCTCTGATTCTCTGTTACAATCATAGGCGGGACCAGCAGGGATCTCTTAGTTCTGTACGGCAGCTTCTGGCCGAGATCCAGGATATCCTGCAACAAAGCAAAGAGAAACCATTTAGTTGATCTGAGAAAAAACAAAACAAACAAACAAAAAACTTTACATTTCAAGTCTAGAACAAATTTGTATTATTCCAGTGGGAGATAACGTACTGTGTTGCTTTTCCAAAATTATTAGTCACCATTTTGCAATAAATACCCTAAAAGAAATTATTAAGGCATAAACAAAGACACAGGAATCTCTGTTAAAACACTGCTGACAGAAACCAGCACTCCACTGATGCTGTACAATATATATTCTATAAAGCAAAGTGGCTGAACACCTGCGTGTGGCAGGCAGCACCATATGTCATACACGTTTGGAGAGGATACAAGAGGATATTCTCCTGGAAAACATGAAGTAGGTGGCCCCGTAGCTGTCACTGAAATTAAATGTAGGTTCTTTAATTCTGTATTCAGCCTGCAACTTAAATAAGGACAAGAGAAGGAATTAGAAAAAATAAGCAAAGGACAAAAGAAAGTAAGAGAGAGTGTAAAATGCAGAAATAAGGGATGACAAGGTTTTGGTGATGAGATTGCATTGTTCAAGCAGATGGAGCCTTTCTGTAATGTTGTTTTGGTCTTGGAAAAACCAGTAGCATAACCTAATTCCGTTTTTTTCCCCACCTTCCTGCTGTTGTAAAGAAACATGTGGTTTTTACAGTTTATTGTAGTAAAACTGTTTCCCTCTTCACTGTGAAATGACTGAAACAGTTGGAGCCTTTCTGGTCAGAGGCTGATGAAAAGAATGGTTTTCATTGACAGCATGGAAATGCGGGATGGACTCCCGACTGCTAACATGGAGACCTACAGGGAAAGATGGTCTCACTTCACATCACGACACAAGCCGAGGAGAACAAAAGAACTAAAACCAAAAACTCTGAAATGTTCTACATTAATAACACATGTATGTAACAGTGTATAAATACATTAAAAATCTGAATTTGTCTGACTAAGGATGCATTAAAAAACACAGCAACAATGTACAACAACACACACTGAATCATACATGTACTGGTATCCAGGAAGTGGCAACTAAGGAATATTAAATTTTTTTTTTTATTTAATAATTAATTTTCCTCTCTTTTTTTATTCAAATATTTATGGACATTTTAGATCAGACCATGTTGTTGTTTCTTTATTCCCAGTTTATATAATCCATCAGTTTCTTTGATTTGTCACTGTCTTCATTTCCATAGACAGAAAAAAAAAACACTTCTAAAGCAGCTTTATTCCTAATTCCACATTTAAATCAGACTAGAACTATGAACTTGAATCTTGCCATTGTAAGGTTGTAATTATGGAGTAATGTGTTACTAATACTGTTATATTACTGTTGTAATACTACAACCTCGAACCTTGACTTCACAAGGAAAACAAAAGGTTATGGGGTTACTTTCATTGAAAAGATGATACCAAATCGTAGACTGGCTGGACTGTGGTTTTGCACCGTACTCAGCACAACCTCAAGTCCTACCGGGAACATTTTAGAGTCCTTTTGAACGCTGTCTGCTTTGCTGGATTCATGAGATTATGTGAAAAGGTTGAATCACACAGTAATCTGCATCATTTAAAGTTTCTGTTTCTCACCATGTTCTGTTTTTCTTTCATCAAAAGGATGAGTGCTGCCAAATAAAATCGGCTTTTTCACAACCTTTACTCCTACGTGGTTGAAATCTTTTCTGAAACCATCTGAATTATTTACCTGCTCCCTCCACAGGGTAATGTAACGCTGATGAGTCGATCTGACTCCCTGTCCTTATGTGCGTAAATTGACGTGGCTGAGTGCCAAAGCAGTGCATATCTTTAGCGGAGCAGAGTACATGGTCAGTTCTGGGACACTTCTAAACCATGCCAAGGTGGGACCATTCTAGGATGGTCTTGATTCACAGCAGCTGGAGTGGGACAGCTGTTTGGCAGTGATTCCACAGCCAGTGGGACCTCAGCTGAAGTGCTTAACAAGCTAACATCCACCCATTTGAGCTGCTTTTCTTATCATATGTGTGCAGGCTAGCTATCTGATTAGCTTAACAGCCTACTTACCTATTTAGTAGATGAAACATCAAACAAGAACTTTTTTCCTTTTGTAATGTTTATTTTCTTTGATCTTCTCTTCCTCTAAAAGAGGGATTGCAGCCTCCCAGAAGTCATTAAACAATTCCAGCCTTTCAGAAAAGAGATATTTCTGATATTTTCTCATTTTTAACTTGGGTTGGCCATGGCAACGATGGCTTTAGATCCATCACTCCATGCATTATCTATAACCACTTATTGCTATTGAGGGTCACAGATATTGCCTAAGATAGCTTCAAAAAAGATATTTCAGTTTTTTATTTTATTTTTCTTCAACATTCTAACATTACTAACGTAAAGCCGGGCTTTTTGATAGAGAACAAAGTCGAGTAAAATGATCGAATAGTGACGAAGAAGGAAACAACACATCCAGCATGCCCATCGAGCCTTGCAACATTTCTGATAATGAGAGGAAAATACCAACCTGTGTGTTTGGTGGTTTCATTTGAAATGCAAATATTCTCTTTTACCCATCATCATTTATGGAATACAGTAGAACTCTGTTTACTGTAGAAATAATGCAGCAGCTGTTTTGCATGTTACTGTTCACACTCCCGTACGGAGGCTCTATCACCATTCTCCCCTCTGTCACAGTGACAGGAAGAGAACAAGTAAAGGGAAAAACTGAGCCTTTTGTAGTAAGCAAATCTCCCCTTACTGCCCCACACCTCCACCACAATAAACTACAAAGTTCACAAACAGCAATCACAAACACAACCTGACCAGAGAAAGCCAAAGACGCACCAAGTGATGTTTGAAACGGCCATTTTTAAATCAGATTCACTCGAGGACGACCTTTAAAATGTCAAAAGCAGAAAACTGAAACTGGACCTGAAGCCATTTTAACAACAATATTCCAAAAAAGAAAAAGCTAGAGATTAAATGACTTATTTTGTGTCTGAAGAGCACAGTCGGCGGCCTGTGTAAATTTATGTGGCCAGTTCACAAGCAGGTTTACGGACTTTTAAGTGCTTCCTCTACAAAGTCGGGGGCCTTGGGATAAGTACATCAATTCCACCATGTTGTGGTCCTTAACTGTTTGAAATTTGAAAAGGACAGTATAAGGAGCCGGAAGGCAAAACAGGAACCACATGGAATTTCAGGCTGTGGTGAGAGAAGTTAGGGTTAAGATCAGGCTGTAAAATCCACATCGTTGCTAAGCTGAGATACAGTGGATCTGAAGAGGGAGTGAGGGTGCTTAAAAACCTGTCAATGTTCTGCAAAAGGATCAAGAAGGTGAGACAAAAGCGTGCTCAGCCAAGGAGGAGAGGTTTGTAGAGCTCAATGACGACACCACGGGGTATTGTGGGAAAAATGACTCGTAGTCCTACATTCTTCCATCTCACCTTTATACCTGCCATTTTGCTGCTCTAATTCATTCCTTTATCTCAGATGGAAAAATCTTTTCTTCTCGCTTTCCGTCTTTACACTCTGCACGGGTGATGAATAGTGCTCTTAGAGTTTGGTGACACAGAAAGAGAAGGGAGCCATCAATCTTTAATGTGTACTGTTCATAAATTACTGCTGCACCATCAACCCTGAACCAGCCTTAAAACACTTGCTTCTCGCTCCGTCTTTGTCTTCTAAACGATCATTACGGCATTTTGCTGTGCTGAGTTGAAGGTGACGCGACAAGAAAAAGTCTTGTAGCAAAGATTTAAATATACTTCATCAGCAACAGGAATTAAAAAAGTTGTATATACATGTGTTATGTACTGTTTACCTGCACACTGTAGTACCCATTTTGAATATGTTTTTTGGGTTTTTTTCGTGATTAAGTGAGAGAAAAAAATAAGCTTTCTTCACTGTCATCCATGCTCATAGTTCCTGTGGCAGCCAAGACATGTCCTTGTCCTTTCTACCAATTTTACCCTCAACAGTATATTGAGAAATACCATTAGTCATTTCTGACACTGTGTTGGAGACCCGGTGAAAAATGTACAATATCAAGGCCACTGTTGCCCAGTGGTGACAAGAATGTACAACTGTACAGTAAAGAATACATTCATACATATGCAGCCAGGTCAGGCAATCAGTCAAATTGTACGTACATAATAAGAAATTTACTCTCTAACATGTTTTGCACAGTGCTGTTCATTTTTCTCTTCTGGTTAAAGCAGAATATAAAACAGCAAAACACTGCTAAGTGTTGCCTAATTCAGTTTTTAATTATGTGAATGAACTGACGCTGGGCCAAAATATAGTAGTAGTGCTCGCTGAAAATATTCAACTGTCGTTCAGAATTCAGAATTTCATAAGAAAACAGGGTACTCAGTGTGAAGTCCCAAACCATCATTCTTCACCAAAGAGGATTAGAATATTAGCTATTTTCATGAACAAAAGAGCTAATATTTTGTTAATTCTTATTGAACACTTTTTTTTTTTTAATAATGTCTTTGTTGTCCACTGTTGACCTGGAAAAGTCTTTTGTATGATGATCCCTGCTGTTTCTCTTTACTTCTGTAGCATCAGACTGTTAAGCAGCGGTGCAGAGCTTGGGAAAGAGGCTTTTAACTGCATCTAAGAAACCTAAGCATAATTTTCATAATCCAATTTTAGCTTCTCTGCTTCAGCTGTCACCTAATTTTAGGATGTCACCTGAATGTTTACCTATGTATGTTCTTGACCTTTGAGACTACTGGAAGACAGATTAAAGACACAGTTCAAGGCACAACCATACTTTTAGAAACTTGTTTTGTTCGTTTCTCACACAGAACCAAACAAATTAATTATTTTCAGCTGCTGCTGTTTGACAGTTTTGACAGCTTAAACAATGCAGATAAATAGCCTGTTTGGATTCTTTTTTTGAACAATTAATGACTGGTATATTGATGAAAATCACAAGATATAATGAAAATGATAAAAAAATAAATAAAAAAAGTCAAAATGCCAAAAAGCTCAAACATTTTTTTTCTTTTATCCCCAATTCATTAAAGATAAGGTCAGCTATTTCTAGATGTCACACCTGTTGATATTTGAACAAAACATCAGTAAAGTACAGAGAAGTCCCTGTTCCCTCCAGAGCTCTCTGAGACAACACGTCCATCATGATCACGTTTCCAAAGCTGAAAACCAACTTACGAGCACCAACATTCACACAACCAGTTAATGTGGTCGAAGTTGTGGTCGAATCCCTGCATTTAATGTAAATGACTGGAACTGGTGTAATGGTACACAGTTTACATCCTAGGTCCAGCTGCTGGAGGATGACACAAACAAGAAAAAACAAACAAAAATAACTCATGTGTACCGGATTTAAAAAGTGTACAAATCTGTCCATTTCACCATTCATGTTCTTTCAGATTTGCTTCTATTATTCTGTTAGCTAAACCAAACATTTACCTTTTTTTTTTTTTCTTTGGTGTATGTGTGTTAGAATATTAGTGCTTTCAGACAGACATGTTCTGGCTCTGGCTCCGGTTCTGTTCTGGACTCCAAACCAAAATGGGAGGCTGTTACTCTGCGTTACCAAGGCGACAGTAAACAAACACAACAACGGTGCCTCTGTCACCTGGTTTGCTGGTTTCTGACCATCACACTGTCCAGCAGTGTGATGGCCACCACAGCCACCTCTTTTCTGCTGTCTCTATATTGTTCTTTGAGTTTTTGGAGTTTATTAATAATTTGATGAGGCGTACAGGTGAACCCAGCGTCGCCATCTCCTCCACCTGTTCACTAAACATTCGGTTTCCTCTGCGGACCATATTCTTCATTTCCATGCACGTTGTCAGTCACTACTTCTTCTTCTTCTTCTTTAGCTGCAGTTCAGTTGATTTGTACTTACATGAAGAAGGATAATCATGTTATCTAAGGACGAAAAATGTATTTTTCTTCACTCCAGACTGTTTCTCCAACCTTGAGTTTCATGAAGACTTCACTCAGCAGCTCAAACACTCAAACAAGGAGCTATTATCCACATCAAGGTCACAACTGTGACCTGTAACCTCCAGATCACAAATGCCAACATTTTGATGTCAGATATTATTCGACTAACAAAGCGAAATATTAAAAAAATATATATATATTTTTGAAAAAAATGAAAGGACCCCATTAAGACCGATTATGGTGGAGGTGAAACGTTGCCCCCGTTTCTGTCGGTGGCAGCAGCTCACCTTCAGCAGGAGGTGAAAGACTCCCAGACTGACTTGCTGCATCTCTTCTTTGTATCACAGTGTACGTTTGATCCTTCGGACACCTGGTTGGTCTGATGGTTGGTCTGTCTGGGGCTCCACAAACAGCTAAAGGGATGGTCTGGCTCTGGCCAAGTTTGAATTATTGAATGCTGGATCTCTAGAAGACTGGATTTTCTCTGTTTCTGGGATGTGTCTGAACGCCGGTAAGTCCAGGTTTATTTCTGAACTTCTACCTCAGGATTGCTGCTATTTTATCTCCCTGCGGGCATCAGCCGAAGAGGAGGAATATCTGCTGTTTTTAGGAATAACCACAACTGTAGTCACTGTTATCTTCTTTCACCAGCTTTGAACTGAGTTTATTTGAGCTGCAAATAAACTCAGTCAATCATGCAATCATGTATCTTCCAATAAACTCCTCTAACTTCTGCCAGCAACTCCATGGAGCTGTAGCTTCATAGTAAACCAACCAATCGGCACGCAGCTCATTCATGGAGATAGCAGTGTAGCTTATTTAATCATTAATTTTCTCATGACAGAGAGAATCACATGGATTTGAGGGTGTAGGTAAAAGTGCACATAGGCAATATTTTGGTAAAAGCAACATTACAACCCTGATTGAGAGACCTCAGAAAACAAATTTAATCAGCCAATTAATGCTGTTTATGAGACCTTTTAACTAAACCGAGGGATGAATGGGACACAGTCGCAAACTAACAGAGATGAAACACAGAGGAAACAAAACAAAACAAAACCAAACAAAGAAAGAGGATGTAAAGCTAACGGCAAAACAAGAGATGCAAGACAACACTCCAGAAAACTAAAAAAAGAAACCCTCCAAAAAACACCAGAACCAGAACCTGATCCTAACAGGGGTGTTAGGATCAGAGATAATAATAATAATAATAGGCCAACCAGAAAAGCCCAAAGCCAACAAGATAAACGTATATCTTGGTTGGTAAATTGATTTCCTTCACCTGCATGTACATCGGAACAAAGAGAGGAGTCACATTAAATGAAACTAGTCGTCTGAATGTCACCAAGTATTCTGATCATGAAGAATCCTTTCTTTATCTTTGAAAGGGCATCAAGGTGTTAAAGCTTTCTGGTTCTCTTTTCTTTTCTCTTTAATCAGTCTGCTGTTGCACATTATACTACTTATTTAAAAAAAAAAAGTATATACACACAGATAAATAAAGTGAATCCACAAAAGAAATACAACAACAGCAAAGATAATTAAT
Organism: Arrhamphus sclerolepis; assembly: GCA_037176975.1. Lineage (NCBI taxonomy): Eukaryota > Metazoa > Chordata > Actinopteri > Beloniformes > Hemiramphidae > Arrhamphus > Arrhamphus sclerolepis. Next base: position 14,709,811 of record JBAMYA010000021.1, on the reverse strand, counting down.
ATATGACAGAAATGGAACAAGTTATAGTGTGAGTGGAATGGAGAAGGAGACAGGAAGGTTATTTGTGTTCCACTGTATAATATAAGCTGTTGTGCTGTGGCTGCAAGATGTCACTTTTTAGTCAAAAACAAAATAAATAGGCTTTCGGACTCAGATTATTTTGACTCTTATCAGTTGTTACATTTGAATGGTGCCTGTTTGTACTCCCTGGAGGCAATAAAATATTCTGCATAACTGCTGTTCTGCACAACACAGTTGAAACAAGGAACAATACACATAAAAAGTCCATATCTTGGAGAATGCATTTGTTAAATTGAAATGCATTCTTCCATTACTACACATATTGATCGGTTGCAAAAAGACGGGGAATAAATTACTCATAGAATTCAGAATTTTTGCTCATAATAGAAATCATTCATCAGCCACTTCTCTCCCTCTGGGTCTGTGTTACACAAAACTAGCAGCTTGTGCTGACGAATTAAAAACTGATTCTATCCACCTTCACTCCTGGCACTTATCAATTATCACGAGCCAATATTTTCTGCCACACTACCATTTGTTATGCCAATAAATTCACTTTGGGATATTTCCATTCGTTTGACGGGAAGCAAAGGCAGGGCAGAGCAAATATAAATTCAGTTCTAACAAGAGCATAACAATGAGATTTTGTAATGGAAATGCAATTTGAAAAAGACACCTGCTGAACAGCACAGTCATTGTAATGCAGGGGAAAACAGGCAGCTTGACTAACAAACTTTATCAGATTGAAGGTTTAAAGCTTAGCATCTGAGTGCGGTTAGTGCTGTCGCAGATACTCCACAAGTCCAACCTCTGGTTTATTGAAACAAGCTTTTAAATATGCCACGAGTTTGTATCAAATTCTTTCAAAGCTGTTGCCGCTCTGAACATGTGTTTGATGGGCCTCTTGAGACGATGCCAGGGCTCAGGGCAGGGAGAGAGTGGGAAGTGAGGGGGTGGGCTACAGGATATGGACAAAGAAAGAAACAATAGATTTTCTGATTATATGAGTCCCCGAGCTTGAGGAGCTTCAACAGTTTAATTGATAGTGAAATAATGAGACCTCTTAACAGGCCTGTCTCACAGGAAGAGACAGACTGGCTTTTCTCGCTGTTTCCCTCTCTTACCTTTTCCTTATTCATGCACATCATAACTGTGTCTGCTCTTTGATTAACAATTGAAAAAGTGTGCTTTAGTATACAAAGAGAGATTAAAGGACGGCTTCATGGGAGAGATAAAATTCAGAGAAGCTTCCCGATAACGGATTGAATCTTGCATCAAAATGAATGAACTGTAAAAAATATAGTTGATTCAGTTGAGTGGTGTCCCATACACAGAGGCCATTGTCCTCCTGCAGTGGTCGCAGGTTCAACTCCCAGTCTGTGAGCGCTTGCTGTGTATCTTTCCCTTCTGTCTCTGCATCACTTTTCCTGCCCGTCAACTTTCAATAATAAAGGCAGGGAATAAATTTTAAAAATCATCCATTCATTAAATAACTTGAGCATCTCAAATGAAAAAGAATGAAAAGATGTTTTTTTTTTGTTGTCGTTGTTTTTGTACTGACCAAATATTGGAAAACCCTCTCAGAAAATAAAGGAAATAAAAACAAAATTGTGTTTTCCTCTTTTGCATGTGTGTCATGTCTTGCACAGAAAGTAGCCTGCACCCATCAGGTAACCGCCACGTCCGGTAAGCTCCAGATGACTTCATATAAACAATGCATGCCTCTAATTCACAACATCTCCATCAATGGTAGAGATGTTTTGAACGTAACACCCACATCACGTGACCATGATTTTGTTGTTTCAGCTTTTGACAGGTGGCAGACAAGTACCTGTGCCTTATTATCACATGAACAGACATCTGGAAGTCAAGAATGCTGAAAAATTGCAGATACAAATCCAACTTAGATTATGATTATTTATTCATGTGTTTGGCTGCTACTGACAGAAGAGAGATATTTTGATGTTAACATGGACCAATCATGCTGTGAAGAGATCCATAGCGTGACTGTCAGCTACAGATTAGTGATTGTAGTTTATTCATGTTAGTGATGCACACGTGAATCAGAGTGATAGTGAATTATTAATATTGCGTCATGTTAGTGTCAGTGAGAGTGAGTGATCGTTATAGACGGAGTGTATCTTAGGATTACAGGGAAGTTGCAGGGAGGAAGGAGGTGCACTTTATCCACATCCATATGTGCTCATTAGAAATATTCCTGAGTACCTACACTCAGTGGTCATTGTGAGGAAATCTTTTCTAAAGTTTTGGCGTTTATTTGTAAGTAAATGTCTTAAAATACATCGAAAGGTGGGCCTCATGTTAACTCAAATCTCATCAATGAACCTATCAGAGGCTTCCAAAGCCATGACATCAGCATCTGGGCCTTCTCAAAATATTTAAAGGAATAGTAATGAAATTAAAAAAGAAAAAAAAAAAGGTTTTCGTGTTTTTATAGTGTATGTAAACTTCAGGTTTCAACTATGTACCCATGAATTAATAGATAAATATGTAAATGGATTAAAAATAGAAGGCTAACAGCCATCAAACGGCAGGACAGATTGTTTTGTTGATTTGCTTTTAAAGATCTTAATTTCTCATGACTGCCATTAAATGATTTAAATCACCAAACATAAACAAAATGTAACTTTGTGGAAAAATATGGCCAGTAAATGTATCAGCATCAGGTTGTATAATTACTTGCGTTTGAAACCCTTCAGTATGCATGTGTGACAGAGGTTTGCATTCATGGCAGAATAATGTGATTGGAAATAATACAAAAAAATGACAGTTATTTGTTTTTTTGGTTTCCAAACCTATCAATTGTTATATATAAAAAATATATATATTTAAAAATGTAAACATTAACCTTTTATGTTCACTTTTACATTTGCCATGCTAAATTGAGTAAGTGATGCTTCAGACACTGATGCTGTATGATTATATGTTCAAATATTTTCCTGTTATTTCAAACAAACAATTCTATTTTTAATCACCTCTTCAAGAATCATCCCAATTAAATGTCATGCTGCTAATTTTGTTTTTGTAATCTTGGCAGTATTTTTATTTTGTTTTTCAAACTTATTTCCTCTGTGTTTCATCTCAAAGCCACCCTCTTCTCAAACTTAAGAACCCATTTAATTTAGTAGCTGTAATGTTTAGTCTTGCCGTGCACGCATCCCTTCAAGGCTCGTGCACAGCAGAGCTAAGAGATGAATGCAAATGGCAGCGACACCTTGCAAGTGCAAAGTTTGTTGCAACTAGTCTCGGTTTGGTTTGCAAGAAATCATTCAAATGAGAAACTGCAGCTCAGCCTGTTTAGGATGTTTGTCATTATTTCTGAGGGTATTTAGTCATCAATCAGACACCACAAATGTCATAGTGACTTACAATTAAGACTCCCCAAAGTGATTATATTTCATCTTGAGAGAGACACGCAAACATCAAATTGAATATTAATACTTTGGAGAGTTGCTGAGGCATTTTAGAGAGAATTAAAACTGAATATGCCAGGCTTGTGGTAAGGCTGAGTGTAAAGAGAGTGACGGGGGAGGTTTTAAGCATTGTCTCCTGGGGAATCAAATCTGAAAATAATGATAAAAAAAAATAACAGGATATTTCATTCGTAACCAAAGTGGTGAGCCACCAAACTAACTGACTCTGAGATCTCAAGAGACATAGTGTAAAAAAAGTAAATAAAATGATAGTGTCTGATGGGAAACAAACAAATAAAAACCCACAAAAATATAAGAATGAAAAACATAGTCATTATTTTTTCACCATGTGGTATATGCTTGATGGTGTTCTATGGTAACCCCTGTGGAGTTATACAGTAAACTACAATACAATACAAAAACACATAAGTGCACACTTACTGGAATTCATTTAGCTCATAAATTGATGAATGTTAGCAGATCACAGAGCAGTGCACCATAGACCTAGATGAGGCAAAAATATGACCATCAACGGTTCCGTTAATCTGGAAACCTCTCCTGATCAACGGATCGTTTTCACCTAGAAAAGAGTTGAGATGAATGAAGGATATGAATGAAAAACTGTCAGGCAGTTTTTCTGGCTGCAGTTAATTTCATAGATTAAGCAAACAAGCGGGACTCATCTCCAGAGAAGCAAAGCTCAGCATTGCAGCGTAGGCAGGATTTCTGGCCAATTTTCAAAAGAAGAAAGGAAAAAAAAAGAAAAATCATAGTCTATCAACCCAAATTGTGTTGCAAAAACATTATAACTGTTAGTTTGCATTTCATCAACGTCCATAAACCTCATGACACACCACAAATAATTAGAAAAAAGTGGACAGCACATAAAAAAGTGTGCAGAATCAGAAAGCGATCGCAATATGATTTGGTACAAAGGTGCCATCCATGAAAGGCACAGTGTTTTGTTTTAAACGCGGTGTTCCTCAGTGAAATATTGAGAGGGAATTCAAGAAATCTGGAAGAGTTTCAGAGCATAAAAAATAAGAGCATGAGCCCAAAATGGACACCACTAATCTCAGATGGCACTGCTTCAAGTCCCTCACCAATACCTGAGATAATCACATGGACTAGAAATCACTTGGAAACCTTTTGTCAGCACTAAAATCCAGAGATATATTCACAGATGACAGTAGACTGAAGCAGCACATATTAAGAAGTCTCTTTCAAGGGTGTGATATTGTTTATATTCTAGTGAAAACAGTTTTAATGACATATTGCTGTGGACAGAGGAGGTGCTGATGCTTTTATCTGAGGAAGTACATAACATTACCTAAAAACTGGGACTGAAGCATTGCACAATAGCTTCTCCCTTCAGCTTTTATTTCACCTGCATAAGAAATTAACTCCTTGCTTTAAACTTTTATCAGTGGGCTTTTTTTGTTTGTTTGTTTAAACTGGTCAAAAATCCCACTAACCTTTGGCCTTCAACAGTGATGGGAAAGTGCTTCATCAGCATTCTGTCCAGCATCAAATGAGTCTGCATTGTTTCAGAATAGCTGAGGCACCAATCAGCTTTGAGGGGAACACAACACCCCAGCACACGTGGTGGTTTTCAATGAGAGTCCTGCCCTCAAGGCTGCGAGGTGGAGCACCGCGTACTTCCTCTTAACCAAAACGCATCTTGACAGATGTAACGGCCCTAACAGGCTCTGAAACTGACAGAAGTTTGCCCGTTACTCATGACCTGAATAAGACGAGATCGATCTACTTTAGCTCTTTGGAAAGCAGCTGGCGCCTCATGTTCAGTCTCACCGTGTGTTGATTTCCATAATCTAACAATCAAATTTATTTACATATACCTGTATAGACTATCATTGCTAAAATCTGTGATTCAAATGTAAGAGAAGGTCACTCCCTCTTAATTTACAGGTTCAGGTTGTTATTTTTACCAGTACCAAACACTGTTCTGTGTTTGCCATAGCTCCCAGCGCACCGAGGGTCAGTTTGCCTTCAGTGCACTGGGAGCTTTGACAAATGCTGAGAGCAGCGCACTGGCAATGCTGCTGCCGTCAGTGGGAAAAGATTCAGTTGGCTTGCTTTAATGGGTGTAAACACATATATATACATATATATATATATATATATATATATATATTTATATAAATTTTTTTTTTCTTTGAAAAAAGAAAATGCGTGAAGATGCTGCTTTTGCAGTGAAAATAGTATGTAATGCACCCTCTACACGCATCATTAGTCACCGTCTCTGTCTTTTACTTCCATATACCTTTTACATGGGCTACAATGATTCAGCCTGTTTTTAAACTAACACAAAAACACAAACAAAAAAAAAAAAGAAAACACTAATCGATCAGTATTAGTTTATGTGTATCACATTTAACCATTTTTTAATTTCTTCATACATCTATTTGTTTTAAAAAAAAATGGCATGAGTGTTTTTTCACAGTTTAATGCGCTATATTTGACGTGGTGCAATTATGTTGATTTATGATCATTTGGATCACATCAGCGTTTTTCACAGTTATAAATAATTACAATTTATCAACACATGGTTTAATGTGACTAATAACACATGCCTTAGAACATTTGAGGAATTTGATTATTTGTATTTATTTAATTTGCAATTAAAATCATTAATGTATGAATGCGTTGTGAATCTCACATTCCCCGGGTTTCCATCTTTAAGCACTAAACTCGTCATTTTCTCTGTTTATTTAAAATAAGAGTAGAACATTTTGGAAATTAAATAGCTTGTTGACAGTAATGGAGTTGTTGTTTGTTTGTTTTTAGGTAACTGAGAGGAAGGCAGCTGGGATTCATTAAAAACAAACAAACGAAAAAACATATATTATCACTCTGTTCTTTTATACAGCGCTGGTTCAGCTCATGAAGGTACTTTCTGATGTGATAGCGGGCCTGTTTGACAGTCACAGAGCTTGCTAACGGGTCGGTGGAAAAACAGGAGGCGGTCAGCAGTCAGGAGTCACTCTGTCATCGTGTGTGAACAACTGAAAGACTCTTCTAAAATAAAATTCCCGTGATGCGTTGCCAAGCCGCTGCTGATAGCAGATGTATATTAAATAAGAAAAATATGAAAATAAACCATTCTTTGCTTTGTAGGACCTTTGTTGTTGTTGTTGTTTTGTAATTAGATGGGGTTGTAAGATTCGTCACAGAGTCAGGAAATCATACCAGGTAGAATTTGATCGCAAGACCAGAATAACAGTTATTGTCAAGCCAGTCACATTGTTAGACAGCTGATTTTGATTAAAGATCCCCAAGATTCTTTCACAACGGTGATCTTTTGTCTTTGACAGCCCAACATCATGCAGTATGGGAGCCTTTATACCTATTCTGTTGGAGATTTACTGATGGGCAGCAGATCATTGTCCTAGTGCATAACCAAGCTTTAGCTGTTGTATCATTGGCTTAATATTTGAGTCTGGAATACATTAGTATAAAGTATAAATCATGATGGACACCATGACTGAAAGTTGCCCTGGTCCTGTGACTGCACAACAGGCCCAAATGATCACCTACAAAAGCATACAGGACAGCTCCTATGACAGGTTACTGCTGATATGCTGCACATGATGACCAAACATCTTCACTTTGGCCTTGTGTGTCCCAAAATACGTTTTTATTACAGTTAATATAAACACAAGAAACTTGAGCTCTATAAAAAGGATTAGCACTCAGTAAAAGACCTTGACATCATAAACTCTCTACACTAAGTTGTTATTTCCAGTGTGCAGGTGGGTCATGGTGTCTCCTTGAACCTAAACCTAAACTACACAACTCTACTACTGTTATGTTGTGTGTGCAGAACTATGTGCTCTCAACAACAAACCAACACTCAGTAAAAGCCAGTGGTACCATAAACTACCTTCTGAACAGTGCTAGCTGACATGTCTCTGGGTTTTCTGGTGGGAACCTCCCTTCAGCGGTGTTTCGTTTAGTTAGTCCCACTACACCTCCAGCTCTGAACACCTCATTTATAATAAAACCTGTTACGCAAGAAAACGTTGTGTTGAAGCAGGGTGAAATTTGCGGTCGCAACATTACCCGCAAAAGTCAGGATCCATAAATAATTTCTGTGTGTCAAAAAGTTCCAAATATTCCAAAACCTTTGGTACACGTGTAATCTTGCGTAATGCTCCCGCGAGGTTTTCGAGACTGCATTGTAGTGACTTCTGATGGTAACACAAAAGGATAAAGAACTCTGCATAGCGCACAGCTGCATATGAGACAACCCTGGAGGACTCAGGGGGAATTTCTGCGATGATGTCACACGACATTTAAGACAGAAATAAGGTTAATTCTTTAACAAGTTAACATCAGACATTACATCGCGCAAATTACTCAGTACTGTTTCAGTTTGTCTCTCTGATTTTGCAGAACAGCATTCATCTGCATCGTCCTCCTCCAGACGCGCATGCTCTTGGAGTGCAGTTGTGTGGTCTCCATAGTTACCATTTTGACCAATAACGTTGATCGGCTGCCTCATTTAAATACACATTAACATTCACGAGGTGTTTTGCATTGACCATTTATGGTTTAATGTGGGTGTGTAGAGGTCAGGACAGGAGGCGGAGCCTTCTATGCAAACGTTGACGTGCAGCTGTGATATATGAAGGGAAATTCCTTGCTGGTGTGCGTATGTAGGGTTTTATAAATGGGAATCCCTTTTTTGCGTACGTAAATTCTCATTTTCTGGCGCTAGAAATCGTTCAAGATAAAATCTATATGATGTTTTATAAATTAGGTGTAGTGGGACCACTAGTTTGGGGGTCTGGAGAATACACATAAGTACCAGGTCCTAGTCAAACACATACTTATTTTTTCACATTCTGCTCCTGCATTTTGCAATCACATGACATGAGTGACATTTGGCCCTGAAATGGACTGGTGACATGTCTATGGGGTACTTCTACCTTTTGCATGAAGAAAGCTGGAATAGCCATATTATCCTGAATACGAAGAAGCAGGTATAGATCATCTTTTCCATAACATCTAACATGTACTGTCCATCTGATGTACTCATTCCTGATCCTATCCATCCTCATCACTCCCAAAGAGGAGCTCAGCAACTCAACTACTGATACTCACTAAGCATCACTCTGAAACTTTTCTGTAATACTTCAATAGTTTTGAGTAAACATGATCTTAAAATAATAATAAAAAAAAATGAATACATAAAATAAAAACTTTCAAATCTGCAACCTACCTATGGGCATTGATAATCAGTTATTGTTCACTACTACTGTGGAGTTTATCTTGAAATTTCCTTCACATTTTCGATGAGGATAAAGGACCTGATGAAGGGAAAATGGAGGCACACACAGAAGGAATTCTACTCACCCTAAGAGCGTCTGCAGATTGTCCAATGACATCCACCTGTGCGACGTCATCTGCATGTGCACTGACCCCCTGGATAAACAGGACTGGACCACTGCTCAGAATGTCTCGCAGAGGAACCAGATTCAGATCCCCATCCACGTAGAAGCTGGGATCTGACACATCAAAGGTCACGTCCTCATTCCCTGCACAGTCATCAAACTCAACTGTAAGAAACACAAAGAAGAAGAAGATGTTGTGACACTACGCTGAAAAAAGAAAAAAAAAATACAGGAATGTCAAACAAAACAGACTCCATGACAGCCACTTACATGTTTTGGAAAGAAGAAGAAGAAAAAAAAAAACTTGAAGGGCTGTCAAACATTTCAGAGTAAGCACATGCCTGCGTTTGTCAGGTGTAAACAGATAACCTGAAGATGTACATATGAGTTGTACTAAGTGTAGAATGTTGATGTGCCAGTGAAGCCATAATACAGAACGCAATCACTACTCATCCAAGCCGCTCCAATAGTTCTGACCTCCTGTTTTTCTTAGACAGAAAGCAGAATCAACAGTAGTTTCAAGGTGAAAGGAGAAAAAGAGATTTACCACACGGGAGAGGAAGTGCGACACCTCTGAGTTTCGTGCATGTGATGTGAACTCATAGACTTGTCTGACTGAGGGAGAGTCTACCAGGCATTATCTTTTCTGATCATGTTCATCCTCTCTTTATCTCCCTCACACACTCCCCCCGGTGTTGCAACATGATCCTCATGTCCTCCCCCACCCACAGCCCTGACAATCCTCCTCTCCCTCATCTGTCACCTTCTTTTCACCTCGGCCTCCTGTGATTATTCCTGCTGTTGTGGATCAGGGGGGGAGGAGAGGTTCACAGAGGAAGTTTGCATGTGTGGATGTAAACATATGTTGTTGATTAGAAAAAGCAGGCAGAAAAAGAGAAAATATGGTTTGTATATGTCTCATTATGCGTGTGAAGGTGAAAGAAAATGTTCCAGCGCTAATTTACTATCTCAGACATATGATGGCTTCCTCATTAGATATACATGTTCTCCTCAATTCTGGTTTGGTTCAAGAATGATCAGAAATGGAATCATAAAGGTAGACAGTTTTCCATATGGTAGTCATTAATTCTCTAGCCGCGTGATCATAAATGGGCTTTTTCTTCCAAAAGTCAGCAAAAACTGGTTGTTAGTTCATCATAAAAGCAAAGAAAAATCAAAGCTCAATGTTCAGAGCTGAAAAAAAGGACAGGCTGTTATTCTGCAAAGACAATGTCCTACAAGAGTTATCAAATATGAATGTGATGCTGAACACTTCGAAACAAAGAAAAGCTTAAATAAATTCCACATTAAGGCTCGACGAGTGTCTCTTCTCTGTGCTCATATTGTGAGACCAGTTTTCTCGGGTGAAAAGAGCGGTCCCCATTTGAGCCCATATTTATCAAGTTATGTAGAGCAGCTTGTGGATAACAACGCCACTTTGAAGATGAAGCACAGCTCCAGCCAACCATACTGATGCTACAATGTTTCTATTTACATTATTCTCACAATAAAAAATAAAATCAACATACAGTTAGAAATGTCCTTTAATGTCTCCACCATGTAAAGTATTCTGATAGGATGGGAAATGATGGAAATACGCCAAATTAAACATCAGAAAATGAGATAAAAGTAAAAAAAATTGGAGTAATATCAGATCACAGTCTAGAATTATGGGAATATAGACGTCTGATGAGTAAAGCAGTGAAGAAAATATGGAAGATTAAATTCCTGATTATACGGAAGGGTTCCACTGTATGCACTGTGGTATAAATCCAGTATCCAGCCTCTCTGTGAAGCAGAAATTTGAAATCCCCAGTTTTAGAAATACTATGACTAGGATATTACAAGAAAAGAAAAAACGAAGGATGAATTAACAGTGTGTTTCTAAGATTATTCACGGTCTCAATGCTATTATTGTAAGAGTGTAAGATCAAAAAAATGAAGAAAGGTTTCATCTTGTCCCATAGTAAAAGAAATCTATAGTTGGGTAGCTACTCTTTATCTCCCCTCCATACAGCAAAAGTCTCATCACTGTTTCTTTCCCAGAAGGCAGTTTTAGACAAGAAATCTTTTTTTTTTTTTTTTTATTTCATTATGAATCTTTTTTTTCCCCTATAAGCCCAGAACCAGATGTGCATAAGACGGGGCAACAAGCACGACCCATAGCACGTACCTGGATACTAGATAATAAGAATCCGTGTGCTTGAAGACGTTCATCGTAAGGAGGAAAGGTGACCATAATTACGAGCATTAAGACCTGTTGAATGAGTTATGTATATATACACAAGTACATCCAAAGGTACCAGAATGTGCACTTGTATATATTCCAACCTTTGCCCAAGTTGTGAAACTTTTTTTTTCGTTTGTCTTTTTGCAAAAAAGTCAACAAACTGAGAAAGAAGTTCAGACTTAAAGTTAGTGTTTTAATAGATTATTTATGAGTCTTTAGGCAGACCATGGAGCACTGGAGAAATAAGGTGTTTAACAAGTGAAAACTCTGTTATCCAACGTTATTGAAAGCACCAATACATTCGACTCAGTGTATGTGAGGGAGGGTCCACTTCTGCCAGTGAAACTAAACACACATGAACTATTCTATTAAATGATCATTCTTTTGTTGTTGCAGACTTTGAAATTAGGTTTTTTTTTTTTTTTTAATGGATTAATATACTAAATACTACATTTGGCATTTTGCAAGGCTGAAAAAAATTACAAAACTTAATGATAACTATGCATGATAGCGACATAATGTATTTTATATACAGTAGCTCTTATAGTTGCAACAGATGCTACATTTTTGTCTCAGTTTGTTTGTTTAATGTATTTTAATATGAATATGCAATGCTGTCATACCTATCCACTACTGCCGGCAGCCCTCCCCACTGTGTCCTCCTGCTGCTCTGATAAGGCAAGTATACCAGCCATGCCGTCTACACTGATTAAGTTGTGATTTTTCAAGCAGAACAGCAAAATATTGCACTTAGAAAGGACTGCAAAGGACATTTAGGGAAATACCACTTGCCGTACATTCTCATCATTCTATGTGCCTGCTGAGATTAATTCTGCTCTGTGCTTCTGTTTTCCTGTCGTCCAACAGAGAGTATATTTTCTCACACGCAATCTTGCAACTTTGGTTCATGTAAAAACACATTCTGCTCCAGACAACGCAACATGAGGAGCTGCGCTTGTGGCTCTACTTGTTGTGAAGAGAAGGAAGATTCTCTGCACAGGGACACATCAGAGCGATGAGCCCGTGGCGCACGGCTGCAGATACACACAAATGTAAATCAGCTGAGGCTCACAAAAACTCTCACAGTGAACTGAAGTGAAACAACGCACACTAAACTTTTGTAGACAATAATGTGGAGCTGCAGTTCCAGGATGGGAAAGCTCAGCCATGCTCTTGACAGCTTGCTTCACTGATATGAACTTTAAGATACAGAAAAAAAAGAGAATAATTAAAGAAAAAAAGTATTAAGTGAGAGGTAAATGGTCTGTGCTGGCACAGCACCTTTCCAACCTTGTTTAAGTGCTTATAAAGATTCACACAGACACTCTTGCAGAGCTTCTAATTGTATTTAGATAGGAACTCTATAAACAGCAAGCGGCACTTTGTTACTACAGTCACAAACCATTGAGCATATTGGAGGCCATGCAGGGGTTTAGTACTGTAGTATAGGATCGTATAGTATAATATAGGTGTTGTTTAATCCAAGTACAATAAGAACCTAATGCTATTAATCTTTTACCTTATACTGAAACTGCTGTAACTTTTATTATTAATATTGTAAAATGAAATTAAACATGACAAGCCTGCAAATAAAAACAACTGTCATGTACCTTGCAGAAAACCAGAAAAGCATGTGTGAGCATCCATCACTCCTTATTGTAATATCACAACATGCAAGCACCAAGTGAGAGAAAAGTCCATAGTTAACACTGTCTGATTATAAAATCAATAGACTAAATATATATCAAAGCTGTCATATGATACAATTAATCTTTGTTTAGTTTAGTTATTCGTTTATTTTTAGCTCTCTCATTCAAGACACTGCAAAGTCTTCCCTGTGGACACAATGATTTTTTTCTGCCATCTGGATGAGTGGAAGAACAGAACATGAGAGAGGAGAGAAGAACAAGAAGTGAAATGAAAGAGACATGGCAAGCCAGTTCAGTGGACAATGGGAGAGCTACAAAGTCAACAACCTACTCTCCAGGGAAACAACTCATCTCCATATTCAAGTCTCAGTTCTTAGTCAAAGCATGAAAGACATGTTCATTTCCATTCCCATTACAAGCCTCAGATTTATTTCAATAACATGGGCACACTCTTTAGAGCCTGCAAATTGTAGCACCAAATAGTGTCAGTGGCATTTCAAAGGCAACCAGAGAGTGTTTGATGGTATTCTAATGTTGTCAGGTTTTGGGGGATTTCAGCAGAGAGCATGGTGAGCTAACGGCTTTGAAGTCAGGCAACAATGACACAATGCATCTTACCCCACTCAGCATCTGCAGCACCATACACCCACTTCATTCTGGCTCAGGAAGAACAGAGCACAACATGGATTATGGTTACAAAATTGATTGCTCGAGATGAGAAGTGGGTTGTGGGGTGAAGGGTGATCAACTTCTTCCTCAAGTTTGGCACTTAAGTTCCTTTAAGGGCAAAATCTCGTCTGGGGCATGTGAACAGCAGATTTTTTTGAAACCATGTCATGAAGACCAGTGGTTTCATTAGGCTTGAATTTCCCTCAGCTTCCTTGAACTAAATCATCACTTCAAAGTTTTTATTTTACATTTAAGAGACAGAAATAAACACATCACCAGTAAGTTTGTAGAACTCAATGTTAGGTTCATTTATGATTCTAAACTGACTGTAGAAATGAATGTAAGTGTGCACTGTTGCCCATTTGGATTCAAGTGGGTCTTCTGGACTGGTGCTCTGTGCCCTCCTGTCACCCAGTCAAGGCTAGTTAATTCTTCTTGTGACTACAAAAAGCGTGAAGATGGTACAGAAAATGGTAGATTCCAAAAACTGGTATACCCCCTTAACTGTAGTGCTGATGGTTTTCAAGAGATGACAAATTTGAAGCAGCATAGTGGGGTGATTGTTACCCCTGTTGTCGATTGGCAGTGTCTCTGCCTCTAAAGGTCTGGGAACATGTCCAGGTTGTACCTGCTGACTGTAGGAGAATTGGTCAAACCATTCTATGGTGTCCCCATGTTTCGGAGAGCGACTTTGAAGCCAATTTTTGGAGCCATGGGGGACACCGTATGAGCAGGAGTTAAATCCACTAGTCCTCAGGGATTTGGGGATGTGGGTGGACCGGACCAGTCAAGCAGTTCGTCTTACTTCAGTTACCACAAGCTAGCAATTTGAGATTAGCTTAGCTAATGGTGCATATGATGATAACTAATGATTCCTTGTATTGATTCTATAATGTTAGTTAGCATTGTATTAACACTTCCTGTCCATCATAGTCGCAAACACGGCAGTAAGCAGTGCTCCTGGGATAAGCAAAGTTTGAGGTTAACCCCATCTCTTAATCCAGGTAGCAGTTGGCACAGGCAGCTCAAACACTCCTGTTAGTTGGCGAGATGCAGTCGTCTTTATTAACTGCATAAAAACACTGTACGTGCAGCTAAATGCTGTCTTTTCAGATGCAATTTTAATTACATGTGCCATAAGCTTGTCAAGAATAACAGTCACTTTTGGCCAACCTCGAAAAATATGTAATTTACAAATAAGGATTTTAAGATAAATTCTCTAGAATTCAAGAACTAAACATAAATGTTATTCTTAATCATGCCAGCTAGCTTCTGAACGACCAAACCTTAATAATGTCACAGGACGACCAGATAGCAAAAAGGAAATGCACACAAAGCAAATTCTTGACGTTGTCTATCAATTATCAGAGGCAGCAAATCATGTATAATGATGCTCACATCTACAATTGTCGGGGAGTATTTACATGGCTTCACTCTTTTTGCCATCCACATAAACAGTTTTTTTTTTTTTTTTTTCCCCCTGTCAGATACTAAAGTTTGGCTTTGAGGTGTTTTGAAGAGTGTTTTCTGTCTTGTAACAAAATGTCAAGTCTCCATGATGGAAGAGATGTGAATCAGAGGAGTAATCTCAAAGGTGGCAGCACGGGTGTGTTTGAGCTGATAGCTGCCGTGTCTAACCAAGCAGACTATACTCATCCTTGTAAAAGAGACTCTGGAGAACACCATTCTCAAATAATCACCTAGCATTAGAGAGGGAGCCATCTTTGAAAATATATTTAAACCCTGAATTGCATTTCATTCCACAGTTTCTTATCACAGAGTATTGTGTAAGTCCCATTACTGGGATTCAATAGTAACAAGGCTTTAACTTTCCATGTGGGAGATTAAAAAAAAGAAAGAAAGAAAGAAAAAAAGAAAAAAGATTTTTGCCAAGTGTGGGGGTCGTTGATGGAAAGCCCTCCATGCCCAGTACTGCCATGGCCTACTAAACTGTCTAATGTTACGTGCAAGATTGATAATCAAGTGACACATGAAAGAGAGAGATGAAAAAAGGGCTGTGTTAATCTTCTGTATAGTGCTGTGAAAATGTATTTATCCCTTACATATTTCTTCTATTTATTTTTTTGTTTTTGTGTTTTTCACACGTTTCAAACAAATTTCTAATATGACACAAAGATAACCTGATGCAACTTAATACAAAAACGTGTTTTTAAATGATGTTTTCATACATTAGGAGAAAAAAGCCATATAAACAACATTCCTGTGACCTGCTTGATAATGTTTGTGTAGCTCCATCATCAAACCCCTCAGAAGTACCTAGAGACAACTTTGTTGTCAATAGATGCTACATAAATAATAGCGTTGAACTGAAATAAAAAAATTTAAAAAAAAAATATATATATACATATACATATTTCAGAGGTTAAAAACACATGTATCAAATGTAGCCTCACAGTATTTTAGGAAACCTACAAGTAACTTAATTTTTTAATTGGTGACCAGAAGGTCAGCTTTGTCATTTTTTTCCATGCTGGTGGATACTAAATAACTATTCACATTTTAAACCAAGAGCATGACCCCTAAGCACATGGCGAATCCTAACAATGGTAAGAAAAGACTCCCTCTCGGAAAGAAACCTTAACAGGACCCAGCTCAATAATGGGGGGATCCTCCCGCTGATAACCAGCCGGGTAAAGGAAGAAATGAGGAAGGAGACATGACGGTGAGGATGAAGAACAGAGAGAGGAGAGGTACAAAAATATATAAAAATGGGGTAGAAAAACATAAAAATATCTGGTATAAAAATAAGTAGAAGTCATTTAGATTGAAAGGTTCACCAGTATTAAAATTGCCTCTGCAAGTTTGATAGAGCAGCAGTCAAGAAATTTTAAAATAGGTTCAATAACATCAAATGTCATTCATAATTCAAGGTTCTGATATGAATGTGGACTAAAGTGTAAAAATATCTTGTCTTGGAAACAAATAAAAAGAAACACTGGATTTCATAGTTAAAGGCAGTGCAGTTTGGTTTTAATACATACAGGTATGGAGCTGTTACTGACTGAAGTTGAGTATCTTTTCTTCCTCTTGTCCATCCATCCATCCATTCATCCATCCACCCATTCATTAATTTCCACTTATTCAAGATTGCTCCTCCAGAGGACCACCACGGTGGGTTACCAACCTGATGGCAGGGTTGGGAAGGTTACTTTTAAAATGTATTCCAGTACAGAGTACAGAATACATGCCCTAAAATGTAGTTTGTAACGTATTCCATTAAGTTACTCAATGTGAGTAACATATTCTGAATACTTTGGATTACTTAATATATTGTCTTTCTTTTTACAAATCCACAAACGTAGCAATCACATCCTGCAAATGCAGATTTATATTTTCCATCCATCCATTTTCTATACCCGCTATTTCCTGTTCAGGGTCACGGGGGTCTGCTGGAGCCTATCCCAGCTCAC
>JBAMYA010000021.1:14658268-14672346 GCA_037176975.1 Arrhamphus sclerolepis | reverse complement strand
TTATATGGTGGTTGTTGTTCTCTTCACGCCCCGTTTTCTCGCTTCGCTTCTTCCTTTTTTTTTTTTTTTTTTTCTTTTCTTTTTTTTCTTCCCCCCCTCTCCAACGGTAAATGCACTGATAATCAGCCACCCGGTGCGACTCTACTGCAGCGTACCAAAAGAAAAAAAAAAAAAAAAGCCGTCAGTATGGTTGCCACCAATGCGGAAAATTGTGTCCACTAAAGCGTGCAAGGTGGGGAGAGGATGTGACAGCAAAGACATGCAATCCTAATGAAAATCAAATCCAGTCAGCTCAGTTCTCAGGGAATGCCTGAGGCATACAGCCTACGGCACAGTACCATCTTCCCCATAGTTGATAAGAAAGGAGAAGTTCAGATCATGAGAGGGCAGAGGTCAACTCCATAATGTCGGTGTACTTCACTGTTGCCAGTTGGAAATGTATGAAAGAAATATAAACCTGCCCAGTGGTCCTTGTTTTTAATTGAAACACTTGGTTTTTGTCGTTAGTCATATGTAGAGGGATAGATATGGCATCTCTATGGAAATCTCTGCACTTACCTTTCCAGACCTCACACAAAGCCACAGTCTCCTGTTGTTATTACTTCTGTTGCAGGATTACGGTTTTTCAAATTTCAATAAGAGCTCCTAAGTGTACTTGCAAACAGCCATCTATACAATTATGTAGATGGATTGCTCCATGACATAAACTCTATATTTTAATTATTGCAGATCTGAGAAAAGAAGGAAACGGAAAAACGAAAATCACGGAGGCAGTCTTAGTTCCGTTCAGATAAATCCCGGTCTGTGCAAACAGAAGCCATCATGGGATACTGAACAGGACAGCTAATACATCACTGTTTTCTTCATATCTGCCTTATATGCCACTATATTCTCTACTCAAGTAGGCCTTTTTTTTCTTTTTTTTTCCCTGTGGCATCCAAACAATAAAAAGAAGTGGCTTACACAATGGGAAATCTTTCAAAATTAGAACAGTATGCATCTGGAACCAGAAAGCATGAAAAATAAATGCACTGCCTAAGTTTAACATCAAAGTAAAGATAAAGAAAAAGCAACTCAGAAAGTTCAAAATACTTCAAAATTGAGTAAAACCAAAATATAAAGCTGTCATGGATGAGGTTATTACCAATCCAGTCACATTTCCCTTTCCCTTTCATTTGCTTTAATTCTTTTTGCCCCTCATTTAATTCATTTGTAAGCTCAAAGCATTGAACCTGCCTCCGTTAATATGAGATAAACCTCTGAATGGAGAACGACATTAATTGTGTCTAAAGGAATTCAACTGAAGTAGCAGCCCCCTCCCCTCCCACCTCCCTCCGTCAGTGACTCTCATTTCCCCACATGCTGACATCAAAAGCAATAAATGGGAAGAGCCTTTCTAATTGCCTTGAAGCGTCCTGCCGGCGTAGGCTCCAATATAGCGCTTTGTGTGCTCACTTCAAATGAGTACTCCTATTTCTGTCTGTTCCTTGACAGTCAGGTTCAGGGGTTTAAATGGCCACTCTCTCTTCAAATGGACCAGGGATCGCAATATACCATTCACACCCAAAACAATACACTCATAAAAACAAATGTGCACACCTACACTCACCCAATTTAAAGTAGTAAGTGGATGTGACTGTTTATTATTCCTAACATGCCTCCAAAGAATAGTTGGCATTCTGTCGCCATCTAGACAGCAGGTGATGTACTGCATGTTTCAGTGGAAAAGAAAAAGAAAGGGGGGGTTCGAAATTTCACTTTTTTGTTGCAGCAGTGGAGCAACAAAATGTGGGATAAAATTGAATAAATAGATGAATAAAACAGAAAGCTTTATATAATATCTGCTATGTGAAAGGACGACTACTGACATAGAAACAATACCAAACACAAAAGCAAAGCAGGCAGTGAGAAAAATGAAGTAAAGACATGCTTTAGAGCAGCAAAGACTGAATAATGTAAAGTGAGTAAGCTGAAATGACTTCTTGTGAAAGTTAAAAGGAACTTAGGTTCCACTTTAAACAAGAAAGGGTTTTGATTTCTCTCAAGAGCCTTGAGGGATACTTTGGGAAATATAAAACCCTAGAGTCAAGTAGGGATAGAATCTTAAAAAATAAAAAAATAACAAAACAGCTGATGCTTTCAAACAATAATTTTCCATGCTCAGAGAGCAAAGAAGTAGGCTTTCACTGGAGATTAAAAAAAAAAAAAAGTTCAAGTTAAGATAGCTGCATAATAAGACAAGAGCTAATAGCCTAAGCCCAAATGTGGTGGTATTGTCTGCCTTGATGCCCACAAAACAGAGTGTGACTGTGTTAATCTCTGAAAGAAAAAGACGGAAAGAAAAAGAGAGAAAAAAAACAGGGTCTGTGTGTGTTTTTCAAACACTAAGCTTTAGATCAATTCTGAATCAAATCGTAGAGGACTCTTTTGAAACAAGTGTCAACACAGTGGCAAAGAATTGAACAATCACAGTGGATGACGTGAATGAGAAAATGAGGGGATTTGTTCAAGCGCACAAGCTGATACATTGAGAGTGTGTGTGTAACAAATGTGATCCAAACAACATCCACGATCGATCAGTATGACTCTAATCATACTCTATTAGCCATCTTTGCTAACCACTGGGCATGTGTATGTCTGCATAATGTATGATCTGAATAATACTTTTTAATCTCTGAAGGGAAATTAATTGTTGCAATAGTTGCTACTTAAGTCTCTTCAAGGAGTCATTATAGATGGTTGTAGCTGTGGTCAGGAAGGATCTCTGTTTACAGTGTTTACAGTTTATAACGTCTTTCCGGACATTATTTCAAACCTTTATTTAATCTGAGAAAACAAATTGAGATTTATGAGTTTATAATCTGCATTAAACCTTCTATACTGGCTTGAGATTTTGTTTCCCGCTGCTAATGTAACAGTGAAATTTTAGTACAAATCTGTAAAATGACCAAACTTCAATTTTCTATAGTTATATTTCATAGGTTGCTAGTGAACAATAAAATAAATTGAAACATTTAAGAAAAAGAAAGTCCTTTGAATATGAGATTTTTTTTTTTTTTCAATAAAATCTTAGCAGGTTGCAAAGTGTTCAAGCATTTTCCCTCTCTTTTATCAACACATGCAATCACAAGTCAATATGGCAGAGCTGTTGTCCATAGTAACTCAGGTTTGTTTTCCTGTCATAGTGGAGTGTGGAGACATACTGAAAGATTTGTAAACCTTATCAAACTGTAAGCGATTCCCGTTGAAAGTAAAGGCCATAAAAATCACGTGTTCTTTTAGAAGATCTTCTAAATTTGGTGTGTACAGTCTAAATGCTAGGTCAGCTTGAAGTTTAGTATGTTCAGCCCCAAGGTATTTACTGAGCAGTGGATAAGTGAATTTCTCTCCTCTGAATTTTCTTCCCCACAGCTTCATGTAGTTTGACAACTACAATTAATATGAGGCCAGAATAGAAAGAAGCCCATTATTTGCTTTACCTCCACAATGTGCAGATAGGAATATCACAACAACGTCGCCTTCCCATTGCTTCTGTTCCAACGTGACTTCTCACCCACACACCCACAGTTAGTCAACAGTACAGGCCAGTGTCATGCTGCAATAGCAGAAACTGTCTATGTGCAGAAACACTCCAGGGAGGAACTTCCCTACCAACATTTAAATGAAAACTGGATTGTGTCCACGAGGCAGAAATCTCCATCAGCGCTTTTGACCGTGATTACTAGCATTGAAAAACTGTGTGGATTTTCAAATACAGCAGCTTTCCACAGAAATGAACATGAATATATGGGAATTAACTGGAACTAACTGGTAATTTTCACAACTGCTAGTTAACCTGTAGCCTAAGAGAAAACTTCAGTGTAGGGTGGGAGGTATTTTTAACATAATATTGAACAACCAGGTTTAATGTAAATAATTTGAAATGTTTCCCTCGGGCGTGTGTTTACCACATGCAGATTTTTTTTAGTCTTGCAGACTAAACCAAAGCTTATGAATCTGTGTTATTTGAGTCCAGTTACACAAAGTTTGTTGGTATTACTAAGGAAAATATATTTGATCTATATTACTAAAATATAACTCTTTCTGCTGTACCTAGCTACTCAGTAGGCTATATCTGACGTTAAATGTTAGCTCAAAAATGCCATTTCATTGAAAAACTAGCTACCTTAGTGCTAGCTAGCTCATGTCTTTGAGTCTGATTTTAGTTTGATTTAGCACAGTGATTGAGGAGTTTTCATAAATTAATTTAGCTAATTTCTCTTCATTTATCCAGCAACAGCTGTAAATAATGTTAACCCCCCACCCCACCCCCCGCAGTATTGATAATTGGTTAGCTAACTATATTGAATTACTGCTTTCCTGCTATTGTGGTTTTACAAGCTTTTATCTGATCTTATGCTACAGAACAATGTTAGTACACAAAGAGTATATCATTTGATTCAAAACTAGATGTGGCTAATATTATATTACCAATAAGTACTGGAGAGATGAGATTAGAAAGAAAAAGTTTAATTAACAATCTGTGCACAAAAAGGAGAGTAGTCAACACAGCCGTACAGGACAACAGCAGGAGTGCGCTGAGGAGATACCTCAGAACAGGATCTTTTATATTGTTTACAGTTTACAGGGTGATAAATGGTAAACATTCGGCTCTGTTATCCGTGGAAAGCATACGTGTCTTTGTTGAGTCTCAAGACACATCAGAAGATCTTGGGTCCTGCCAGGAGGTGCCATCCCGTCTCCTGATTACATGCATAACTAGGCTATGGTCTATAAAATGTACCAAAGCCTGAAAGATTCATGTCCATAGGTTAGGTGGCGCTGACCTACAGCTGAGCATGTGTGTGTCAGATGATTCTTAAGAAGATAATATACTGCATATGAACCATAATAATCGTAAAGACTAGTGACCTAATAATATATAATGTGCTGATTATGTATTTAATATAACATAACATAATATAACAAGTCTGTAATTTAGTAAATTTTCCTCCAAACTAGAATATTTACAAATTTTTCCTGCTGAACTGCCCATTGAATGTTTCTGAAAATTTACTTCATCAACCTTAGGGGTTACAGTCAACAACACAGGGAGTGATGGGAGAGCAATTATTCAGTGTCCTATGATAAGTGGCTCATGCCCAGTAAAAATTGTCTGCAACACATCTATTCCCTTGACTAAAAGAAAAAAAAAGGCAACAACTGAGAGCCTCTCGCTAAAAAAGTTACTGCAACTTAAGAGTATCGGGAGTTGCCACGACTGTGAAAGAAAAAGAACCCTGCAGTACCAGCCTTTTACATGAATACTCCCACTGTACCAGTGGCAGCTTCACACATTTTTTTGGCAACACAGGCAAATCACTGCAATCACTCTGAAAGAGAAGAAAGTTTTGCCTCGATCCTGCTGAACACAGCCTCAAGCTTGTTTGTATTTGTGATGGCACAAAAGAGTAGGTGACATTTTCAGATCTTTATGAAGATCTAAAAGACAAAGACATGAGCAGGGAAAAACCTTAGAAATATATGTAAAGCAAGAAGGTGGGGTGGCAGGAGTGGATGATGGACAAGGAGATCTGTCACCAACTTTGTCTGTGCGCTTGTTTATTTTCTTGTCTGACTAAGTTGACATGAGGAGAACAAACTGTGATGAGTGCATGACGAACAGGTAGGACAGCATTGGATTGTACTGCTGTGCCTTTCACACATGGTTACTGGAGCTTTTTTATGTGTCTGGTTGTGTTGGTCACTCTCCTCACTCGCAAATAAGCCATTAATTTACTGTTGGGACAGTTTCCTTTTTTTCCCTACTTGGCACATTTCATGATTAAACTATGCAATGCCTATTGGTGTCTTGCATAATTAGGTCAGTTATATCAAATGCAGGCAGATTTTAATGGAGCGCAAAGGGGACATATTTACTTTAATTACTACTCTCAGTAGCTCTATACCTTATCCTCCCTCACTTCATCTACTATTCATCTCCTGCTTTCCTCTGGAGAGTCCAGTGGCAACGTCAAGGGAAAAGATTGAAGAAGAGTGTTACCCTCAAAGGTCACACCCTCTTTCAGTGGAGTTTAGACAGCAATTGACCTTACAGCCTATAACATTGCAGTGCTGCTCAACTAAGAGTCACAGGGAAGCACATGGATAAATGAAAAAAAAAAAGGTTTTGGACTCTCCTCTTACAAAGAACGAATCAGAGCACAGGTGGCCAGGTGAGTGTGCAGTTTGTTTTATGTGTTTGGCAGGTGTTCTTGAACAAATGATGTCTTTATTTACTCAATGGTTTTACAGTTTTCTGTTAATAACTGTTGTCAACAGGACCCAGATAAATATATAACTATTTCAAAGAGCACTCTAAAGCCATGGTTGTTTGCTATCACAGAGAGCAGCACAGCTAAGTGGAATATGAAGGAGACTGAAACCTCAAAACCGCACATTATAAAGTCTATTTTTCAACTGATTGTCAGAATCATAGTAACACCACAGTACATTTAGACAGCAAAGTCTAGACTAATGTCAGACTTTGTTTGTTTGGACAATTTCATGGTTCTAAGTGTTTTTTATGTCTCTATTGGCCATTTAAAAAAAACTGCAAATCTCTTTTCAGTTTTTTTATGAACTTTCACCCTGTATTTCAGCAGCATGGCAAGAGACATGATACACCACCAACTGTGTGAGAAGAGAGAGATAAGGGCAGAATGAGATGTGGGTAATGATGAGTACGAGGGAAGGCATGAGCTAGAGACAAGGAACAGAAAGAAATAATCCTGCTTTAATGACTGGCATTCCTTATTAGTTTCATCATTAGGGTTGTAGCTTGTCATACAGTCTCTCTTTAACTAGACTCCAGGATAAAAAGTCCATCACTGAAGCAGAACTTGGTGGCGGAGTGTTGACAGGTACGAAAGGACACGCCACATATGGGAACTTTATTGATGGAGAAAAATCAAGAAGTTGGCCCTGGACATGACAGGCTCCATTTGTGCTATTTGTAAAGAGAGCGTGCAGATTGAGCGTCCCTCATTAACCTCGGTAGATGAGGGCAATATGTAAGCTTTAAGAAAGTGGCAAATCTGGTAATTATATATTATGCAAAACAATTTAATATAGAAATGGAAAAACTGATGTTCCTGTTGAACGTGTGAGTGTTATCTCCCACCTGCTGCAGCACACCTGAATAATAATTTGCGCCAGCATTTATGAAGTACTTGTTTTCTTTCTTTTTGATGATGTCAAATCAATAAATTTTCTTTAGGGCCAAAAGTATGTGAGAAAAAATTAGGACAGCAGAAAAGGGATTCAATTCAATTCAATTCAATTTCATTTATACGACATTTGTTTATGACAAAGCTGTCTCTAGGCACTCTCTAGGATAAATGTATCAAATCAGACTGCCTGCTTGCATTAAGTCTGTGAGTTAGCATGTGAGTTTGCTTACATGACATAAGGAAGGTCAGCCCTGTCTACGAGTAACAGGACACCATGGCAACCCTCTGTCCTCAGCACCACTCTTTTCCTGGACACTGTGACCACTCTCCTCTCTGTCTTTCCCAGTACCTGCAGTGGCTTAAGTAGGAACTTTAACAGTCTGTTGGTCACTGCACCCATAAACGTCCATGACAGCAAATCTCCTGGCAGACACACCCAGTTGCCAGCCCAGAATTTAAAGTGTGAGTATAACCGTCATCCTTTTAGTTAGAAAAAGAGAGCAAAGGGAAAAAAAAAAACAATAACAACAGTGCACTCTGAGGAGAAAAAAAAAAACGTGGATTAAACTTACATTAATTTTAAGACAACTGGTTTCACAGGTTTGGAGGGCATGAAAGCTAACTATAGTAGATGATAAAACGGATGACAGGGAAGTGGAATCACGGGGAGGAAAAGAATGAGAAGAAAATCCTTGCACCTGCAGCTCCCAGCCGTGCTGAGCTTCTTCTGAATCATTGCTCCACCTGGAGAGACCGCACTGTGTTCAGTTCAGAAAACAGGGACTTATCACGTAGAAGAGGCCTGCTGGTGGTGTGTGCATCAAGTCTGTGCTGGCATGATGGGAAGAAGGTAGGTGGGACCGCTTATCATCAGTCATGATGGTGTGGCTGGTACACACTTGCCTGGCGAGTTATCACAGCAAAAGGGTCCTCAAGAGACACCTATTCCACATGAACTTAACAAAGAGGCGGTTTCAAGGATTTAACCAGGTGTTTGCATGTGTGCAGCAACTGGATAGTATAACAAGTAGACCAAATCGAAAAATGCGTACAGTGTATGTATAACTACATAATTTAATGCAGCGGGTGTCATTCCATCATAAGATGGTGCCTTGTGTAGAGCACTTTGCTCTATAAACAATCATCTATATAAGAGAATCTTAGTCACCACAGAATGGTAAGGATGAAAGGAGATGGCATTCTTGCAATTTCAGAGTAGATGATGATTGAGGAAGAATAAATGTGTTTGCATATTGCCTATAAATGTGCATGATCGAAGTGGAAACCCTTTCATTTGAGGCTAAAGTACTGCGCTACATCTTTGTTTCCATTATGGTTCACATATTGTATCAAACAAGAAAGAAGCTTTCCAAATGGGACAGAGATTCATCAGTGCAGCTCAGCCAGTTTAAAGTAAACCAGAGGAGGCCAGAGAACATCTTTGAATTTCACCTGCTAAAAAAAATTTGCCACTAGGTATCCACAGACATTCTTCTACTCTCCTCAGATTTATTGATCTCATTTTTGAAATAATCTAGTTGCACAAGCTGTAACAGATATTTTCTTTAAAATGCTATTGAATCTTATTAAATACTATGAAACATAATGGCTACAGATAAGAAGACTGAACCACAATGTGAAAATGAACCAAATGCTTATCCAATTAAAAGTGAATAACGCACACATACATGGAAGGTGTGCACTAAACCTACACAGGTCAAAAAAAGCTGTACTTTCCGCTGTCTTTCAATATGTTCAGATGAGTGGAGTGGTGAAAGGATGAGAGAAAAGAGAAGCAACTAAACAACACACAGTTTCCCAAATGAGCTGTTTGTCTGCCACGCTTCAGGCTCTCCCGTCTTTGGCGCATTTAGAAATAGCTAGGTTGTTTTAAAATTAGCTGTTACTTAAACCTTTGCAACATTCGGCTATGAAAAATGGAGGGGGAGTAAACAATGAGAGTAACAGACTTGAACTGTAGTTTACATGATCTTCAGCATGGAGGGAATATTTATGGATTACCAATGTCAACATAAAGACCTGTTTATTGAGTTTTTTTTGTTTGTTTTTAAATAATACCTACTTAGCTTTGTCTTACCACATCCAAAAAAAAAAACTGTGGAAAAGAAGGAAGATGCAGAAAAGTCATTGAAGGCAAAGTCAGCAGACTTGGTGTTACTCGTCATTTATAAATGGTTTGAAATACATGTCCCAGCAGGGAAGAAAACAAATCATGTCTGACGTTATAGCCGTGGGAATTTGAGTTTTACGAAATATCTCAAGAGCGGTCACTGCGTGGAGTCCAAGAGACTGAGGAAATACTTAGAAACCCTACAAATGACGGAGCAGAGCGGTTAAGTTAGTTCTCAGCCTCTTCAAGCTCTGTGACACCCCCGCCGCCTCTCTTTATGCTCCTCTCCTTCACGCTCCTGTGTGCCACACACTCACACACACACATACACACAGTTGGTGACTGAGCGGAATGTAGATGCGCCTGGAGACAAGAGCCGGAGCCGTGATTTGCACACAGACATAGATACAGCCCCCTTCTCCAAAAACCCCTCCACTGGTTTTGACTAAACGTGAAAGGCATTCCTGAAGTGAAGCGGCGCTGCAGGTTACCAGTCAGGACCAGACCCAACACTCTGCTCCAAACTCGGTAACAGAACTGACAAGCATGCAGCGGCGGGATTAAACGGGGGATAAACTTGCTGTGCCACGCGCGCGCGCG
Organism: Arrhamphus sclerolepis; assembly: GCA_037176975.1. Classification (NCBI taxonomy): domain Eukaryota; kingdom Metazoa; phylum Chordata; class Actinopteri; order Beloniformes; family Hemiramphidae; genus Arrhamphus; species Arrhamphus sclerolepis. The sequence goes on along the minus strand of JBAMYA010000021.1, from coordinate 14,662,404 downwards.
CGCGCGCGGATCTGGTGTAACGCAGGTGAAAGCTGCGTTCATCTCAAACTCGGGGACAAACTTGACAAGTGTACCCAGCTGTCACAGAGTCGGGTAAGCCACAGCAGCAGTGGGTCAGGTCGCTGTCAGTCCTACCAAAACAACCTCACACACGCACACATCTCTGTTGTACCTGGTGGAAGAGGAAAGCCAAGAGGATGCGGACTCCGATCTCCATGGTCGCTTCAGTTTCTCTCGGTGTGAACGGACAGATTCAAGACAGGGAGACAGAGGCTGGGTCAGCTCTGAGCATAATTCCAGTGTACAAGCGCCGGGAGAGAGGAAAGCCTTCCTCTGCGAGCCGCCAGCTGCCAACTTCCCCCAAACACAACTGCAGTCTGATCAGCAAGGCGCTGGATATGAAGGCGAGACCACGACCAATAGATTTATGAGGAGGACAGAGAGGGTAGGGGGAGGGAGAGAGGGGAGTGGTGGTGGTGCGAGACTGAGGAGAGGGAGTTGCTTCCAGACTAGAGTCAACATCCACTTTTTTTTTTCTTTTTTGCCTGAATTTTAGATCTCCGGTTATTTTTGCTGAGTTTCATATAATCGGCATCAGCAGCAGGTTAGTGGATTCATCAGCGTCTCACATGGGTTAACGCTGTTTTCTCACCAGACAGCTTTATACCTGAAAGCTTACATCGCTGTTGAGTCTCTTTTAAAGATGATTTACGGGATCTGTCCTGCATTTTAGTGAGAGGGCGCAACTGTTGTGTTAGCATGCTCACAGGCAGCGACGAGAGGATATAGAGAAAGAAAGGCAAAACTACAACTGATTAACTATAAAACAGAAAACCATGATGTGTCAGACAAAAGTTTTGTGGTCTTTTGATTTTACTTTTTTTTTTTTATCAATATAGGCTGTCTTATTTTCTTCTTCTTTATTACCTCACGTGCACGATCCCCAATTTCACATACCTGTAACTGAATACTCCAGTTCACCATGTGATGTTGCATTCCATTTATGTCGGAAGTCGGAACTGGGAATGACGTCACACCAGGGTTGACAGTTGCTTTTGCAAATTCAGAAAAAAAAAACAAAAAAAACATGGATGCTTGCATGAAAGTCACTCAGTGTTCCAAGAGGGCTTTAGTGAGCACAGACACAGTGCACTACATTGTTTTATACCTGTTCAGTGTGCAAATAAGTTCTGTCCCAATTTAAAACTACACACAACTGGAAAACTTTCTTCTTGGGCTGCTTTACTGTAGTTAGGCCCACGTTACCATCTAGATTTGACTTTTTTGTCATTTGTAAATTCCAAACAAAATAACCCAGATTCCCCTTACTTTGAATCAAATCTCTCCTTTTTTTTTTTTTTTTTTTTTTTTTTAAAAAGAGATGTAACAATTTTGGGATAAAAGGCTTTCATCTTTTTGGCACACACAAGCACAACAAAACAAACAAACAAAAAAAAAACTTGACAAATACGTTTCCTGCATCTTCTGCTACATCAACAAGGAGGTAGCATTGTAGGCGTAAAGAATCCAACATTCTACTCCGTTTTCTTATTATTCTTGGTGCAACACAAAAGTACTTGCAGTGCACTGCACAACAACAAAACTGGCAGTATGAACACACTTATGGTCTCAAAATATTAAGTGTAAGGGCTCAAATATGCAGTCTGGATAATAGCTGTGTTCATATTACAGATACTGACTTTTAAGAACAAATGAGATGTGCAAAGTTGTAGCAACTAAGGAGGAACAGAGTTGATGAGCCAGACAATGAAGTTATGAGAAATATTAATTTAAGCTAGACTAAGGGCAGAAGTGAGGATTTGTGAACGGCAGTATGTTTTCATGCCAAAAAGGGTACTTCAGATGCAACATCTCCTTGTTTGATCTTGATGGAAAAGTACAGAGAAGGTCAGAGAGAGCTCTATTGTGTCTGTAAATCTTAAAAAAGCAGATGACAGGGTCCCAAGAGACGAGCTGTAGTGTTGTATGAGGAAGTCTGGAGTAGTGGAGAAGTATGTTAGAGTGGTGCAGGACATGTGGTGAGGTGTGCTGTTGGTGTGACAGAGGAGTTCAAGGTGGAGGTGGGACTGCATCAACAATCAGCTCTGAGCCCCTTCTTCTTTGCTATGATGATGGACAGGCTGACAGATGAGGTTAGACAGGAATCTCCATGGACTATGCTGGTGGCAGGTGACATTGTGATCTGTAGTGAGAGCAGGGAGCAGCTGGAGGAACATCTAGAGAGGTGGAGATATGCCCTGGAAACAGTGGCAACTCTTCCCTGTTCTTTGTTTTATTTTGTTTGAATGGATGTGCCCTGTTATTTATGCATTACCTTTGCACAAATATGGACAAATCCTTCACCATAAGAAAGAAGACGTTAACTGAACCTTGGAAAGACATGTTTTCAGTCTGCAGCAAAGATTATTTCCAGTGGTTTTCAGCCTGTTTTCACATGTTCAGTAATCATAGATGATCAGTGATCACAATGGTGAAATGTTGGAGATCTTTTCAAACAGCGCCGAGTGGTGAGATTCAGATTATAATTGTTTTTAAAACGGGTCTTGTCACCAGCATGGATGTGCACGGACATAGAATTAACCTCATTAGTTTTGTGCTCTACAATCAATGTGTTACACATTATCTCCTTTATGCTCTGAATGTAACAGAGGTATAACTAACAGTCTGCTGTCTTGACAACTCACATTTAGAGATCAGCACCATTTACAAATTAGTGGTTAAAGGGGCACTCACTTCTCTTGGGGGCCAAAAAAGAAAAAAAAAAGTGTTGTGTAGTAGTAATTAAAATATGTTAGACAGCTATTTATTCATTTAATTTATTTGTTTGTTAATTTCCATCCATCCATCAATTAACTTCTGCTTATCTGGATCTGGGTTGCAAGTACAGCAGATTAAGTAGAGAAGCCCGGACCTCCCTCTCCCCATCCACTTTCTCCAGCTCTTCCAGGAAGACATCAGGAAACTCTCAGGCCAACCAAGAGATAGTGTATCCTGGGTCTGGCTTGTGGTCTTCCCCCAGTTGGACATGCCCAAAAACCTCCCCCATGAGGCATCCAGGAGGCATCCTTACTAGATGCCCAAACCACCTCATCTGGCTCCTCTTGATATGGAGAAGCAGTGACTCTACACTGAGTCTCTCACAGATGACTGAGTTTATCGCCCTAAGTTTAGGAGAGTTCAGCCACCCTACAGTGGAAACTAATTTCAGCCACTTGCATCTGCAGTTTCATTCTTTCCATCACTACCCACAGTTCATGACCATAGATGAGTGTAGGAACAAAGATCTACCAGTAAACAGAGAGCCTCACCTTTTGGTTCAGCTCTCTCCTCACCACAACAGACTGGTACAGAATTCCCATTACTGCAGACATTGTACTGATCCGTCTGTTGATCTCCTGCTCCATTCTTACCTTGCTCAAGACCCAGAGATACTTAAACTGCTCCATTTGAGGCAGAGCCTGACTCCTAACCCAGAAAGGGCATTCTACCCTTTTCTGAATGAAAAACCATTGTCCCAGATTTGGAGTTGCGGATTCTCATCCCCACTGTATCAGACTCATCTGCAAACTGCTCCAATGAGAGCTTAAGGTTCCCACATGAGGGGACCATGTGGTAACACATTATCTGCTAAAAGCAGATATGAAATCTTGACACCACCAAACCAGAACCCCTCCGATTCTTGGCTACGCCTAGAAATTATGTCTATAAAAGTTATGAATAGAATCAGTGATGTAGGGTAGCCCTGACGGAGTCCAATTCTCACTGGAAACAAATCTGATTTATGACCAAACTCTGGCTCCATTTATACAGGGACTTGATAGCCCATAAAAACAGACCCAGTACCCCATACTCCTGAAGCACCCTCCACAGGACACCCTGAGGGACACAGTCAAATGCCTTCTCCAAGTTGACAAAACACATGTGGACTGGTTAGGAGCAGTGGACCATGCTCCCTCCAAGACCCTAGTGATCACGTTGAGCTGATCCAGTGTTCTATGACCACGAGAAAACCTGCATTGCTCCTCCTGGATCTGAGGTTGTTAAGGACTGGGATTTGGACCCAAGTGCAGCACAACACCCAGAAGTGATTTGAATGAGCTTTATTGATAAAGTTC
>JBAMYA010000021.1:14622611-14646481 GCA_037176975.1 Arrhamphus sclerolepis | reverse complement strand
GAGATTTTATGAGTTTTTCTATGATCATGGTGGCGCTTGTCAGAAACTTTGAATAGAAGTGACTGTGAAAATGTGGACAAAGTGAAGCGCTGAGAGTACTTTCCAGATGCAGTATGTGTGTGTGTGTGTGTGTGTGTGTGTTGAGTTGAGATAAACAAAATCTATTTGGCTTGTTATGAATGTCAAGTGTTGATTACATCTTAGTTGGGAGTTTTTCATGCTGAGCTGCACACATAGACACCACATCGCTGTCTTACGCAAAGCACAATGACGTCATTGCTTCCTGTTACTCAGACTAAACGTACACAAGGCGTACATCAGCAGAGACGGGCAAACAGCAGTTTTGGTCCTTTACTAGCTTTGAATATGCAATACGTTGAGAGTAAAATGCACAGTAGGATCTGGCGTCTCTCCTTCATGCCCTTGTTGTAAGCTACAACTGAACCAGAAGCATGTGAAACTAGACCCTTAATTCACTTCACACACAGGAAACAGTATTTATTCATACAGTCAAAGGCTTTCAGCACTCACAGCTGTACTCGTGTTGACTAAGACGAGAGGAGAAAACAGGAAGTTCCATCCTACTACAGATGATCATAAAATGAATAAAAGTGAAACAGCACAATAGTAGCGTTCAGCACTTCCTCAATCAGTAACTTTATTTCTACGACTCTTTGGTTCAATTTTGACTGAAGAGTGACCATGAGTCAAAGATCTGGGTGGCATGGCAGCCCTTGTTGAATCGCACTCGTGATTTATTTTGAAAGTCCATATCCATATTGGAAATTATCAATTAAATCCTGCAACTGAGCTATCACAAATAAGGACTTATTTTTTACCCTTATACTATAATCATGAGATTCAAATCCTTGTCCAACCCTAAGAAAAACTTTATGCATTATTTACAGTGCTCAGGCTTACAAATTGTAAGGTGTTTGTCTATTCATAAACCAAAACTGCCTCGGTATAACTTGGAGGTAGAGCACTGGTGATATACATTTATTGTAGCTTAATAAGGAAAAGGCAGAAAAAACACATTAATATTATTTTTTTCCTTTAAATTATTTTTTTTTCCCTCCACAAAGATATGAGAAGCATACATTGCAGATACAGATTACAGCAACTTATAGTAGTTCTACAAGCTATTGAATCATGGGGTGAAATAATTTTTATTCTTATTTAACTGCTTCTGCATTTTGGCTTTTTTATTCTTAAATAAGTAATGACTTTAAGTAATGTTGAGTGTACCAGGGGCACACTCACACTAGCCAAGCTCCTCCATGCCACGTCCAGGCAACATCAACCCTCCGCCCCCATTCCCCTGATGCTCTACACTTAAAGTAATCCAGTCTCAATTTCACTTCGCACTATTGCTGCTTGTTCATCATCAGATTATTACATCAAGGGTCTTTTTGTCGACAGGAATTAGGCAGTTGAGCGGAAAATAGTTGAGAGCTGCTCTTAAGTGTTGGACATTATAAGGAAGCAATTATAACAAAATACGTCAAGAAATGCTTGGATACCGCAGATAAAGGCCAGACTCACTGGGCAGCTACTTTAGGAAATACCAGACAACACCAATGGTCACATTGCATGGAACATGTTAATGTTGCTTTTTGAGACATGTTTGTTTTTTATTTGTTTGTTTTTTGATATCAGCAAAGTAAAAAGAGTTATCTAAATCAGGAAGTATTTGGGCAATAACAGAGTTTTCTAAGATATCCTCCACAATGTACTTGAAACAAAATAATCAAGGTGTGACTAAAGCATAGACATTCAGCTTTAATTTGAGATGTTTCATAACAGTATGACGATAACCATTTAATAATTAGAGACATTTTAAGAAAGGTGCATGCATCTTGAGCTGCTTTCGCAGTGTGTTTAGAGTTTGTTCGTCTGAACTGCGCAGCACCTTACTGTTAATTTAGCAGATTTTAGCTGAACGTCAGTAAGAAAATATACTACGAAACATCTCAGAAGTCACCCTGTTACTCCTGTCAGCTGTCACACCATCATTCATCACCAGTAAGCCCATTCCCATGCCACTGCACTCCCTGTCTCCGCTGTGTGTGACACGAGATGTGTTATGCTTTGGATCGTAAGCTGTTCCTTTCCTTCTCCATACATTTCTTTTCCTGTCATTCAACAAGTTTGTGTTAGTTTTATCTATGCCAAGAATCTGATTCCACAACATGGGAGGGTTTTTTTTTTTCTTTAGATGTTTTCTTGCTAAGTCGAATTTGCCTTTCCTTTTTTTTAATGTTACCCATGGTTCAGCATTTACATTCACCAAGGTTTCTCTTGATTATAAATTTTGACAATGATTCATTCTCCAGGGTATTTTTTACTTCTGTTGATGTTCTGTAGGTTATTTTCTTCACCAAGGATTCTGCAATCATCTGCTTTAGTTGTCTTCCTTGATCTTCAGGTTTTTGGATGTTGTTGAGCTCACTAGTGCTTTCTTTTTCTTTTGTTATGATTGTGCTTAACAGTTGATTAGTTCACATCTAATGATTTGTCCATTTTTATTTACTTACTTATTTTCATTAAGCCTAATGACTGTCTTGAATTGAGTTCTTCTTGGACTTCATATTGGTCAAACAGCTGATAAATGTCATCTTACCTGATATCAACTCTGGGTCCTGTATGTTTAATGTTGTCTTGAAGCAAAAAAGGAATGGCTCTCACTTGTTTTTAGTCAATTGTCCAGATAATTAAGCACTTGAAAATGGAGGTACTTTGCTTAAAATGTCTGTAATTTCTCAATGGTAAATGCCAAAAACATAAGGCTGAGTCAGCGTTTGATCACATGCATGGTTGTTTTGTTTTTTGTCTTTTTTTTTTTTTTTCTTCATAAAGATTTTGTGGTTCTATTAGCCTTTTTTCCTCTCTCTGTTGCACTTTCCTCTCTTTTTGATAGACATGAAAATGGGGCAGAGAGAGGGAACACAGGCAGAAAAGGGTCACACGCCAGGAAGTGAACCTGTGACCACTGCAGGAAGAATACAACCTCTGTACATGGACCTGAACGTAATTATGTAACACTGGAACAATTTGGCCACAAAGCAATGTTAGATGAATGCTGCCAGCAGCACCCAAGAGCCACCGCCTTCCCACGCAGTCAAGATGAGGGCACCCCCGAGTGACAGAAGATCTCTGTTGTCACTTTTTATGCACAGATGACTAGATTATGGATCACGGATGACGCAAGACTGAGACTTTATAGAGCAGGGGTGTCAAATTCTATTTCATCCCGGGCCACATTATCACTATGGTTACAGGTACAGGCGCGGTGATTATTTTTTATCCAGCTATGGTGTCAGATTTTCCACTAGTTCCTGGTCTCGTTCTTGGAGAAAAAAAAAGAAAAAAAAGAAGAAGTGACTTTTATATAGCACCTATTACAATACAAGTTGACAAAACATGTCTAAGAAATCCAGAGCATGACGTCTAAGCACATGGGAAGCCTGACAGTGGCAAAATATATAAACGTGGTGGTTGGTCGAACTGCAGATTGGTACAAACATATTTTTGTACACCCATGCCCACAAATCATAAAACAATATTACACAAGACTTGACACAAGTTTTTGGGGATATTAAGCCCCCCAACAGTTGATTGATTTCGCATAGTAATGATGATAATAGTGGTAACAATAATGATAAGAACAATAATGATAATAAAACACTTAAAATACAATAGGGTTAATTGTACCTGTAGCGTTAAGTAAGCTTTACCTTAGACTGCAGTCCCTACATGACCCTTTAGTTCATAAGTGATAAAGCTCTGCCCTCTAGTGGTTGCAGTACAGTGATGCAATAAAGTAATGCTACATCTGATGTATTAAGTAGTATTTGTTAGAGTGTGTGTGTTAGTGTTGGTTTAAGAGTTTACTGAATAGATCTGAGTTTTAGATAGAGTTGGATACTTGCATTTAGGTTATAACTCATTAAGAAAGGTTTTTTTTGAGAGCTTGTTAAATTCCTGATCTCAAATTCCAGAAAGACCTTTATCATGTAGCTGCATTGATAAATTGACAAAACATTGAAAGCAATACATTGAAATGATTAATTTGCTGTTGCCCCTAATTAATTTAAGCTTTGTTAGAACGTTTGAGCAGTGTTGGAGAAGATCCTCCTGAATCCTGACCATTTTGTTGAAAACTTAACTGTCTGCTAAAATCATGTGAAGAAACTGAAATGAAAATACATTGAGTCGGTCCTTTAACTTGTAATGTTAATTATTGTCTTCTTGATTATGTTAATCAGTATTCTAAGTGTTGGTGCATATGTGAGCATGCAAATGTTACTTCAGGTCTCATGGATATATTGTTTATGGTCATATGAGTTAATAATCAGAACATTTCGTATTGTGTTACAGATCATATAATTTTCTTTGATTTGATGAACTAATTATGTGATCGAGGTTGGTGCAAAATGCGGATTCTTCACTATGCACATCGAAACTGAAAAATGTTTGCAGCGTGAACATGAGTGTAGATTAACACACATCATGATCACAGGTGCTATTTTTGTCGATCACCACTAGAGGGCAGAGAAGTGTAGCTGAGCTGCTGTGGAGGTGGACTGAGGCAGGCTTGCATGTGAATTGTAGGAGAAAACAAAACTTAATTCTTTGAGAAAGTTGTTTGGAGCTGCTCAGATGAGGTAAAGTAATGTTTGAGCTGTTTAGAAAAATAAATATTAAATATGAACTTGTAGCATTTTTCTTGGGGGTAATCAATCACCTGTAAATAGGAGCCATGTAAATAAAGTTGAATTGAATTTTAAAATTAATAAGCCAGTTTTCTCCAATTGATAAGAGACGTTGTCACACAATTTCTGATGTATGAGCACACATTTCTGAGGCGTAAGTGTAGGGTTCCCCTAGAGGTGACATGTATTGTTGATTTGACATAAAAGCATAAATCACAGAAAATACTTTTTTTTCCCTCTTTCTTTTCACCTCACAGCTTTTTCTCAGTATGTATCTAGTATCAGATTTCTTCATGCTCATACTTCTTCATGTGTGTGCTTTTTTTTTTTTTTTTAATTTTTCACCTTAAATAAAGGTTCAGATCAATCTAAGGTTTTCAGATTTTCAGTCATTTGTACCACTATGAAAACAAAGTTTTATTGATTGATTGATTTCCTTCAAAAAACAAAATGTTGGCAGTTGAGTTTCAAAGACGTATTCAGTTTTCAAAGATGATTAATTGAGACATTTAAACTTAAACATCTTCAGTGTCTCAGCCTGTCATAGAGATGTCCTCTCACGGTCAACCTTACATTTTTCCTTACAAAGTTGATAAGTTCTGATCTGATGTTTGCAAACAACACACTTACAGTTTTTTTTATTAATCCCACTGTTGTATATTTCCTTGTTGCAGCAGCTGTGTTACAGATGAGAGAGGAATATTTCAATGTACAAAAAATAGGCGCTAGGATGGTATTCCAGATGGAGGGCCATCTAGAATACCTTGGTGGAGCTTTTTCTTTGGCTTCTGTGCATCTCACAGTTTCCCTTTGGAGACTTTAGAAGTAGAAGTACAGTGTTTTGCATGGCAGCTCTGCTACTGCTGTGTGTGTTTGAATGGGTGAATAGGAGACATTATAAAGCCCACTGTTGAGCTGCTGAGGTTAATTGGTGCTATATAAAGGCAAACCATTTACTGTTTTTCCAGGTACATCGTAGTGACAATAGGAAAGTGACATGTTAACTATGCGAGAACTGCAGCTAAGGGGGAGCAAAAATTAACAAGTTGCCATAGCTCCCATGCTCAGCCACGATTCCCTTTGAAGAGAAGCTAAATGACCCTCTGTAGGTCCTGTGACCCAAAGTCTGACCTGAGCTTGAAGGTTTATACTAGAGTGAGTTGGTGTGATTGTAAGAGAGAGAGAGAACGTGTGTGTGTGTGTACTTGTGCAGTGTGTGTGTGTTTTATTAGGTGAGCAAGAGAATAATACAGAGAGAGAAATGAGCACTGATTTTTTTTTTTTTAAAAAGGTAAAAAGGCCAATTAGATTAAAAAAAGAGCACTATTCAGCATCTCCATGTACAGTAGAGAGGATGTAGTATTTTGAAACTCCCCATGGTGAAAAGAACTGAGCCATATTGTTGACTGATGTTATTTCTTCATTTCAAGCTCTGAAGCTGCGTTTGTAATGTGCTGGATGGCTCAGGATGCTTGGGAGTCACTTAAAGGTTAGTGGCTGTGTGTGAACATTTTTGCGGTGTATTTTAATTGAAAGTAAACTTTCCTCGAAGAAAAGTTTCCAGTGAAAGGTGGGCTCTGTGCTGCTAGGGCTGCATCGAGGATGCACTCCTGTCTGAATCATGTTATCACATGAGCACTGGTATGTGGCAGATGATGGACATGCAGTGGAGCCTAGGAGATGGGTCTGGAGAGGATGGATCCTCGACTTCAGATCAGTCGCTCAGTAGTACCTCAGTGTCTTGCCACACTTTATGTGCACAGTGGTTCCAGTGTGTGGCATTACAAGATGAGAAACAATCTGAGTTCTGTAATATTTATCTAGGCTTGCTGAGGAGGCCTCTCAGCCGGCTTCCTTAGTCCACTTTCTCTGACTCAGGTCTTTGTCGATCTTTCAGCATAATGCTGTGTGTAGTTTTGCACTTTATTTTTCCTTAAAATGCTATGCTTTGCATTGTTTTATTGTTGTGCCAATCAAAGTCAAAATCAGAACTGTAAAAGCCTTTGTCCTCTACTACTGCAGTTACCCCTTCTTCAGGTACTTTAAGGTTTTAAAAGAAACATAGCAACAAAATCCTGGATCTGAACTTAAAACATTTCTTATGCTTGAACTTAAACTGTTTGAATAAGTTAAGTATTTCACAACTTGCATTGCCTATATTGACATCCTTGTTTTGGACATATTGCTTTTTCCCCCTGAATGTAATCAGCACTTCCTCATCTGACTTACCAACAAGATAAATGACTTAACTTGTGAAAGCATGTGGTCCTAATCTGCTTAATTAGAACAGATGAATCTGACTAATTGGGTTAAGGTCACCACAAAAGTCAGCAGTCACACAAAATGGCATGTTGGGTCAATGCATCTGATTGGCTCTACTTTTTTGCTTGTTGTGTCTTTCCTACTGCATCAGGTTTGACTTTTAGCAACTTAAAATATTCTGTGTACATCCAGCTGTGAGTGCATGTTTAGAAAACCTTGCCTTTTTTGCATTCAGGTCCTTACTGTCACTAAATTCAACCATACCAGCTTTTTTTTCTAATCAGGCCTGAAGTTAAAAAAAAAAAAAAAAGGATATTACCAAATGATTTGAAGTTGATGTAGAAAAACAAATATTTTGGATCCATACTGGCTATAAAGAAGTACAAGTAAAAGTCCCAGCCTCCACCATCATGTCATGCAGTATGATATGTAATGTTGTAGTTTGGGAAGTAAACGGTGGTCGTTTGAACCAGCTTTGACATCGACATCGGCTATTCTTAAATTCTATTTGCAAAAACGGCAATAATTGTTGGATTCCATTTTGAATATATTGGCATCTCTCTCCATAAAACGTCTCCCCAACACCCTCCCGTTGACTTGTTTGCATCACTCTGAATGCGTCACCTTGTTCGTAGCTCCCGCCTCCAGGATGGGGAAGCCCTGTGGTTTGTTTGCATATTAAGGTGGCTCCCCCATTGGTTGTTTTGCATACGTGCCGATTGGCCCAAGTGTGTAGTGTTGCTCTTATTCAGAGCAACAGTAAATGGGCTGATTACACTGTCAGCTACCACTGGTCATCCGGTACTGTGAGGCTGCGTCACTTCATCTGACTAAACAAATGAGCTAGTCATCACTTTTCCAGTCTAAACGCACACAGTCCCCAGCCTTTCACTCGTCATTCCATTGTGTAACCTATAACTTAACTCTGCAGAATGTTTTTATGATGTCACAAGATGTGCCCTGCCAACAAGACAAATACGCTTTATCCCTAGTTCTAGCATATACGTATTCATTTACAATAAGTTGCATTTCCAGGGGCTTTTAATAGAAAGTAGGGCAAAGGTCAGCATGGATTTATGTTACTCCAGCGTTTATCTTTGAGTAGTGGCATCAATATGTATTTATGTGAGGTCTCAGAGAGCTCACATGAAGAATCAAGAACATGTGGAGGGGTACCCAGATAGGCTCCAAAATTTCCCCAGGCAGCACCCAACGTAGAGGAACAACTATGGCCTTTGTTGGTCACCCCGTGGATCTCACACACAGTTAATATAGACTTTTCCCACTGACTCTGCCAAGAGTCTGAAGTCATTTAATGAGGTGGCGGCTGAGTTTAGAAGGAGCCAGTGTGCTCACTGCTTGGGCTGACAGAATGGAAAATGTCTGTGTTATGCAGCGAACAGCAAGTGACAAGAGGAGTGTGTTCTTGTACTCACCTTTGTGCACTCAAACACACAGAAAATGAGGACATTTGCACATATTAAAACCCATTTGAAAACATCGTGAAGAGTCAGCACTTATACAGATTCAAACACGGTTGGTTGTTGCACACTCATCGAGGAGTACAGCACCAAGTCTGTCAGGGTTTGCAGTTAGCTATGAGTTGCTTAAAAAAAAAATAATTAAATCAAATTTATGCACTACTTTCACAGAAACATCAGTCTGTGACCAAACATTCTTCTCCACCCTTTCTCATATGTTCATGAGCATTTTTGTGAAAGTTGGGACTAACTCCATGCTAAATACAATTTCTCAAGAACTTCACTAGACCTACGAGCAGAACTTGTGTGCCTGAGCTGAGTACGCCGAATCATTCCACAGATGCTTTTCAGCTTTTTGTGTGGTTAATGTATTAGCACCAAACATCACCTTTCATGTCCATTTTCATGGTTGTCTAAATTTTCTACTTCTGCTATCAATGGACAGTAGTTCTGTATGTTTGGGGTCAAAGCCTTTGTGCTTTCATTTATCTGTGAGGAGTTTGCGGCCTGTTTTGGTGTCCCATTGTGCTGATGTCAGCTATTTTCCAAACACTTGAGCATCATTTGCCTAAGATTCCAACCCTTTTAGTTCTCTGTGTCATGGCTCCACCAGCATACTTCTCATTGAGTGTGCATCAGCAGGCAGATTCATTCTTCTCTTTTTCTCAAGGCACAATTCTTTTTTTCATTGCAGCTATAAGCCTCCTTTTTAAATCCACAGACAATGTGTTTTTGTCTATCTTCCTCTATCCTTTTCAGCAGAGAGTGCAGGGATTCTCTCTCTCTTTCTCTCTGTCTGAGGGCATCTGGGGCGATCTCTGAGCATGGTGTTTCTCTTGAAGCTCAATTGTTTGGTTGTAATGAACCATGATGAAAGATAACAGAATGAAATATAATAATTCATGCAAGCCTCGGTGCAGAGCACGTGGCTAGCGATTGGCCCGGGTCGCGATAGCCTCCTGCTCAGCCAGCAGAACAATACTCCAGCCCTGCCAGCACCACTTGCCCTGCTCTGGTCCAGTGATCGTGCTGTGCTGTCACCTTGCCATTCTCTCTCTTCTTTTCAGTCGTTTAACGTTTGAAGGCTGTCTGTGATCATTGGCATGCCAGCACATCTCTTTGGGAGACAAGTCAAACTATCTCCTTGGACCAACCGTTTCACTGGAATTCCTCCATTTTTCACTCCTCTCCTCTAGCTTTATATGTTTGGACCATCTTGTCACACTTTGACCTCTCGTTGAGTCGGTAACAGTGGGGACTGTTGTTGACTGGGCTAATTATGTCTCATTAGTCTTAACCTACGATAAAGATTTCAGGAGCTCTGAGATGTTTTACATTTTCTTTGTAAAACAAAGTCTTTACCAGCAATTACAAGTTCTTTGATTGCAATTTTCTTGGGATTTTTAGATTTTTAACAAAATATACTGTGGTTTTTTTTTTTTAAATAACCGCTTTACCTCTGTCGCCAAGTTTTGTAGAATTGGAATTGAGGAAGTTCACGTACACATTCATCTTTAAAAGAATCTTGTGTACCTAAAAGAAAATTCAAATATTGGTATTCATTTAAAATATGTAATATTTTATGAGGTGGAAAAATGATTTTATTGATTTTATATGCATTTTTGATTTTCTCTGGTCTGTTGATATGTAGCTCAGTTAAAATAAAGTAATATTTATTGATACATTTCTGCTATAGTCTTGTTACCTTTCTTTTGATAACTTCCCTTGATACCATCCAGATGTTGTCCAGATTGGAGCTCAACTTGCTCTAAACCCTCCATGTGCTCTTCAGCACTGACCGTGCTTTTAATGCCACCCCATCCCATCAGAGATGCAGACGTTTGAACCGATAAGCTGGATGGTCCCTCTCCTCTTCAGTCCACAGAGGACGACCTTCATAATTTCCAAAAAAAGTTTCAAATTTTGGTTCATTGGACCACAGAAAAGTTTCCCATTTCATTTGTAAAATATTAAATTCAGTTTTTTTGGTGCACAGCAATCCCAGTTTTACTTTTTCTTGTTTTTTTTCCCCCTTTGGAATGGTTGTTGTACATAAAAAAAAAAAAAAAAAAGTCTGTCCCTGATGGAAAAAGAAAAAAAAAAAGAAATCCTGTCACATCTTGAATGTCTTCCTATGTACGCAACAACAATGATACTGGAAGATATATATGTATATTTATATAGTCTTGTTTTGCACTCTTGATGCCAATGAATAGAGTTCATTTTTGCAGTTTTATTTTTTTATTTTTTGGTCAACTCAGAGCCCTTGACAAAAAAAAAAACAGTTTGATTCTCAACATGTATAGGATCTCATTTCAAATGTCAAAGCAAAACTTCATGTACAATAACAGTATTTTTTGAGAAATCAAGTTTATTTAAAATGCCAATGCTTACATATTGTTGCAAGCAGACCATATAAACTCCAACCAAACAATACTCTCACCCTGGTCCCCATTTATTAACCTTTTACAGGCATAAACCCCTCGCCATCTTCACACACGCACACACACAAATCCCTTTCACAACACGAGACCTACAAATCCATATACTGTACCTCCTATGTCTGCCAACACTACGAATCCATACACTGAAGTCAAAGCCAACACTCTCTAGTAAAACCATTTCCTTCAGTCACATATACACACACATATGCGTGCGCTCGCACACACACGCACACCCAACCTCCTTTCCCCGACCCCTCCACTCTCTATTTTAAACCCGTTCTGTCTCTGTCCCATGTAGTGATGTATACCTCCTTCTTCAATAATTGTATGCACTGTACATATTTGTAATGCCACTTGGTGATTGAATAATAAAATAAATGAAAAAATAAAATAAAATAAAATGCCAATGCTTCCATGTACAATAATCTTTTACCAGACGATGAAGATTTAAGTTCAAGTTCTCCTGGTAAAAGGGGGCAAAACACACAGGGCAATATCTGACCATTTATAGGCATCATCTACAGTCAGAAGCTTCTTTAGATCTGCTGCAGGAGATCCACAGCTCTAACAACCTACAATGACTCTGAAGACAGTAACTGCAACAAATCATTTCCCTTTGGGGATTAGTATTTAAATTAGTGGTGAATTGAACTGAATTGATTTGAATTACGTTGAATTGAATTGAAATATGTGCTTATTACTTTTCATCTGTTAACTGTGGACTGAAAATATATAATCACAATACATTATATTAAATATATATATATATATATATATTTTTTTTTTTGCATAAATTATAATATAATATATTATATACAAATATATTGGTTTGCAGTTGTTGATGACTTTGTTTCACAGAATATCAAGAGCAAGCATTAAAAATCCAGAAGAAGAATCTTTGTGAGTGTGCAGCAGAAACCTGAGTTACAACATTACAACTAACATTTGGCTCACGTGTTAATGTGTATTTTTTAGTAGTAGCTCTCACCTCAGAGCTTTTCAAAATTTTAATACTACATTTTGGGCAGTTTCATAAAAGTCAGGGATTTGATTTTTTTGCCTAAGGGCACAGTCACAGAAATGAATTGAAACTTTATTCAGTGTGTTTGCGTAGATTTCAGCATAAGTCCAGTATACTGTGCAGGCTCTTGTGTGCATGTGTTTTCATTCATTTGTTTAATCTTATATTTTATCATTAAAAACAGTGTTGCGCAATAAAGGCAACTAAAATTATTTAGCGCAAATAAAAGCTTGGAAGTCCACAGCCAGAATCATTCAACAAATGGTTATACTTATATACATAACTATTTTTCAGTTCTGTTTAATGAAAATAGGAATAACAAAATAGATTGATCTTGTTGGAGGCAATCCAGTCAACTGCCCACATGGTTCACTTTTTTTGCCGTCTATAAGGAGGGACAGAGTAGAATGTATTTCTTGATGAAGGAGAGGTCCCGCGTGATGCAAGCACTGTCCTCAGCTTCTCCATTGCTGCTGGCGCTTGGAGAGCTCCAGTGGCTGCAGGACGCTGGCCGGCCTCAGCAGGTGGAGGCTCCTCCAGGTTGCTAAGCATGGCAACAGGGCTCGACCGGTAGCTTGAGCCCCAAGTAGAATGATGAAGTTCATAATATGACCAGCCCTCTCCAACCACTGTGGTCAAAAACACTGGTGTATCTTTTTTTTTTCCGTTTTTTCTGCTGAATCTAGCTTGCTTTTTTTGACTTGGTGTTCTGACAGCAGTCTTAAATACAGACAGACTGTGGTTCTATTCTGGCGACTACCCTGGACATATTGTGTAAAGAAAAATGTTGCTAAAGCTGCAAATATTATAAGCAACATTTAAGATCCGTTGATTCTTTTGTAATGACTTTGTAATACAGAATGGATAACTAACCAGCATTTTTAACAACATACTATAAATTCCCATATTGTCTATGATCGGAACTCGCGTTACAGGAAGTCGGAGGTAAAATTAGCAATCGCAGTGTTCAGTCGTTCTATTTTTTACAGTCACACAGAGACAAAAGTGTCAGAAGTAAAGCTTGAACAGAAGCGGCAGAGTTAATGGGTGAATCTGGGATCAACTGCATTGTGTGGCTGAGGACGGCAGCAGCATGTCACTCGCAAACGAACCGATGCAGCCGACGTCACATCGAGCCGATGGAGCAAATCAGGAGAGCCAACTCCCGTAAAGTGGAAGCTGGCTCCCCTCCCTCTTTTCCTCTTGCTATCCAACTCACTGGCTATTCTTCCATAGAACAAAGTTACTAGCAGTCAGCTGGGTAAACATAACAGATACCTCTTTTTCTGCATATTTTGTGGGCAGCAGTTTGATTGTTGTTCTGGATTTTTTTTCTGGTCATGATGACACATTCATCACAAAGTGTGAGACATCCATCCACTCCTCCATCATGTGATGCCACAACACATGCATGTGAATCCACACAAGATAACATACCTGGTTTTCACACCAAAATAGCATCTGTAGATGTGTTTGTAGCTATTTTGGTCTGTGTGTCTGCTTGTGCATATATGACTTTTTTTATGTAGGAGCGTTTTGGGTTGGCACAGAGCTCCAGCTCAGCTTCAAAGATGCATTGACTAATGCAAGAAAAATCATTCACTATAACACAACTTCTACATGGATGGACAGGGAACAAAGAAAGATTAAAACAGAATGAAAAAGAGTCTAACTGTAAGTGTGCCAGTTCACCAGTTTGGTGGTCTTCCTCTGAAAGTTGTTAATTAGTGCAGAATGTAGACTACAGTTCTGCTGCCAGCTCTGATGAAAAGAGGAAAGAGAGGAGAGGTATAAACTGTGCGGCTGCCAAGAAGCAGGAATTTGTGATAGGTTGAGAGTGGTTCCAAATGGTGGAGCAAAGCATGGCGACTCCCAGAGTCTCTGCCTCTAAATCCGTGTTTTTGCTGCAGGCCTATTAAGCTGCAGAATCGGCACTCAAGTACACTGAACGACTTTTGGCTTTAGAGTACTAATTACAACGAGTAATTTCAGTAGCCACTTTTCCTTCACAGTTTTGGTGCAAAGATGTTAAGTAGCACAGGCACGGCTGGATTGGGGTGTATATCGTATGTTTCAGGTACAGAAGGTCTTCATAGGTCTGTGTGTGTGTATGTTTCAACTGTTCATGTGGTGCATCACATGTGTACAGGATGCTGTGCTTTGAATGATTAAAAATTGCTTGAAAGATCTTTATATGAATCTGAATCTAGATCTGCTTTGTCTGTTTTGACAAATTTGAGCAGCCTGTTCTAAAATCCTGGCTAAAAGCGCCGATCACAAGGCAAGTCTTTATACGTGGACCTGGTCGGATCTGACTGATCCCTGAGACCAGTGACTGTGATTCCATGGAGGACCAGTAGCTTCACACCTTTATTAGAACTGGTGCATCACTCTTTTAAAAAATAGTTTCATATAACTTATCTTATTCAATGAATATTGTAAAATATTACAGAATGCTGCTATATTGTAAAGCAAACAAAATAACCAAACACATTTTTAATGAAAGCTATACCTTCAATTTCTGTTTTTGTTGATCAGTTACACAGTAATGTCTCTCTGCTAAAAGATTAAGTAACTGTTTCACTTCAAATCAGGTATCAACTTGAAGTGAAGTAACTTTCCTTCCTCTTCAATAAATGCTCACTCAGCCTTTCATCTGCTCTCAGCTCGCCACCTGCCTGCTGTCAAGTGTGATATTAATGTGCTCCGTACATTTGTTAACTATTCCTCCTGAATGAATGTCGAGTCAAATCTGCAAACAGGATTGGGAGGGAACATTAGGAGATCATTCTCTTTCTCCTTTCACCCTCTATCCTTTTCCAATTGCTGTTATCCACCAATGTGCTGTGGTGTGTGTGTGAGTGTGTGTGTGAGAGAGAGAGCTCAGCCTGCTTTCATACACCAACCAGCGCTTGTTTCCTAGGAGACACACAACTGCGTGTGCTTGGAGGGTGGCAGAGGAGTGGTACGAGGGGCTGATGGAGGAGATGGGGTAACAGAGGGGTGGCATGTTGAACTGGGAATGGATTTGGGAGGGAGCAAAGTAATGAGAGGTGTCGTGGGAGGGAATCTGCAGAGGGGGCGGCAGCAAAGTGAGGCCAGGCCAGGACAGGCCAGGCGGGTGGCATGGCAGTGGGGCCTCCTTGTGTCCTGGTCCCTCTTATCCCTCCTGGTCCCCTTTTTGCGGACAGCATCTGCAGCCTGCTTTACATGCAAAACACACCCTGCAGAGAGGGCGTCTACACATGGGGGCTGAGGGGAGAAGAAGAAAAGCATTCCTGAGGCAATGTAAGGAGGAGAGGGAGGCGGGTATCCTCAACAGCCCCGGTCTTCCAGTGTCTCCCCTGGATGAATCCATGGCGGGTTTCAATAATGAGGGATGAGAAGATAAATTCACTGCAGATTATTTTGTTTTGAATTAAGCTTGAGCTCATTTCCATACACAGTCAATGCCATTGTTGTTTTTTTTGCCTTTGTGCTTTACCTTTCTAATCACCAGACATGAAACTAGAGGGCATACTTTCCCTGAAGCTGGTCAGTTCAAAGTTGTCTCCAGTTTTAGTGGTATGCAATCCCATGTCATAAAAAGCACATCATTAATGAGCTGACAGCTCATATTATAACAATGCATTTTTTCCTCATAGTTTGTGTTTCCTTCTTCCTTCCAGCACTGACTTAAAAACAATATATCCAGCACCAACAATTAAGGTCTTAAGAGTGTGAGTCATCTCATGTACAAGAGAGTGCCACCTGCCAAGAAAAACACACACCACATCCACACTTTTTCTGATAATAATTTGCCAAAGTAATACCACTAAGTGTTTGCGTTTGTTCTGGTCACATGTCATTTCTTTCAAGTCAGACCACAGGCCTCATATTAAAAGACAATGTCTTCTAGGAAAGAAAATACCACAAAGACCGTCAAAGGCTAATGTCAAAGGCATTGTTGTCAGAGCTGGACTATCATTTGGTGCCTGCTTCCTCTGGAGTCAGACTGAGGTCACCAAATGTCTTGGCTTTATATACTCTGCCAGTGACGGAGGAGAACTATAATTGAGTCATTGTGGATTTGGGATCCTGAAGTGACATTTGTTGGGGTTTTATTTGATGTATGAACGGTTGTCTTGATGGTTAATGGGGAGGAATTTTAGATCTGGTTTTGGTGTCACTGCCTTTGTCAGTCCATCCATCTATTGCCTTTCATCTCAGGTTTTTAGAAATACTCATTGCAGCTGGCTTTAAGAGTTTAAAACTTTGACATGTTGAGCGTCTAGAGACAACTTGTGTTGTAATGGACTCTATATAAATAAAATAAAATTGAACTGAAGTGGAATTTTGACAGATGACGGGTTGATTTGTAACTAGAGGCTCTGCAGGGGAAGAATGTTCATCTGAATAGAAATGGCACACATACAGCCATCTTCCTTTCTTAGCTATTTCACTGCACTGTGTTCATGAGTCATTGATTGAATTATTTATCATTAATTAAGCTATTAATGCACATTAGCACTGTCTTGGATTTTTGAACCATGCACAATCCTCCTGTCACTTTCGGTGTTTCTCTTTTCCATCCCCATACGGGGAAACTTCCTCTTTCTGTTTTCACCCTCCCAGCAGAAACGAATTGTGTAATAATGTTCTGTTTATGAGACTGTTGTGTGCAATTATAAACTGAAACAATGAGAGGTATGGCCTGTCTTAATGCTAACATGAATTGTTCCTGGCCCCTTCCTGAATCAATTCCTTTTTTTTTTTTTTTCAGTGGGTTGAAAATTACTTAACAAGTTCCTTGACTATGAACTTAAAGAAATAATGAGGAAAGGATGAATCTGGAGTACCGTTTAGAACAATCAGGACATTTGCTCTGGCCTACAGCTCTACAGGCCCAGTGTTTAATCCTGCGTTGGATGCTCCCTGCTACCCCTTTCTTAAAAGGATTCAGCGCTCAGGGTTCACGAGTTTGTCCCGATCTTTCCTTAATCTTTGATGTTTATCTACATTTGGTGAGACAAACGCCCTGGATTGGGTAATTCTCTTCAAGATAATATATGAAAAGCTCACGTCAGCCTTTGGAACGTGGCATTGCACACTCAGGGCAGTAAGAATAGTAGCAAATACTTTGATAGAGTAATTTACATGTTTCTAATCATCCAAGCAATCAAAAATGGTGTATAGGAAACACTAAACATAAATATTTAGGTTACACTACAGAGAAGCTTGCATGTGTGTATGCATACTAAAACTGCATTGTATTCTTGGATGCTGCCAATGAGAGACCTCAGGAGTCATTGTTCTGCTTCAGGACCGATTTGGGATGAAAATCTGATTAGTAGCTGTTTGGCAGCAACATTTCTTTGCTCTGGGCCATAAGATGGATCTCTCCAAATGATCTTTTCTGTATACCTCCAGTATATACCTCACATATGTGGCATGACGGAAATACCATGTTCACCACTTTAACATAATTGTCAGCGCTTCATTTCTGGTTTCTTTGATTTCTCTTTCTCTGACCTTTTTTGGTGATTTTTTTTTTTAATGATTTGCTGTCATCTGTTCTTTTGCTGCAGTATATCAGTCCTAAATTCTAAATATAATGTACAAATGTACACAATTATTGTCCATTTTTAATCCTAGCTCTTTAAGAGCAAACGTGATCCTAGTCAGATGCTCTAAAGATTTAGTTTTATGGTGTCTGTGTCTGCAGGGTCCAGCATTTAGCATCCTCAAATGGAAACTCCTGTCCAGTCTTCTCTTTAAAAGGGGATGTTTTACTTTGCTGTTATGGAATTTGAGTTTGCACACTTCAGTCCATGAGCACTCCAGCACTCACTTCCAACAGGAATGCTGTGTGTATGATATGTGCATACAGATATGCGTGTATTCTCACTTAGGTTTCTGTGTGTGCTTTTGTGCAGTTGGATGAATCCCTCAACCTTAAATGCTTTGCTAAGCAATCTAAGCAAATTCTGATGTATCATATTAATCCAGACGACATCGCCCTCAAGCATCAAAATAACAAACAGTAATAAGAAGAATCCAGTTCAGTTAGGTTCATGAGTATTGCTATGTCTTAAATGAATAACATGGCCCTTCCATGGGACCCAACATCATTTGGTTGCATTTACTCTATGGTGGTTTACATTAAAACGTTGCTTTGAGTTTGTGCTGTGAAAGTCATATTTCCATTGCAGCTAGTAATTGTGGGTGTTCTAAATTCACAAGTGCAGATGTAGCTGGTTAAGTGCCTTTCCATTGCCTGCATTGTACTGCAAATTCCAGCATCATCTGTGGTGCTGAACAAATGTTCATGCTTTAGGATATCAGCATTTGTGCAAAGTTAAGCTTTATTTTAATTTAAAGATGCATACCTCTCTGAAATTGTGTCTAAATATATATTACATCTAAATATATGTATATATGTGTGTGTGTGTGTGTGATTCTTAGATCTCGTTTTAACATTCACCAGCTTATAACTTTTTCCTGTTTACAAATGGCAAAAATAGTTTGTCTCCTTTTATCCTCCTTCCTTTTAAGTCACACTTCTTTGACACCAAAGACGGAAAGGAAGCCACAAGTTTTCTCTCCCTATAATTTTCCTTGTCTCCTTAAGCATAGAGCATGAGCAGATGGTGATGCAGACCTCTGTCCATATGTGTGCATGTACAAGTGTCTGCCTGTGTGCTTTGAAATATACAGTACAATCATGTTCAGACTTTTTCACTTTATTCCTTCAATTCCCTACTCCTTCCTTAATTCTTTAAAAAAAAAAAAAAGTTCCCCAGGCATTGAGTAATGTTTTAACTTTTATTTGTTGAAATCTCAGAGCCAGAAATGAACTTGAACATCAATAACAGCAAGTCCTCAATCACGCTCAGTCGCACTCTTTTTCTCTTTTTCTCTTGCCTCGGTCAGAGATACCTGGTTGGTGATCCCCAGGTCATCCCCTGTACTCTGAAAAGACACAAGATTCCCCGACCCTCCTCAATCCAACCTCCCCATACTCAGGCAAGCATGTGCACACGAACGTGCACGCATAGCGGACCTCAGCCACACACCTCTGTCTTGTCCCAGCTAGCTAGTGGCTGCAGAGAGAGGGAAACAGGAGGCCCCACGATTGAGCCAGCTGTTCCAGACTCCCTCGCTGCCCTGGGCCCCACATTCCCTCATTCAATCGAGCTTTGTAGTTCTGACATCTTGGAACAGTTGAGCTGCTCAGTTTCTAATGCTGCTGTAATGGTGAGAGAGGGGGAGACGGAGAGAGGAAGGGGAGGAAAAAAGAATGAAACAAGCTTTATGTGTCCTTGCTTATTACGCGCAGTATCTCCGCTCCTCCCTCCTTTATCCCTTATGCAAGCTCATCTTGAATCCCTTTATTGTATTTAGCAGCGCAAAGACTATGGTGTTTTGGAAACATCCCATTAGGATTTCATGTCACTGCAGTCCAGCACAAATGCATTTTTCATGTAAGAGATTATGCACTTATGCTGTACCCATCTGCAGTGTCATAGTCTTTGCTATAATGTACCATACAGTGCTAAACTCTGTTTAAGACTACCAGACAGTCTGAGTACCACTGGTTTACTGTACCAGACACATGGTATACTTCTGGGAGTTTGTAAGACTCTGTTAGATTATACTTCACTGCACTCACCTGCAATGTACTTAACCGTGCAGCATCTATATATATATGTGTGTATATGTATATATGAATGTAAATGAGAATGTGAAGCTCTTTAAAGATAATAGTAATTTATATGTTTCTGTTTGTAATAGAGGAGAAATATGTGACTGCAAATAATGGAGCTGATTGTGAATAAAACATACAAAGTGGTTTTACAGTCTGAGGGAACAGGCTGGTCAATGATATGCAGACCTTTTAAATTCCTGCAAGTACAAGCACAGTACCTCAATAATGAAACCCCCCGCAAAAAAAAAAAAGTACTATTTTCATTGAGTAAAAGCACAATGAATACCCTCTTGTTTGAATTGCATAAGCGTCAGTGAAAGAGTGTCTGTATATGAGAGATGGGGTAACAAATAGAAGACGGGGGTATTTTGATTCTTGTTGTAGTACCTGATGGCGACCTTTAGATGGAACTGCTGCATTCTTTTTATTGCTCATCTCCTCAGCCTGTTGGGAGTATACTTGGCATTGATGGATAGTAGATGAATGAAAAGACCTCAAGGCTTGAAGCATATGATTTGGTCACTAAGAGTGGTGATCCAAGACAGTGTCTAACAGTGACAGCATAGAGCCAACACAACATGCTTAGAGGCTCACGGGCAATCACATGTCTACAAAAGGCTTACAGTGACATTAGAGAGACACTGAATGGTGATGCTAATGATCATGCTGCACAGATACTGCAACAAACACTGGTGATCCATCCCTCTTAAATCTGGGTGGTCAAGAAATACTTCTCTCAGCACATCATTGTGTTATTTCTTGTTTGGGTGACTTTAAATGTTTAAACTGCGCTGTGCTTTGCATTTGTCCCAATATCCTGCCACTTAAAACTGTAGCTTGCCACACTATTTTGTTATATGACCTGTATTATGAAAAGATTCTGATTCATCAAGCCCAACAGATGAAACTTATTTCACTTTGGCAAATAATGGGTATTTTTTTGCTTGCCTGAACTTCTTACCAATTTATTGTGTCTCCTGAAGTTTTGAAAACAGAAGCAATTATTAAGTCTATCACGGCATTACCAAAGAATAAGAATGCCACAAAGCTTTTTATTTTAACCGGGCCATTGTTATGGACTTGAAAAAAATTCCTATGAAGCCAAGATGCCTCATTTCAATCTCTCAATATTGCTCATGAGGACTCGGTTCGAATTTTCTGACGGTTGTTCTTTGAGTCACTTCTTTAGTTTTAATCGAGATCACAGCTTCAGTGGCGCCTAAAGCTCTCAATATCAGAAACATTTTTAAAAGTGCAGCAACTGATTGCCTAGATCTACTTTTTAAAGGTGGCATCTTTTATTTATTTACGAATTAAACCCCCTTTGGCACATCTTATTAATTACTTATTGTTCGTTTAAACAGGGTGACCGTCTCTAAGTTAAGGTTTTTAGATCCTTTGTAAGTGAATAATAGAAATAGTGTGTATCAATTACCAATATCTAAAACATGTTCAAGGAAAGGGAAGAGTAAAATTACAAAAGTCTTAATTGTCGCAATTGATGAATATATCTGTCCTGTCTGAACATACTGCAGAGCGGTTAGATAATGACTCGCTAGCAGATGTCAGCGTGTACCGGTACAGAGAAGTACATCTAGCTACCTCAGAGGAACCAAAGATGTACCTCAGGGATCATTCATTTGACCACTTTTATTTTTCATATACATAAATGTACATTTTGTTTTTATTTTGATTTGTTTTTAAACTCTGCATACAGTAGCACCTGCATTAGAAAGTAGTTGCTTTTCCTTTTGTTTTATTTTTTAACCATCATTTGATCCAAATGCTTTTTATTTATTAAGTGACACTATCTAGATTTCTCCAAAAGTATTATCCTTATACCTGATCATTTATCTCAAATTTGCGTTATATTGAAGGTGATATGTAAATGTTTAAAAAGTCCTACTTCATAAAGCTTCTTAAACCTTCTTAAAGAAAAGCTCCATTGCACCTTTTTTTGTTTTTTAATTTTAGCTGCTTTAATGGAATTAGTTGGATTCTATTTTTAGGTAGTCTTATGTAATCATAAAAGTCATTTCATCTTGTGTGTTGATGTTAATAATTTTTTGTCTTGTATTTTGTGAGTGTTTGTTAATGAGTACAGATAAACCACTGGATGATCCATTTTAGTGATATAAATTCATTTATATCATCATTAATTTATTTATTGTCCTTTATTGTCATCTTTTACTTAGTTAAGTTAAAATATTAAATTTAGTGAGGTGCTTTGGGTTTAAAGCACACAAAGTGATCTGATGAATAAGGACATATTTTAATCTAAAAGTTGCTCTTTTCCTCTATCAAATTTATACTCAGCTCCAAAATTGGATATAAAACACACAACTCTAACTAAATTAGATTTAGATATTTATTGTTAATTATTTGTTTTAAAAGAGAGTCATTCACTGTCATCTGTCATCCCTCATTGTCTTTATATTTGTTTGCAATATTGAAGGTAAAAACTTTAAATCAAACTTAACCATTAACAGCTTTCTAAAATACAATCAAAAATTAAAATTACAACCAAAAAATAAAACCAAAAATTAAATTTGTAATTTATTAGACCTTTATTTGACAAGCACAAGCTCAAAGTGTTATGATTCATGGAGTCATCACTAGCTAACTTTGTATTTACAAAAGCTCTAGAATATGATGCCAGCAACAAATTCAAAATTAGTTAAGAGTGATGTTTATTGTGTTCAGAGGTCATGCTCTGGGTTTCTGTGAAGCCCGTAGAGACAACTTGTGCTGTAACAAACGCTCTATAAGTAAAATTGAATGGAATTCAATTATATGAAATTGAATTCATCAGCTTTCAACCTCAGCCTACCTTTCACTTACACGTTTTAATTATTTTGGAATCGAGTAAGCTAAGTGTCACCATTTTACCAGAGGAATATGTGTCATCCTATCTGATTCTCGCCTCGATGACGCGCCACACGGTTTCAGTAGAGTCAGATCTAAGGTGCAGGTTGACCAGTCAAACACACTCTGTGTTTGCGAAGCTGTGATGTTAGAAGTCATGCAGAGTGAGGTCTTTAATGGTCCTTCTGGACAAAACATGGACAGTGAGCTGGTATATGAATCTTCCAAATTCCACTATGTGCCCCTCACACACAGGCAAGTCACCATGAGAACCATACACCACCATACCCTAAAGGGTAGCTGGTTTTTGCACTTTTTATTAATAACAACATGGATCATCATGGATGAGCCAAAACATGGACTCATCTGACCACAGAATACGTGTCCACAACCTGCAAATAAACTTTACTTAAGGAATTTTAATTGCTGTTTTCAGTCTTTGAGCAGCAACATTATTCTTCATTTCATGGTAATTTAATCTGACTGCGTTCAATCAGTTACTATTTTTGACTTGAACATAAAATGGAAAATATAGAAAAGAATTTTTTTTTGATACAGAAATGTTGTCTAATATTTATTATATTATTTATTATAATAATTATTATTCTTATTAAATGTGTACACACACACATATATAGCTCCACTAGCTAATCTTCAGACTTTTATACTTTAACATGTTTAATATATGATTGATAACTGCTCCTGAAATTAGCATCAACTTGTTGATGTTTACATTTAATCCTTGTTTATACTGCTCTGGATCTGTCGACACGCAGGGCCCTGTCCAACCTTGTGAACCCTCTCCAACCAGCTCTTCAGCGGGACATTCCCCAGTTTTTTAGCTAACTGTAAAAATGACTGAGACCCTGCGGATAGAGCACGTCTGTGATTGGTTGGCTAACTACTCACTCCACCGCAGACAGATAAGATGGCAGTTGTTTTTTGGTTTTTGTTTGTTTGTTGTTGTTGTTTTTTGGCAAACAAACAAAAAAAGACCTAACACTCTTAAGAAAAGACAAATCAGGGTGTCACGAGTTCAAGTCATGGTTTGACTGCATTAAACTATTACTACGCTGCTGAACATTTCAAATGCGACATATCATCGTTCAGACGTCTCCAAAATGATCTTTATGTGATTGATTTGCTGTTTAGATTAAATCCAGTTCAGCTTCGTGAAGGAGAGTAGACAGAAAGAAACTCGGGGTATGTTGAAGCAAACCTGCTTCTGACCAGGTTTAGTTACCGTAGTAACTGAACCCTCTGGCTCTGGGTTAAGTAGCATCGCTTTCTGAAATGCACCCCAGGGGCCTGTACTACGAAGCGGGGTTAACTTACCCAGATGTAACCCGGAGTTAACCTGCAAACCCGGGGTTGACAAAACCACGCTATCTCGGT